>OX101753.1:157235441-157835441 GCA_944452675.1 Tachina lurida | reverse complement strand
TACTTACCAATTTCAATAAAAAAACCAAAAAATAAATATAAATGAAACAAATGAGCAAATGAACAGATGATTATTATTTTTCAATGGTGCCACTATAATAGTTTTTCGCGTTTTTAATAGCGATATTTAATGTATTGCGTTTTTAAAACCACCATTTCATGCATTTATTGTATTGGCAGCACTAAGCTGTTTTTTGTAGCCAAGAAAAATAGAAATTAGCCTAAGTTGGCTACGGGCTACAAAAGTAGCCGTGTAGTCGGTAGTCGTGTAGCGGCTAAAAGAATTATTCTCATAAGCACGCATGTATTCTATTTTTGACATCTTGTAGTCGATGGTCGGTGGACTTGATTGTGTTTATAGCATAAGGCAAGTTATCTATAATCAAAGACAGTGTTGCCCAAAAGTTTGTTTCGATCAGTTGTTTTATATGATTACGGTTGTGGTACGTTTAATTGAACCTTAAAGCCGGTCACTGCAAATTAGGTAAGGTTAGATAAATAAGAAAGAGAAACCATATTATGTTTATAAGCATTGTATATAAACATTGAATATAAACATTATTCAAATTGTTGTCCTTCACCATACATACATACATCAATGAAATAATATGAAAAACTCTCCATTCCACACATGCACATTCTTCATGTACTTCAGTGAAAAACATAAATTTCGATTACAATCTCTCCACATACATACATTTAAAATAAAGGGTAGTTATAAGCAACAAAAAAAAATTGCATTTAACTCACTTACCCTCAATCTTTGGGTTAACCAATCATAAGTTATTGCTTTGTATTACTTGCAACGCTAAAGCCACTACAGCTACTTCGGTTTCATGCCAACCAAGATAATAATCAACAATATTTTTACCCTTAGAAGCAACCAATTTATAAAAGGCTTCAACAACGGGAAACACGACTGAAGTAAACAAATCACATCAGTGGAACAACGTTATTATATTATATTTTTTTTTTTTTTTTTTGCAAAAAAGGAAATTTCATTTCAGAAAACAATTTTTTTTTGTTTCCTCACCAGACCATCTAATATGATGGCAATGATGAAGATGACAACACGCAAAACAAATAAAATGAAAGAAAAATAAAAAAAACAAATATTGTAATAACTTCGTATTAGGGAAATAAAGTTTTGAGAATGAAAGCAACAACAACAACAAATTTACGTGGACTGCCTGCAGTAGGAAAAATTTCAAATTGAAGAAAATCACCACCTTTGGAAAGAAAAAAAAAGAAATAAATTTCATTTTCGGCATTTGCCACTGTTTGATGTATCAAAAGGAATGAAACAAAATGGATATTAAGTATCGCGACGTTGGAAGCAGCATACACATGACTTTAAGTTTACGAGTACTTTTTTTTAATTTCTTAAAATTTTCTCTATGATTGTGTTTATCTGGTATTGTTGCTGGTGGCAAAATTTACTTTCTCTAAATATGAAAAATGGCGTGCTTTTGTAATGACAGGACACCTCAGCAACTAGAAAAAAAATTTGCTTTACAGTATTTTAAAAGGGATTCTAAAAGGAATTGTTAGAGCTAGATTTCTCATATTGGCTGTTATTAATTCAGTTCGTTTTGCAAAATCACCTTGAATGGATATAGCGTTCAACAACGTTTGAAATAATAAAATTATTCCATTAAAATTGATATTCTGTATGAGCAAGGCTTAGCGCTTCGACTGTTTGATGATCACGAAAGCTATAGACACATGATTATCAACTTATTTTGACCAGAATTAGATGGTGTAAATATCTTTAAAAGAACCGGGTTAGAGCTCATGTCACATTGAACATTCCGCACAAGTGATTTGTGGCTCAGTTCGTACTCATACCAAGTGAAGGTGTTATGGGTCGAACATTTGGGATTTGCTCCATCCAGTGCAGTGCAGCCTCGAAGGACATTTTCAAGGATATAAAGGCACTACCTGGCACTTTAAATTACTAAAAAATTCTATGATATGTAACATACTTTTTTGGACAATTTACATATAAAAATAAAGAGCGCTTTATGAAAGATCCTGTATTTCTTTTTTATGGACACTGTAGGTAAGGAAATATTATTTTTATTTTTTAATTAATATTGTACGCATGTACAAGTTTAATGTTTATAAGAGGTACGAGTATCATGTAAAAAATGTAAGCATTTTCATTTTAAACAACAGAGCGTAGTAAATGCGGATATTCAGAGAAGTTTTAATTTAAATAAGAAAATATACCTACAATGGAGTTGTAGTGGCCAGAAACTAAATAGTACCTTAAGGAAATGCTGGTCAGAAAAGATGTTTTACAATGCTTCGCTATTGACAATGTAAACACAACTCGTATATCAATCAACATTGTTATTTGGTAAATTAAGTGTTTAATTAACACTACTAAACAGTAGATTAACAAATAAGGTTATATGTCAATATTATCCTTCAAAGTTGCAATCATCTATATATTATGTAATTAGAATATATAATTTACATAGCCAAACAAATTATGCCAGAGGTGTTAAATGGTATGGTAACGACTTCGACCATAGACTTCAACTAGCACCAAAAAGGAAATTTTCTGCTGTAGAGCGGCAGTAGTTAAGGTAGATTGAGGATAGTAGTCAGATTATTTAGAACTGTATAAGGGCAGTGTCTACCCCTAAAAACCCATTATTATGTTAATTACATTTTGCAAGACCACCCATAGTGGCCATTACCGTTCTTGCTTATTCAGGGTAATGAGACAGCAAAACAACATCCGTCCGGGCAGCACCGACATCAGAATTGAAAATGTATTCTTCTTCATTAGGCAAGTTCACACAGAGCAAACAGTGCCTACTAAATACTTCATAAAATAGAACAAAATTAATAAGAAATCTGTATGGTTTTTTTCAATAAAAAAATCTTATTAATTTCATAGGGAAAACCTTTTTAAAAAATCAAGAAGAAATCTTCTAGTTTTTATTAGGTTATCTTATTCATTTTTTCAATAAGGTTTTCTTCTTGTTTTCATTGGGCGACCTCATGAAAAATAAAAAAAATGCGTCTTTATTCTCTATACTTATGTATTTTCATTTAATTTCTATACCATATACATATGTACACCTAGGGAAAAAACAGCTTAAAATCTATAAAAACTATATTGAATTAAATTGAGTGTATGTATGTATGTAGTATATTGTAGATACATACATACACATTATGTTATATTCTTAACTACCTTACTCACCAAGTATTGAACCAGCAAACTTCTGACTGACAGACAAGCACTGTAACCAATATGCTAACAAACATTTGTGCAAACATTCTTATACAAAAATGAAAAAGATCATGACAAAAATTGTCTCTATGTCTATTTATAGATATGAAATAACAAGACACCTCATAAAATCAAAAAGATTTCCTTATTGAAAAAATCAATAAGATGCTTTACACATAATCATATAGGAACCTAATAAAATAAAGAAGAAAATCTTATTAAAAAAATCAATAATGTAACCTAATAAAATCAATAAGAAATCCCTATAGTTTACAATTTATAAGAAAACCTAATAGAATCAAGAAGTTTTTCTCTATGGATTGTTTGTTTTTTTTTTGTGCCAAAAATAACAGAAATTGATTAAAAAAAGTTGTGAATAATAAGATTTCTTCCTGATTTTATGTGGTTTTCTTTTTGATAAAATTAATAAGATTTACCACATAAAAACAATAAGGAATCACTATGAAAAAATCTTCGCTTCTTTCTCCTGCGATATCCATTAGCCTAAAAATGTTTCATTGAGAAAATCTTATTGATTCTATTAGGCAATTTTTTCTCTGTGTATGTTTTAAAAAAAATGTATTGAAGATTATCAACAGTCTGAAATTTAAAAATTACCTGTCCGTTTTTTTTTTTAATAAAAGCTGCATTTTTTATTACCGCTGCACTTGTTTAACGTTGCCGTCCATTCGAGGATAATATGTTTTTCAAGTACACTCGTTATCAAAGGTGTGAGAAAGCACACAAAATTTTATTTCAATGCAAAGAGAGGAAATAAATTACTACTCAAAAACAATCAACTAAAAGAAGTATAAATTATGATTATATGCGTGTACAGGGCCCTGGTTTAGATACATTAATACATACATAATATATTACATTAAAAAAATGCCATTAAAAATATGCCAAGAATGCAGAGACCTCATTTATTACATAGGTCCAAACAAAAAAGTCTAAAATTTTAAAGATTTCGTTACACAAATGGTCAGGAAGTTTTCACACAAAATAGCGAAAGTACGTACCGTTACCTGAGTGCCACGTAGGGATGTCTCATTAAAAATAAAAGAGTTCCACATCAATATCTTCCAGTTCCAAAATCCTTTCATCGTAACAGTTGCCCCAGCCTTATTAAAAAAAAGGAAAGGGATATTCTGTTTTCAACAATAGTTCTAGGGTTTTCCAACCTCAAATGCCATAATTATGCTTGATTATTCAATGAGATTTTGGATCATGTGATTGCATTTCGAGAAAACCCACGATGTTGTTGATGACTAAATGTACTTCCAGGATGTGCCACAAATGAGCCATCCAGAGATCTAAATACCTAAAATTATATTAAAGCATTAGTTTTATAAAATTATTGTTTTCTTGTTATAAATTTAATTTTAGTATAAGTATATAAAGCACATCCTGTGAAAGCTTTTTTTTTGGAAACATTTTTATTTCAATTTCCCTTTTCCCTAAAATCAAGACCCAATATGAGTAGTCTTTAATATCACAAGTCTTTATGGTTAAACGGAAATTTAATAATGTATTGTAACAAAACAATTGTTTGCTTCACCTCCTGGGTATTAAAGTACACAAGTAAAAAGTCTCTTATTATCATGAAAGAAAAATCGAACGATTACAAAAATATTTACAATATGAAGATTCTTGTAGGGAAAATGCTTTTCATGGCATGTTGCTATTTGTGTTCCTGTTTGTTGTTGAAAAAAATTTATTATTTATTTCTACAGTCATTTGCTGTTTATTTCTTATTATTACTTTATTTTCTTTTCTTTTCTTTCTTCTTTCTTATATTAAAATCCGTTAAACTACAATACTTTCAGGGTAGTATTAAATGAAATTCCATTGAAATAGGAAATTTTTGTATTATGTGGGAGAGTCTCTTTGGTCACCTTCTAAGACAATATGAAAAAAGCGCAAAAATAAATATAATGCTGTATACTTTACATGAGTTAAAGTAAAAACAAGAAGTATTAAATAAAAAATATTTCCTAGAACATTATTGCCTTCTGTGTATGTAATGGGAGTTGAATATTTTTATATCTTTGTTTTATTTTTGACGGCGGATACGGAAATTATCCTGTTGCTAATATTGCCATAAAGTAGGTGTTAAACTGCTGATAATTTAATGGCCAATTTTGTTCGTTTTTTAAATTTAATCGAAATAATTTTTATTTAGATTTATATTTATGAAGTAAATGAAATTGGAATATTACAATTTTAGCAAAAATGGCAATAAATAAAATGTAATGTAAATATAAAATTACAGACATTTATTTTGTCCGTTTGGATGCAACCTCAATTCAGGGATAAATTTAAATAAAGAAGGCATGAAGTCCGTCTTGCCTAGACGTTGTGGGTAGTATCATGTACAAAAGTTACTAAAGTCGCTTTTATTTGAAGTTTTAAAAAAAAAACTTGTGCAGATTTTATTTAAAACTTTTTTTAAAATAAATAAATAAAAACTTTAAATTAATTTTAATTTCCACCTTCACACTTATTTATAAAAATACATATATTTATTGCATATTTTTATGTTATTTTTTTCACTTTTATGTATGCAAAAAGCCACAGTATACCTATATTGTCTAATATAGCAGAGTCGAGCAAAACCTTTATAATTAAGTTTATCGTTCGGCAAAAGTGTTGTATTTAATTTAGTTTTGTTTTATTTTATTTAAAATTTTCTCACTAAACTTTTATTTTCATAATTTAAGTAACACTTTTTTTGTTGCTTTGTTGCTATTTATTTTTCCGCACACAACGAGTTTGTAATTTGACCAAAGTGTATATTTGATTGATCAGCTGTTCTTAACGTTTTGCCAACACTAAATGTTTGTACTTGCTATTGAATCTCTTGAATATGAAATGTTTATTTACCAATCCTTTTCAAAGAAAAAATAAAATCCAAATTGCTTAAAAACTTTGAGAATATTAATAAAAGTTTTGCTTGACAAATTACGAATTTAATATTATTTACAGTTGTTTATAAATTAATATTGTTAATAAAAATTTGCAATCTAATTCTTTAAAAAATTTAAACATTTAATAGCATAATTTAAATAATAAATAAATAATATAAATATCGAAAAATTGGGGTTTGTCTAAGCGCTCTCCAAAGCAATTTTGTAGTATTGACAGGCTATTTCTCTCCTATAAGGTCTAGTAAATAACTTAAGCCTGACGACAGCAGTCAATTGTTTTCGACAACGTGTAGACGGCTCCCAGTTTGTTGATAATGTATTGACGTGACGTCGATCTTGAGATCTGGACTAGATTCATTAGTTTGTAATTTTTTTCGAACTTCTTCTTCTCTTCTTCTCTGTTTTTTATTCTATTTTGATAAATTTTATATTTTGAAGAATCAAAATTACATCTCGCCCCTACCATGTCAAACTACTTAATAAGCAAAATTCGTTTTTTAAATTCGTTAGCTTGGTACCCTGATTTCTAGAATATGCTTCTTTTCAAAATGCTGAAACTCTCATATTCTATTCATAACTCAATAAGAAATATTTTAGACCTAGCATTTTTAGGGGCACGCCGACTTTAAATTCACAATTTAAGACTCTTTGCGCTATTTTGAAAAGTTCAAATGTGCATATTGGATAGTCTGACATGGTAGGGACGATGTATATCACATTAACGAGCAAATGGCACCACAGACATTTTTAATTACTGTGACAAATAGTTACTAGCTAGGAATATAATGCTGCTTTCGAAGGCAGTTATAACTTCTTCTCCTACTCTGTACACAGAAAAAATATTTTTGCAATAAACAAAATAAAACCGTAATCAATTACAAATTGTATTTAAGTCAATTATACTTTTTTTAATTTAATTAATTACAAATTAATCACTCAACTACATTTTTAATTGATTTTTGGTTTTATTTTCAATTAAACTTGTTTATTGCAGAAATATTTTTTTTGTGTATGTTGTGTTAGTTAAAGCACTAGATACATATTTTTTATTGCAAATGGAATATGCGAATTATTTTGATTGAAATTATTCATATTTATAGAAAGCTTTTTTTATAATTAAAGCTCAAATTTACCACAACAAGTTTATAAAAATCTTGCCATTGTTAGTTGCTCTTTAGTAATTCATTTAAATATAAATCATTCCATTATTTAGTTACCTTAAACATAATTGCTCAAGTCACAACCTGTTGCTTATAAACAAATGTTAACATAGAAATTACCAAGAACGTTTTTACAAACTACGACTCCTACAATAGGTTGCAAATTGGGCGAATAACTATGTCGTCATTTCTGTTTCAGTTTTTTGGCTTATCTAGACATAATATGTGGTAATTCTGAATTTTTTGGAATTTCTTATACAGAAATATATGGCGTCTAAGCCTTTCTAATAAATATTTTATAGTTAGCTTACTGAGGTTGCATAAGCACTAGCTAAATGTAGAAGATAGAAGAGATAGAGCAATTCACTTAATTAATTAATTTGCTAAAGTTTTACTTTATTCATTCATTAAATATCTATTTAAAATACCAGCATTCAGTGGATGACTCCCACAGATTATACCAGAACTAAAATTGTAGGTCATGGAGAAGAAGGCACAGGGATGAGTATCAGTGGACATTCGATTTGAATTGTTTACATTGAAATTAACAGGTAGTTTGTTCAATTCATTGACCAATTGATAACAACTAAGTAATCTCTTAAAGAAACACTTGTTATGCGTAACAAATATGCGGGTTTCAAGAACAATTTCCCTGATAATATTAGAACACATTTTATTATAGTAACGGCTTGTGGGAAATACATCCCACAAGCCGTCCATTCCTCAATGAATCAATAGATTTGATCACCCTAATTTTTCCGATAACATGGGCACTATTCTTCGCCCTTTCATATACGCGAATCAACAGCCCCAACGTAGTTTTATAATCTCCGGATCATGCATTATAGTTGTATTTTATTTTCAGGTGGAGTGAAATAACTCACCTTCCATTATTAAAAACTTATACAACTTAATACTTCTTTTGAGAATTGAACAATTTGATCAGTCCAGCGAACATCACAGTGAATTCACATACCAAGAACATCAAGAACTTCTGATTTCTTAGGCGTCTGGAAGCCTTGTCTTATGAGCATCAAAATGTATCCGTTTGGCATGACCCTAATTGAAGATTGTTATTAAATCACAATTTAAAGTATCATTTAAAATTAGATCACAGCCTCAACTCGCGACAGACTTAGTATATTTGCTAAGAATGAAGTTCAACGGCTGCTGTCATCCATAAAATAGTAGATAGGATTGAAATTTTGACATAGAAGTTGCTTTAGAAAAATAAGGAACAGAGTAGAAGAAAGAAAAGAGAATTTACCTTGAAATCGCGTGATGGGATCCCAACATCTATAACAACTATGATAGTTGTTAAGAATGTAGAGAGCTTATCAATAAATTATTTTATTTATAGAACAAATAAACCATTTAAATGCAACTACAAATAAAAATTGCACTATGTGTTTAAAATATAAAAAAGGTTTTTTTAATTTTTGCTATGCTGAAGATCGAAAATAACATTTTAAGAAAAAAAGGGATTGTTAAAGGTCGTGTTAACTCTTAATCATACATTGTGAAAAGGGAAGCTAATGTTCTACATTTTTTTTTTGTGTAAGAGGACTCTTTTTCAGTCCAATACTATTGGTTATGTTAGCTATCTAGAACATTGTCACAAGAGCTGAAAAGAAATGTCATTTGAGATATAGAAAATTTTAAAGAAAATCAAGGATTTATTTTAAGGCATTCAAATTATAACAAAATTTAAGGCCCAAAAAATAATAATAATATCAGCAGAAAAATGTACATATAGGCATTTCCACGGGAAAGTCCGTTTTTTTTTTGTCTCGTGCGACAGCAAGCAATTAAGCTTGTATTCCAGAATAATGTAACTAAATTTTTCTTCAAATTTTACCTAATGTAGAGCTGCATGCCGACTGCAAACAAAAAAAAATTTCGTTTTCATTGAAGAAAAAACCAACATATTTGTCTTGTGTCGCACGCGACAAAAAGTTGCCATTCCTGTTGAAATGCCTATATATAATTTTACAATTATTACATCGTTAAATAACTTCTATATATTGTTAATTTATTTCATGTCTTCTGGGATTAATTTTATATTATAGTGGAAATTTTAAATTATTTAGTTTCACAATGTTTTTCTAATGCAAATAATAATATCGAAAATAAGGCTTGTAAGGTATAAGGCATAGAGCTTACGAATTTTTTAGAACTTTTTTTCTATAAAGCATTTTTAGAAGTAACAGATACAGTTTCCTATTTGAGAAGTTCAGATCACGTGCTGTAATTTATTTATTAAAAATATGAACTAAACTAAGATATTTCCATGAGTTCTTTGTTTGTAGACAGTTGGACACTGGTGGACGGCTTCGTATGCTGTGAAAATAGGACGAGTACTTGACGGTACCTGCAGGAAATGTAAAGAACCCTGGGTAATTGAAACAATGGAACATCTACTATGTCACTGTCCGGCTCTAAGCAACACTATCTATAAATGTCTTGATGCTCACACTTTTCGTAGTCTTGAACTTGTATCGAGAGTGGAACTATGTAGATTGCTAAAGTTTGTTAAATCTGTGTGGCAGTCATTCGATACAAACACCTCGAACTAAGCTGCCATACTTACAGATTTTTTCTCATCTGCTGGTATCGCTAAGGATCAGTCCCGGTCTATGAAAGGTCTTTGACCACCCAGATTAACTTAACATAATCTAACCTAATGGTAGAAATATTTACTGAAAAAGAGTTTCCTAAATTTCTGTTTATTTTATATACATATTTTTTTATTTATTTATATTTTTAACACCCCGACTAAAAAATGGGATGTTCAAAGTTTATAGTGTGTGGCTGTGTGTCTGTTTATCTGTGTATTTGTGTGTCTGGCGTGTCCCCGTACAGCCCAAACGGCTAAACCGATTTTGATTTAGTTTTTCCTGTTTGAAAGGCGACTTGATCGAGTTGGTTCTTAGCTATGCTTTAAGAAAATCGGTCCAGCCGCTTACAAGATATCACATCTTCTCTAGATATTTATTTATTTTAATTTTTTTATGAATAGAATTATTTATTCAATATAGCAACAATTTTCTTTTTGGGTCAAAATATTCACATATTTGGGTATCACAATTTTCACCATAAATATATTATGATTGAGCGTGAAAGGATTGAACATTTTATTTTAATTTCTGGCAAAAAAAATATATAAAAACTTTTAGCTGCAATAAAACAGTAGTTTATTGCAATTTATTTTTAATAAATTTAGCAAATAGCTTTTTCTGACTATTTTAAAATAATAAAAAATATACATATACAATTGCAACAAAAAAAATTTAAATTTCTGTGAACTCAGGTGTAAAATTTGTTTGTATTTCATTTATTATCAAATAGATATTTTATCTGTCATTTAAACTGGTTTATTTTGTTCAAAATTTAGGATACTTTAATGGTTTTGTATAACATTAAAAAAATATATATATATTATTTGTTTGCAAGGCATTAACCCTTGTAAGTAAAACTTGCAAATGCTTTACGAATTTTTAACACACGTAAGCGTTTAACTCTTTTACAATCCTTTCAATATAATTTTAACTTTCCGTGCCAACAAGCAAAATAAAACAGTTCCCAAGCTATCAAAATTTTATTGAAATAAAATAAAACTTAAAACAAATAAAAACTTGAGGTGCAATAAATTACAAAATCTAATCATTAACATTCGTCATGGTAACAACAGTGATTCTATGTATTTGAAGTGGCATCTTGCTGTGTAAATAATTAATTGAAGAAAAACTCTTTTACTTCTTTACAATTGTGTTTTTAAATTTGACAGCCAGAAAAACACCTCAAACACACAAATTATATATGGAATTGTGGAGTTTTATTAACAAAAATTCCCCTTTGAAGTCAAACATAATTTATGTTTTTTCTAAACTTGCAATTTCAGAGTTAACAGTATGTTTTTTTAATGGTTGCTAAAAGAAAAGAATACGCGTCTGTTTGTCTTTTCGTCTAGGCAACCTTTATATTTATTTTAATATTTATGACTTTGCCTTAATGATTTCGTTTTTAATTAAATTATTCCATTGAATAAATATGATATACAAATGTATATACGAGGGCGGTTCGGAAACTTCTTAGCCTATCAATGAAAGAGAATAGTTAGTTTTTCAAAAATATTTTTATTTTTCAATATAATCTCCTGAAACTTCAATACACTTAGACCAACGCTTTTCTAGCAATTCTATCCCTTGATTAAAATAGTTTTCCTCAAGGTCTTCAAAATAGTGGTTTACAACTGTAATTGCATCTTCATTTGAGGTAAAACGCTTGCCAGCAAGGAATTTTTTTAGATTTGGGAACAGGTAAAAGTCACTGGGAGCCAAATCAGGAGAATAAGGTGGGTGGTCAAGCAACTCGTACTTTAATTCGTTGATTTTAGCCATTTGAAGTCCCAAAAAACCGTTGCCATAACCTTACCAACCGATTGAATTGTTTTGCCTTCTTTGGGGCACTTCCTCCAGCTTCAGTCCATTGTTTGGATTGTTCTTTTGTCTCTGGAGTATAGTGGTGGATCCATGTCTCATCAACAGTTATGAAACGACGATGCTTAAAATTCATTTTATTTCGCTTAAAACGATCCAAACAAGCTTGAGAAATGTTCATTCTTATGCGTTTTTGGTCGACTGTTAACAAATGCGGCACCCATCTTGCAAAAAGCTTTTTCATCTGTAGTTCTTCATGCAAAATTAAATGGACTCGATCATTTGAGATGCCCATGATATTAGCTATTTCACGCACTTTTATTCTTCGATCATTTAATACCATATCATGCACTTTGGCTACAATTTCTGTTGTTGTTGCTGTTTTTGGACGTCCACTACGTGGTTCATCTTCAATGCTTGTACGACCACGTTTAAATTCAGCAACCCAATTGTTTACTGTTGCATATGAAGGAGCACTTTTATCTAACACATTCACCATATCATTATGAATTTCTTGTCCCGATAAACCTTTTTTATGTAAATATTTAATGACACCACGCATTTCTAATTTTTCCATTGTTAAAAAATCGCGGATGCGTCTTTTGTGAACACCTGTTTCTATATGAAGGAGTTGCCAGATCAAAACAAAATTTAACATGTGTTCATAGCAGAGATGGAAGTTTCCAAAACACTTAACTTTTTTCTGTTTATACCGCGCTTTTTGTGCTAGGCTAAGAAGTTTCCGAACCGCCCTCGTAGCTTTGTATAAACATTTCAAATTTATTTATTTATTTATTGTTACTAATTTTTTTTTTATATTTTACAAGTATTTTGATTTGCTTTATTGTAATATTAAATACAATTTGCTTTTTTCACACACACGTTTTTAATCATACTTAAAAAAAATATTAAGGTCATCAACTTTTTATATGGTTCGAAAGGTCTTAGTCTCTTCTTTTTTTATATATTTATAAATTTAAAATCGGTTGATATTTAACTTAGTTAGAGGTTGATAAGTGCCTACGGGTACTGTAACTCAAGATTTTGGAGGTGTTTGGAAAATTTCAAATACAGATTGTTGTTATAGTCGACAATACCTAGTTACCAGAAAAATAGTAACACTTCGAAGGTATTTTTTTTGTCACACTGTATAATGCCAATGATAATAAGTTAATGATTTTTATAAAAAAAACCCATTTCGAAAATCATGTTGGTTAAGCTTCTTTGGCGGTAATGGCTCGATGTATTCTTTATGAAGTCACATGTGAATATTGCACAAACTAAACCCGGAACTTGTAACCTATGTAGATTTACAATTTGAGTGGAAGTTATAAAAGCTTGAATTATTCGAAATATTTCTGTTTTTTCTTAGTTTCATAAGATTCTATTTTATAACTCATAAATGTCCGAATATCAAGAGTTTACTGTATTTAAAAATTCTTTATTTATATAATTTATATCTACGACTTATATCAGTTTAATAAAATATAATAAACATCTCATAAAAATATATATAAGCATTTTTATAGGAATGTGAACTTTTTGTCACAAGCGACACCAAAAAAGTGTGTTTGTTTTATTTTTTATTTTTTTTTTACTTTTTTAAATATTTGTGTACACCGTTAGCAGCTGTATATTAGTTAAAATTAAAAAAAGTCACATTGTTCCGAAATAGAAGCTTAATTGTTTGCTGTCTGTCGCACGCGACCAAAAAATAAGCTTACTCGCAGAAATGCCCATATGAAGATATAATATAGATATAGATATCGAATTACTTGTGATGTTTTCTGCATTCTAGCGACATGGTTTTGTTTTTCCATTTTTTCTCGCTTTTTCTAGCTTTTTTTTTTAACAGCCTTATCTATAAAAATTATTAAGGACTTTTTTAAAGGCTTAATAAGCAAACTTTTTTATAGAAATCTAATTTAAAAACTCTTTAAAAAGCATTAATAATTTTTATAAATAAGGCAGTCAAATTTTATTAATATGATGCCATAAATATGAAACTATTAAGAGCCTACTGTACTATAATGCATTTAAGTTAATAAATTATTTATATCTGCTGCTAATATCAGTTTAATAAAATATTAATTGTTTTTTTTTTTAATTTCTTATTTTCTTTACAGGTAACTAAATGAAAATAAATAAGAATAAAACAAATTGTTATCATTACCAGCAACACATTGGTTTGACACTTGATCCCTGGGTAATAAAAAGCAGAAGCAAAAAAATATATAAAAATAGTAAATAAATGAAAATAATAATGATGAATTCCAAAAGGAATGAGGAGTAAGAATGTGTCCAACTTGAAAGCCATTTAATGGATTGAGTCTATATAAAGCATTAGCATTCAGAGAATAACAATGACAAGTAAGATGAATTCGAAAGTAAGTGGGAGGCTATTTGACTAAATGTTTATACTACAGTTGGCTAATGCAATGGCAAACTTAAAATTGCTCACACTAACGCCTAGACTTAAATAAATATATATGTATGTGTGTATGTATGTATAAATGCTTGTTTGTCTTCAAGTACAGGCACACTGAAAGGACACTTGAAAAGACGTTAAGTTTGTATAAATAACATTTAAAAAAGGAACAGAAAATATAATAGCTATAGGAAAAAATAAGCCTGGCGAAAACATTTAAGAATTAAAGTTCAAAAGAATTGTAAGAGAGAAGTAAAGACAGAAATAAGGCTGGCTGGCAGGCCAACAAAGTAAAATATTATTTAATGCAAAAACATTAAAGTCAAGTTAAAAAAAAAAAAATACAACAGGAACAAATGAAATTATAATAAATTAAGAGAAACAGAAATAAAATAAAAACGCTACATAGTATGACCGTGCGCTAAAGTCAACATAATTAAAGCAATCAAGTATGACTTCAAGTAGAAAGTTAGCCCTTAGACAAATTGGTCTTGAGCTGTTATAAGAAAAAATATAAAATGTTTAACTAAATGCCGCTGCCATGGACTAAGATTGTGTACTTTATTACATGCTAACTTCTACCTACAACTTCTGTGTATGCGATAAAACAATGTGACGTTATGCTTGAATGGAATTCGCTTTTAAATAAAAATTTCCTGTACATTTTTTTCATATTCTTAGCTTTTTTCGAGTGTTTTCAAAATGCTAAACGATTTGAACTTGCAAAAAAAAAATAATACAATACTCTTTCTTGTAAGTGCTCTCAAGCAATTTAAGCTCAAAGAATTTGAAATTTAAATGTGTGCGACGAAAAGCTGCGTGGTTGCATAAAAGAAATCTGTAATAATAATAAAAACAATTATGAGAGGAAATTATCATAAAGTTACTTCGCATTACAAATATTTTAAAATATGAATTAATTAAACGCCAGCTATATCCTTAGTTAAGAGGAGTATGAGCTTTTTGAGTTAGGTTCAAATAAAATTTCTCGCCTCTTTATATTAACCAGTGAAAAAAGCACGTAAAATCGTCTGTAAATATTAAAAAATTCATAAAAATACGAGTACATATCTTCACCTAAAATCCAAAACGCCTTAACTAGTAATAATTAGAAAATAATTTTTTTTACAGAATATAATTATGTTAACTATTATTACCTCAGCTGTAAAATTTGTTTACCTATACGGTAGAGATTGTTTATAACGAACTTTGTTGGTGCAATTAAATTGACGAGAGGAGCAATTACGTTCACGTTAAGAACATGTACATAAACCACTTTAAGCGTGTTGAGTGCTCTAAAGTGATTTAGACAAACCCTAACCTTCATAAGAGCTCAGTATCATTAACGCAGTCCATTAATCTTTTCCACATAATACCTTTTACACGCAAAGGAAAAATATGGTTGAGGTAACCATAATCAAACAGCAGCATACTATGATTGAATTATATGGTTGCAGTCAAATCATATTATTGTCAATGAAAAAGCAAGGTTCAAATAATATTATTTTCTGAGTTTATAATAATATTATCCACAAAAACAATTAACTTTGTTATACCTAATCCTATTATTGTAAATAAGACAACGCTATTGTTAGAGGTGACTAAAATATAATTGAGACTTAAAATACCATGTTCTAATATTATAACAATATTGTTAAATATAAACATAATATTATTTTATGCAATAATAATATTTTGTTTTTTAATTATATATTTATTGCCAAATCTTTTGTTTGAAACAGCTGTGCGGTAAATTTGAAATAAAAATAAATTAATATTGTTGAAAGAAAATGTATGTATATCTGTATGTATAGAAATGTATACTTACATATATGTGTATACACAAATTACAGACATATCTGTATAAAGAGATATACATACATACATACATATTTAAATACTATTTTTATTTATCTACCCTTTTGTTTATCGGTGCACTACCGATAGCTTACAAACGAAACACTTAACTGACAGAAGATGTTTTTGAAAAACATTTTTTTAAAAACTTAACATAGTATGTTTTTGGATAATATTATATTGTTATTTACATCATATTATATTTACACAATAATACAAATTATATTGTAGTCATAAATTTTTAACAAAAGTATATTGTTAAACTCTAACCATATCGCACTTTCTATGAATATAATAATGTAATTATTGTGTAATTAATGTGTTTATCGTAACGAAATTAATGTTTAAAATAAAAATAGCTAGTTTTCAACGACCACACATTTGTTTCAGAGAACATAATATTGTTTTTTCAACCATTTTACAACCATATCTTTTCTTTTCGTGTAGGTGAATAATGTCTGGTAGGGTACCATAATCAAAAAAATTAGACCCCGGTTTGGTGAAAACAGTGCAATAACAAATAAAATGCTCTATTTTTTCAATGTCCTCCTTGCATTCACTGTCGTCTGTGGCCTTAATCCGCTACAAGTGCCCTTGTATGTTAGAGTGCCCTTTAACGAACTCCGTTAGGCCAGACGTCTTTTATCCCATATATGTATGAGTTAGCTCTCTGCTCACTGTCCTCTGTGGCCTTAATCCACTACAAGTGTCCTTGGAAGTTAGAGTACCTTTTTAAGATAGACCAGACGTCTTTTATCCCATCTATGTGTTCGCTCCATTTGCAAATAAAATAGATTAAATTGCAAAAAGTATATTTGATGATTGTGTTTGTTTTCAGCAAAAAAGAAAAGCTAAAGTGAAAAAACTTAGGGCCTGATTTTGTAAAACGCAACGCAATGCGTTGACAAATTTTATATTACAAAAAAAATTCACATAGAAAACTTGTCAACGCTTGGCGTTGCTTTTTACAGAATTAGAACCTAAGGGCCTAATTTTTTTTATTTATATAAATAAGGAAGTAGAACTGTTTTTCATTTCTAAATTGATTACTTGTGAATGTGTATAAAATTTGACATTAGAAAATATATTTTAATACAAAATATATAGGAATAGACTCTGCTGTACGCTCTCTATCAGGGTGAAAAGACGCAATAATAGATTTACTTCGAAGGCTGAGTACATTTATTATGTATCTTTGAAAGTTTTATTAAAAAAAATTTTTACACTTTTGCAGGACATGAAGTTATTTAAATGGTTTAAATTTTTTTATTTTAAACCTTATGAACAGAAAATAAATGTGTGTTAATTATAATAATTGTCATTAACCTTAATACCTGTTTTTAAATGATTTAAATTTGTCTTGTTTATATCCGTCGATCAGTGCGTATATGTAATATTGAATACCTTTGTAACAAATTTGGTCCACTATAGCAATTTTTGGTTAATACGAGTATCAACATATTGGAGACACATTTTGTATTTATCTGTATATATTGAAGATTATTTATTGCTATTTGAAGAATATGGAAAAAGTAAAGTGTCTGCTTCAAAAAGATGCTGCATTTTAGTATTCATACGAGGGCGGTTCGGAAACTTCTTAGCCTAGCACACAAAGCGCGGTATAAACAGAAAAAAGTTAAGTATTTTGGAAACTTCCATCTCTGCTATGAACACATGTTAAATTTTGTTTCGATCTGGCAACTCCTTCATATAGAAACAGGTGTTCACAAAAGACGCATCCGCGATTTTTTAACAATGGAAAAATTAGAAATGCGTGGTGTCATTAAATATTTACATAAAAAAGCTTTATCGGGACAAGAAATTCATAATGATATGGTGAATGTGTTAGGTGAAAGTGCTCCTTCATATGCAACAGTAAAAAATTGGGTTGCTGAATTTAAACGTGGTCGTACAAGCATTGAAGATGAACCACGTAGTGGACGTCCAAAAACAGCAACAACAACAGAAATTGTAGCCAAACTGCATGATATGGTATTAAATGATCGACTAATAAAAGTGCTTGAAATAGCTAATATCATGGGCATCTCAAATGATCGAGTCCATTTAATTTTGCATGAAGAACTACAGATGAAAAAGCTTTCTGCAAGATGGGTGCCGCATTTGTTAACAGTCGACCAAAAACGCATAAGAATGAACATGTCTCAAGCTTGTTTGGATCGTTTTAAGCGAAATAAAATGGATTTTAAGCGTCGTTCATAACTGTTGATGAGACATGGATCCACCACTATACTCCAGAGACAAAAGAACAATCCAAACAATGGACTGAAGCTGGAGGAAGTGCCCCAAAGAAGGCAAAAACAATTCAATCGGCTGGTAAGGTTATAGCAACGGTTTTTTGGGACTTCAAAGGTATTTTATTGATTGACTATCTGCAAAAGGGTAAAACAATAAATTCAGAGTACTATTGCAACCTTTTGGATCAATTAAATGTACAAATTCGAGAAAAACGTCCTGGCTTACAACACAAAAAAATAATTTTTCATCAAGACAACGCACCAGCACACAAGAGTGTTTTAACAATGGCTAAAATCAACGAATTAAAGTACGAGTTGCTTGACCACCCACCTTATTCTCCTGATTTGGCTCCCAGTGACTTTTACCTGTTCCCAAATCTAAAAAAATTCCTTGCTGGCAAGCGTTTTACCTCAAATGAATATGCAATTACAGTTGTAAACCACTATTTTGAAGACCTTGAGGAAAACTATTTTAATCAAGGGATAGAATTGCTAGAAAAGCGTTGGACTAAGTGTATTGAAGTTTCAGGAGATTATATTGAAAAATAAAAATATTTTTGAAAAACTAACTATTCTCTTTCATTGATAGGCTAAGAAGTTTCCGAAGCGCCCTCCTAATATATATTTTTTTAAAGTATTTTGGAAAAAAAAGATAGAGCACTTTATATCATATTTCTAGCAATCAAACTGATAGCTTTTGAAAATTTCACTAACCCTTTCGACCCTGCTCAGGAAGCAATAGATGCAAAGATGTAGACAACGGTGCTGTACTTATTTCATCTTGTTTCAGACTGTTTCCACTGGATTGTTCTTTTTCCTTTGTCCTGAACTCAAGATGAAAAAATGCTGCACCACCTAGCAACTCATTTGCTATTTCCATCTGAAATCATATAAGCAATACATGATTTACGTTATTCTCGACGATGTTGGGGTATATGAAATAAAAATGTCATTAATTGGTTAATGCTGATGCCAAATCCCAGTATTATTTAATAGAGCGATGATTAATTTTATCAATCACCATTGCATGTCAAAGAGATTAACTCCTCCCAAGTGCTGATCTAGCGACATCAATAAATATATTTTTTTGGGATCTAACGATACTATATCCCAATTGGCTCATCTCCAATAAACACTGAAAGCAACTGCACTGCTTTGTTATACAGCCCTCGAACTGCAGCAATTACATGGTTGACTTTGCCCTTCATATTGTAGGATATAATACCAAGCTTTTTATAAGAAGACTCGGCCCAATCCAATTCCAGGCTTGCTTTTATATATTAATGTATGTAAATGTACCTAAGATCTCAATAAACAACTTTCTAGAACATCTGAACTTCCTAGGAATAATTCTGAATACCGTTTAGCTAGCCGCAAAATTAAAAAATTTCCCGAATATTTTTTAATTTTATTTGCTTGGAAATTTTTCACTTTTGCACTACCTAATCGGTATTAATCATTCCTAGGAAGTTCATATGTCGTAGAAAGTTATTTATTAAGATCTTAAGTACATTTTCGTAACGCATGGTTTCCTAGAATTTTGAACCGTTTGCTACCTATGAACTTGAACAGGGGAAAAAGAAAAAAAATCTAATTTTTTAAAATTTTTGCGATTTTGGTCTTGAAGATGAAGTTTTTTTTTGATTTTGTATGTCTACAATTTTATAATCCTTACAACAAGAGCTACAACTTTGCCTCAGATAGTCAATCAAAATTCCGAACGGTTTGCAAGATCTGAGCCTAAGAAAATGTTAAAATGACACCGAGGCCCCAAATCTTTGGGAGCGCATAAAAAAATTGCACGACTTAAGGCAAAACTGCGCGACACGGGTATACTTGTTGGTCTTTTATCACGTAGTGGTGTCCGCATATGGTTATATTTTTTCGTGTTGCACTGTGCAATTAGCTTGCCTGCGGAAAACATCCAGGGTCTATGGCAGGAATCAAAGCCAAGACCCTTTTACTGACAGGCTAGCAATGCTAATACTCAGCCCCCTGAGGATTTGAGTACTACTTCATAATTTTTATCATACCAAAAAAGAAATATCAGTAGTTATTTTTGCAGTATTTTGATTTTAATTGTGTAAAAAAAATCAATCAATAAAAACATTAAAAGAAATTAATGATAAAATTAACTAGCAGCAAAAATTTTCATAACCTTTTCATTTTGTTGAATTTTAAAAACTAAGAAGTAAAACTAATGAAATTTTGTTTCCATATTAATGCACTAATTCAGTAAGAAGATGTAGGACGTTTTTGTTTGAAAATGCTTCTGAGTTCTTGTCTTTGAATTCCGTAAATTATTTTCTTCAAAAATGGTTGTTGTCTTTGATAATGAAATATATAAAACATAACAATTCAATTAAAGTACTATACAATAGCTTGAAAAATATATGAAAAAATATGTGTTGGATATAACGTTTGGAACAAAATCATAAACCAAATACACGAACCTTCTAGCATAGACAATAAATAATAATCGTTTTAAGGAATCAAAACTGCTTCTTTTTTTCGTCCATAGACAAGACGATTCAATAGTCGAACAGAATTAGGCCATAATAGTCTTTAGTTCTTAATTATTTTAATTTACTAACTATGTTAATTTATAGTTTAAATTGTGCTTTATTTTCAAATGCGCATTCTTCAGCCTATTGCATTAACCCTTGTTACATTTTTCCTAAATGCTTCCATAACAATATATTTAAGCTTTCATAAATTTAACTAAGCGCCTATATTCTTACCAAAATCGTATAGGAATCACTTTGTGTTTTCTCACAAATTTTTCCAAGAAATCACTTGGTGTTTTTCAAATAAATTTTTCTAGTAAATTTCACTCAAATTGAATTGCAAATTCCTATTGAATTTTAGTGAAATTTATTGCTATATAGGAATCACTTTGTATTTTTTCAAATAAATCTTTCCAAGTAAATTTCATCCAAATTTAATACGAATCACTTGGTGTGTTTCAAATAAATTTTCCTAGTAAATATCAGTTTTAATTTATTTAAATTTCCTATTTTAGCCTTTAATGCAATACAAAACATTAAATATCAAAAGAAATTGAATTGAAGTGTAATAATAATCACGTTCCTTAATTAGAATTGCAAAATTATTTCTAGTCATTTTATACTTCAAACGCTAAAAATACAATCAAATCGCAAATAGCTTCACACATTTACAAATATGTTGCTTAAAAAAAATTAGAGAGGGAAAAATTACCGATTGTATAAAAGGAGAACTCATGTTACTGCACCAACTCTAAACACACTTAAATAACAAAAACTTAATTGTATGAAATTTAAATAAGAGGAATTTTGTGTAGAAAACTTAAATCGAATATAAATATAATAAAGCACGTGCCGAAATACAAACAACTTCCGTAAAATTAATGGCAATTTTGGTTTTTTTAGCAAATTTTTTGTTTTCCTTGTCCACTTAAAAAATACAAATTTATTGTTGAAGTGGGGATAAAATAATTTCTGCATGTAAGCAAAGAGAAAAGGAGATTTATTTTTTAATTAGAAATTCAAAAGCTATGCAAATATGTTATTATTATGATATTAAATTAGAAAAAATTGGGATTGTTTACGCATAATTTTCCTCGTCGAGAGGTGAAAAAATAAAAGCTGTGGCTTGGACACTCTGGGCTAATGCCAAGCTTTTGCTTTAAAAAGAAAATATTGCAATAAGGGCTTTTATTTTCACCCAGCCAACAGTTGTTTTTTTATTTTATATTATACTATTATATACTACGGTGAATGTCATCAAAAGTTTCATCAATGTAATAATATTATACCTCTTCATAACTCTTCTATTGTTTGCTAAGACCTTAAATCAGTGCCCTAATTTAGTAAGAAGATTTAGGACCTTTTTGTTTGAATAGACTTTTGAGCTCTAGTTTTTGAATTATCTAAATTATTTTCTTAAATAATGGTTGTTGTCATTGATAATGAAAAATAAAAATATTATTTCCAGGATTTTGAAACATTAAAATTAAATTAAATTGCTATACAAGAGTTTGAAAAATATATGAAAAAGTATGTGTTGGATATAATGTTTAGAATAAAATCATAAAGCAAATACACGAACCTTCTAGCATAGACAATAAATAATAATTGTTTTAAAGAATCACAACTGCTGCTTTTTTTCGTCCATAGACAAGACGATACAATCGTCGAACAGACTTAGGGCATAATAAATATTATTTGAAGATTTGCTTTTGAATCAGAAATTTACTTTTATCCTAACCTCTTAGACAGAAAATTATGAGTAAGCACTTTTGCTGCAAAAAGAGTAAAGTGAGGGTCAGACGGGCCAAATATGTAACGAAACATTTGCTAACCCTAAGTGTTTGATGGCACAAAAAATTTGTAAACTATTGAGCTAATTTTAAAAAACTGTTTTGTCGTACTTAACCAGATTTTGGTTTCGTGTGACCAAAACTTTGCAATAGAACCAAAAAAATAAATAGTTTTGATTATTTTATTTTTGCTTAGCAAATAAATTAAACTCTTGAGATTTAAAAATCTACACCACACACCGACACTTGGAATAACATATTTTAGCAAGTGCAATAATAGGAATATACAAAATGTTTTTATTATCTTTTTTAATAATAAAATTGGTATGCTTTAAACAAATATGTATACACATAAAGGAAATAATTGAACAAATAAAGGGTTGGTTTTTAAATATTCATAGCCTGCTGAACGAAGAACCCCTGCTATAATTTTCCAACAAATAAATATTGCACAACCAAGGTACAGGGAAGTGTTTTACCACCAGCATATTCAATCAAAAGAAATTTTTCAATTATGTATGAATCTGAAATTTCCTTTAGAATTCTAAATTGTTTATAACTCAGACATACATTTTTGCCAATTGCCATTTATTTTTATTAAACCCATAATTTGCTTTAATAGTTTTCTAGCCATTTATTATTAATGCATGTATCTACGGTAAAGTGGCAAAATAAAAAAGACCCTTGAAAAAGGTTAAAGTGTTTTTTTTTTTTTTTTTGAAGGGTTGGTTATTTTTTCAAATACCTTAAATATTTCATTGGCAGCTGAAATGATATAAAATTGCCCAGAGGTTTTTTTTCACTTCACTTAAATGTGGTTAAATTGCTTAGAGTATTGTTCATATTTCATATTAATATTTTTTTATTACTTTTTCGAAGCAACGTGGAGTCAAGTGACAAAAGTTGTAAACACATCCCTTTGGATTTTCTAAAGCAATTTGATCTGTCAATAAAACATTTGAAACGAAGCAGACAAATAATGCCTGAATTCGAAGGATGAGGCTTACTTTTTATTTATGTTAGTCTATATGTATGCTGGGCTGGGAATACGATTGAATAATTATATAATTTTATATGATTATAACCTTCTTAAAAAATAATAATGGTATATAAGCTGTTTGCATTGTGTGTGTAATTTCCACAATATTCATTATATATATTCAGCACCCTTATGAATAAAAAATAAGTAATACATGTCTGTCCGTCTGTCTGTATGTTATATAGAGTTTCCGAAACCCACAGGAAAACTAAACACTTTGATCTTGAACTAATGTTACAGAATTTCTCCTGAATATAATGCTTTAAAAATAGGTAAAATCAAAATGGCGATACCAGGGCTGGGAACTATTTTTTTTAATATTGCCGCTATCAACTGGTAAATTACGAAGTCCCTATTACAAACTTGCTATTATCGTTCTTTCAAAATATAAGCTTAAATTACTTAAGGGGCAATTAGGTCTGATTTAATACATTTAAATAATTTGAAAACTGTATTTTGATTTTTTTAGTAACATTCGCCATTATCGGGAATATTGCCCTAATTCTGTTCGACGATTGTATCGTCTTGTCTATGGACGAAAAAAAGATGAAGTTATGTTTTTGTTCCAAACATTGTATCCAATACATATGTTTTCATATATTTTTCAAACTATTGTATAATACATTAATTTAATTTCTGTGTTTTAAAAATATGGCAATAATATTTATATTTTTTATTATCAAAGACAACAACCATTTTGGAAGAAAATAATTTAGAGAATTCAAAGACTCAGAAGGATTTTCAAACAAAAATGTCCTAAATCTTCTTACTGAATTAGGGCTTAAAAGTTCCTGTGAAAAGTGTTCCCTTTACCTAAAATTGTGATCGTCAATATTTGCGTTGTTGTTGTGTCAGTATAAAATGTTCACCTTTTTTCAGGTAAGGATGATTTTATCTCAGTTATCCACTGTTCCATCCCTGCTAAATAAATTGCTATGAATATGACATTTCTCACACTTTAAATATCACAAATGAAAGTTATTATGAATCATTCGAAACAAAAAAAAACATGTCATTTCAATAATGACAATAAATATTTAAATTGAGTTATTGTATTTTATATTTTTTACAATAAGCCTTCATTTCATATATAAGCACTTTCATGTTGGTAATTATAAATAATTTTAACGACTAAAGAAAACAAAAATTGACATGTGGTTATTTTTACATGTTATGAATAAAAATAGGGGAATGAAAAAGGGCAGTCTTTAGAAGCATTTGAAAAATATTATAGCTAAGGTATTGATAAAAACAAATAAAAAATATATAAATTCTTACAAGAACTTAAATACAGTATTATCACATCTTATGGGAAAAAATATTTTTAATAATAAATGTGATTTTCTAAGAAAGGCAAGAAAGCTTAAACTAGACGTTAGCTGGGAGAAATACCGGCATTTTTCTGTGCCGCCACGCAATTCATCAACAGACATGTCTATCTACTTGGGCAGAAATTGCTTTTTAACATCAGCTATTGAACATGAAATTTTAATGAAATGGAATATGAGAGATGATTATTGATTTACCATCGGTAAGTACATTTGAATAACTTTTTATTGTTTTTGTACAAACCAGAGAGCTAAGCCTATCGGCTGCAAGCCGGCAAACAGCCGCCGCCGTCCACAAACAATGCATCAGTCGTTCGAACACAGTTAAAAAATAAAATAATGGGAAATAAATATAAACGTTTTTAAATATTTTCGGCGAATTTGACATCATCATATAATATGATTTTATTGCAATATTACTTAAACCATGAAATTTGTTTTATATAGCTAAGCAGCATAGCTATAACCGGGTGTCCTAAGACACCCCTTATTTTTGCGATTTTTTTTCAATTTTGTGTTCAGGTTAGCACGAAGTTATATATGATGAAAATTCCGGTAAGGTTCAGTTTAATCATTTTTTTTTTGTTACTTTGAAAATTCACATTAGTTTATAAGAATGTTTCATTTTCTAAGAACTGAAAATACTAAACTTAAGAAAGATTAAAAAATTATTTCTGATTTATAATGCATTCTAGTACAATGAAATTTATATAAATATGTATTAAAAACTAGCAGCCTTATTTATAAAAATTATGAAGGCTTTATAAAGGATCAGTAAGAAAAATGTTCTATTAAAATTTGTTTTAAAAGCCTTAATAATTTTTTTAAATAAGGCGGTATAAATTTTATAAACTCCATTAGCAACTTATGTGAATTTTAATTTTAATTTATTTCTGATGTGAATACATCTCCTTAATTTTCAGTTAATGAAAAAAAACTGGGCTAAGCAGCTTAACTTACACATTTGTGTGTTTTTTAACAATAAAAAAAAATTCGAAAAGAATATACGCATATATACTCGTATCTTTTAGTATCCCTTTTAAGGGATTTTAATGAAGCACATAAACTTTCTGCTTCGAAAGCACGAGCATATTAATTTTTTTTTTTTCAAAACTACCTTAACACGAAAAAAAATGTTTTCTTTAGTAAATCTTCAGCATTAAAAAGCAACATAATATACATCATACAAATTTTAATCTTTCATATTACTTACCTACATAAGCATATACTTATATATATATGTATATATATTTCTTAAGGATTTATGGCTTAAGCAAATGCCTTAATGAAATATATCCTGGGGAATACAAAAGACAAGTAACAGACCCAAAGCCGGAAAATCCTAGATAATGTTTATCCTACGTAGCACAACAATTGCAAGACATTTTTTATCATATATTCATCACCACATATTAACAAAGAAAAAAAATAGCAGCCGGAAAATTCATTATGAAGAAAAACATATAAGTTGTTACGTGATGGAAAAGTTTTCTGAAGAAAAACTTATGAAAAGCAAACAATTTATAAATTTATGAATTTTTATTTTAATTAAAAAAACTTGAGACTTGTCTGCTGTACCTTATGCTTTAATTACTTCAGGTGAAGCGTCTGAAAATATTTTTTCCAAGACACACTGACAGTTTATAGAAGACAAGTAAACATTTTCGTCTGGCTATCTATATTGAAAACAAAAACAAATTCGATTGATTTTTAGACAGGCAAAAATTGTTTACTTGTCTTTAATGCCCTAATTCAGTACGAAGATTTAGGATGTTTTTGTTTGAAAATGCTTCTGAGTTCTTGTCTTTGAGTTCCCTTAATTATTTTCTTCAAAAATGGTTGCTGTCTTTGATAATGAAAAATATAAATATTATTGCCATGTTTTTAAAACATAAAAATTCAATTAAAATATTATACAACAGTTTGAAAAAGATATGAAAAAATATGTGTAGGATATAATGTTTGGAACAAAATCATAAAGCAAATACACGAACCTTCCAGCACAGACAATAAATAATAATTGTTTTGAAGAAACAAAACTGCTTCTTTTTTTCGTCCATAGACAAGACGATACAATCGTCGAACAGAATTAGGGCATAAGACACTCAAATTTGTTTTTGTTTTCAATATAAATATACAGACGAAAATGTTTACTTGTCTTCTATAAACTGAAAGAGAAACTGACTTGGAACAGAAAAATCAAGTTACCGACTAGCGGCTAATTAGTAAATACACTACACCTTAGCCTCGATTTGCAACGTCAATAGAATCGCAAATCGTGTTATTTTTTTTTAAAGGCTAAGTAAAAGTGATTTTTTAAGCCTATTAATAACAGAACACATGACATAACTTGAGCGATTAAAAAACCGAGCCCGGTATCTGACAGTCTTTAAATAACAACACCACACATTTTTCTGATGTGTATTAGTGTCTTTTTCTATCAGCTGTTGTAGGAAAGAAAGATAATACACCTCATTGACACCAGAGGAGCTGCAACACTGTATTATTAAAAAAAAAAAAAAAAAAAAAAAAAACGAGCAAAAAGCAGAGTTGTAAACGAATGAAGCTTTTCTCTATTTCTTCCTTCACCAGCTGTCTTCTCCATCACTATCCCTTGCGTAAAGAAGGTAACACCTAGTAATAGTACTCGTAGTACGCATTGACTGAATTATAATTATTTGTTTTGTATTTTGTATTGCTATTAGTATATAAATTCCATAAAATTAAATTTTCCTAAATTAATTTTCATATTTGGGCCTTTTGTCTTAATTTTTTTTTACTTCAAAATACAATTATAAATTAATGGAAAAAAAATCAGCCTGTTACTGACAGGCTATCGCAGTGGCAAACAAACCAGATGTCAATGGAAATAAATTGATTGGTTTTTAAGATACAAAAATAAAATACGTAAATACCAGCATGTTGCATGACATTATTTTTTCTGTTTCGGCCTGCCTTCAATGTACGTATGTATAAGCGTTACATTTAAATGAAATGAAGATTTTTTTTAATTAATAATTCCTTTTTAATTCTGAAGTAGGTTGAGTTAATGATTTCTTTGATTTTTTTTCACTTTAACAAAAAAAAAACTGTTTGCTTTTCACTTTATTCATATATTCCCCATTAGCTTTATTTTTTTTATGTATACATATACAATACTTATGTATAATTATTTTATTATAGAGGTTTTTCACTGGAAAATTAGAAATTTGGTATGTTTCCTTTTTGTAAGTATACTGCGCTACAGTATAAAATCATGTAAAAATTTTTTACCAAAAATTAAAAAGTTTTTAAATTTTTTTTTTATTTTTTTTTTTATTTTTAGGAATTTTTTTTTATTTAAGAAAAAAATATTTTTTTTGTTGTTTATTTTTTAAGAAGCCAATTGCTTTTCTACTTGCAAAAACTACCTAAAAGAAAAACCAAAGCAGCGATCTCAGTTTTGGGCATTTGTGCCCAAATAGGGGATTTTGTTTGGTATTAGGGAAATAGCTTTTGTAAAAATCGCCAGTGGATGTTTTTGGGAAACGGCATACTTTTCGTTGGGGATTTTTGGGGTTATTATAGAATTTTGTTATTTAGGGCCCTATTTTTTTCTGTTTTTCTTATTCATGAAATCAAATTTTTCTTTATTGCTGGTGTTTTTTAGAGTGTCACAACTTTGAGTTGGCATCACTGCTTTATTTGAGCATTCCATTTAACAGCTTCCTGTTTAGTTTGCTTTGAAATTTTATGATGAATCGACTTACACCAAAGCAACGCGTGCAAATTGTTGAAATTTTTAATCAAAATAATTGTACTATTCGTCAAATTCATCTTGCACTTCTTCCATTTTCCGATGAAGCCCATTTTTGGTTGAATGGGTATGTAAATAAACAGAATTGTCGCATTCGAAGTGAGGGAAATCCACAAGATTTTGTCGAAATACCGGTACATCCATAGAAACTTACTGTTTGCTGCGCTTTATGGTATAGTGGAGTCATTGGCCCATATGTCTTCAAAAACGATGATGGTCAGAATATTAGTGTCAATGGTGAACGGCATAGGAACACGATTGGAAATTTTTTTCGTACCTCAATTACGTGGTATTAATCTTGCTGATAGGTGGTTCCCACTGGACGAAGCTACATGCCACACAGCGGGCGCTACAATTGATTTACTCAAAAAAACTTTTTAAACTTATTTTAACTTTTTTAATTTTTTTAAAACATTTTGTTTTAAGCCACTTGACTGCGTCGATAAGCCCCACAAACAATTGAACACCTGTAAATCAACATTAAAAGAGTTCTCGACGAAATATGCTCGCAAATGCTGCGAAAAGTTGTTCCAGATTGCGCCTTCTACGCGCCAGCCGTGGCGGCCACATGGCAGAAAACATATTTAAACATTAATTTCATAAAATTTTCTTTTCAATAAAGCCCGTTTCATTGATATCAGAAATATATTTCCTTGTTTTATTATGATTTAATTTTATGTCACTCTATAAAAAAACACCCTTTATATATAATTCTACTATACGTGTATATGTCAAAGAACTTCTCTTAAGCGGCTGGATCCATTTGAATGAATCTTTTTGTATATTCACAAACCAACGACCAGGAGGGCGATACGGGTGAAATTACTGCACCTCCGAAACAATCAAACCGATTTTAATTAAATTTAGAAGTTAGATAGTTCTGCATCTAAAAAGTCACAAAGGCATGTACATTTTTAAAATTTAAACCAGGAGAATGAAAGGGGGAAATTTTTGCCCCCCCCCCCCGAAACCTTAGGACATATTTTAATTAAATTTAGAAGTTTGATAGATCTGTGTCTAAAAAATGACAAAGTATATGTACATTTTTAAAACTAGGACCTGGATCACGAAAGAAGGGAGATTTCTGTCCCTCCAAAACCTTAGAACAGATTTGAATGAAATTTATAACAGATAAATCTGCGTCTAAAAAGTAATATAAGCTATGTTCGTTTTTAAAACTAGGACCATAGGGGGAAATTACTGCCATGATATCTAGGACATAGATAGATCTGCGTCTAAAAATGCCCAGAGATCTTTTTTTACCTATTTTAAAAACACTGGACATAGCCCTTTCTTACACTTAAATACATAAATACTGACATATAAAATATACATACATACAAGTCAATAAAGTAGCATTTCCTGCAGTTAAAAGTTTTTATTGAAAGATTTTTAGGATATGCATTCAATTTCCTACAAAACTTTAGTTTCAATTATTTTGATTTCATCAATAAATTTCTTCAACCATTTCGTTTTGTGGGCAACAAGTTATTCTAAAGATAGCAGAAGAATTAAGAAAAAAACATTATATTTTTTACTCAACTATTGCATTCCCTTTTGAATTTGTTTGAGAAGGATAAACTTGTGATACAAATTAAATTTAATTACAATTTACTTAAGCAAAAGTCTATGAAAGTAAATATTAGTAAATGTGGATGGGAGTTGAATCTAAGCATGTAATTGTATACTTTGAGCAAACTTTTAAAACCAAAGGCACACATGTGCTAAAATATATACAAATGTATGTTTCAAAGTATGTTGAGGAAATAATAAGATAAACATTTACAAAACTATCAAACGCCCACATCGTATGCAAACTATTAAATTCTTGTTCTCCGACTTATTCGAACTAATACAAGTAAAACACTTTAAATAGGTGCTGGTGGTGGTGGTGGTGGTGTCAGACCCGGGAGTGCTGATAATAATGGTAGATAGTGGCGTTGGAGTCATTGCTGGTGGTCGGTCGTCTTTTGTTTTAAAGCAAATATAACTAAATGGCAGACATGTAAAGTAACTTTCTTGTAGCAAACACCATCTTTGCTACAACGTTGTGTGCTTTGTTTTTGGTTTTCGGGTTAAATAAATGCAACAAGTTTTACTTTTTTACTTTTGCTCTTGTCATGACTTTGAGCTTAACTTGGCTCGTATAAAGTTTTGTAATGTGTAATTGTAAAACTCCTATGCAAGGTATGATGATAGTATAAAAGAAACTAAAAATTTTTTTTGGTCTTTTGACTTGAATGCAAACTTGAGATTATAGGGAAGGAAGTCGAATGTTTTAATTTTAATGTGGGTGTTAAAAAGGCAAATTCAGTTGTAGGTATTTTAAGAATTTGTATGTGGAATAAATTTTAGGCACAAAACAAGTAGGCGGAATTGAGCCAGTAAAAACTATTTATTTTGAGCTTATTTTGTTTGGAAATAAAATCTAAATTAAATGAAATTGTTTTTAAATACTAAAATAAATGGGTCTGCTATTTCTGTACATATTTATATATATTGTAATGTAATTGATCATGAACTACCTTGTAGTTCAAAAATTATTTTTCAAATAAAAAGATTTTTTTTTGCAGCATAAAAGATTGCAATTTGTTTATGTTTTACAAGCATTAAAAATATTTTGTTCTATAACATTATTTTTATTTGGTGCTAAGGGATATACGAGAATGGATCAATAATTTTGAGATGTGCATGGGAAAGATTTTAGGATTATCTAACAAAATGGATAAAAAAACAACGGCCAGTATTACGCTACTATTATTATAGAAAAATCAAAATGTTTGCCATCGAAAAAATATTGGACATCAAAACGCAACCAAACATACAAATGATATTCAATAGTTGAATTGCACGAGCCATAAAAACATAAATACATTATTTTGCTCAGTCCTCCCCCCCCCCCCCCGAAATCTTTTGATATTAGTCTTAGAAGACCCGGTTATAGCTATGCTGCTTAGCTACATAAAACAAACTTAATATGTTAAATAATATTGCAATAAAATTGTATTATATGATGATGTCAAATTCGCTGCAAATATTTCAAAACGTTTCCATTTATTTTCCATTTTTTTTTCTAGCTGCGTACGATTAAATTAAATTGTTTGATCAGCTGTGTTCTCTGGTTTGTAAAAAAACAAACATTTCACTCACTTCAAAGAACGATAAAAAAAAACAAAATTTAACATTTTGTTTTGTTTATTTGCGTACTCTGGTTTTAAATACAAAAAAATCGAAACAAAAATAAGTTTATGACTGTAATGGTGTCGATTATTTTTGTTACGAAAATCACTTTCTAGCTCCTGTGTTATGAAATAAATAGCATAGCTATGAAAACAGAAATCCTACATCTTTACAATAAAAGTAAAGCGGCAGTTAATGATTTGGTTTAGCTAGTAGGCAATTATACTTGAAAGCGTTTAGCAAGGAGTTAACTAGTTGCTTGGTGTTAAAATATGATTGATAATTCCGCATATCATTCGTATATTATATGTATTGAAATCAATTATTTTTGGTATAGTAATACAAATTTAAAATGAAGGCCGACAAATTAAAAAAAATTTCTAAAACTAAAATAAATCGCAAAAAACAGGAAAAATCCCAAAAATTAAAAAAATCGTCAAAATGAAAAAAATCGACAAAATGAAAAAATCGCCAAATTAAAGAAAAACACCAACAATCGAAAAAATCGTCAAGGAAAAAATCGACAAAATTAAAAAAAAAAAACGTTTAAACTGAAAAAACGCCATATTAAAAAACGCTCAAAACCGAACGTACGGAACCCTTCGCGCGCCAGTCAAAGTCGCACTTAACTGAATTTATTTAATTTTTTCATTTTACTCATATTTATTGGTGTGTAAAATTTACCCTCAAGGCCATAGAAATGGTAAAATTGTGAAGGATGCAGAACGGTTAAGTGCTAAAATTAAAGAATGCAGCAAATGGAATTAGAACTATTCGTTATAAGCAAATCCTTACCCCTCTTCTTTCTTCTTCTATTCGTTATAAGCAAGTCTTTACCCCTCTTCTTTCTTCTTAAGTTTTTGTCACGTGCGACACCAAAGAAATATTCTTGTTTTTTTTTAACGAAGATTTTTTTACTTTTTATTTGGGAAGGCCTTCATAAGCTCTATATTAGGCAATATTTTTAGAAAGATCGTGTCACATTATTCTGAAATACAAGCTTAATTGCTTGCTATCGCATGCAATGTATGGTTATTTCCCTTGGAAATAACCATATACAATTTAGAATTTGAACATACTTTGAAACATATAGACTTGTTGTGATTAAAAACAAATTCCTTTAAAAGAAGAGAACTTTTTGAAACTGAAGTCCAAATCAATTTTGACTGTCCAATTGTTTTGTTCGTCCTTGTGATGAAAGAAGTAATATAACTGAAAGCATTTAATGAAATTTTCCTATATATAAAATAAAAGCTTTATTTTATTTTGCAAAATATAATTTTGTTTTGCCTATTGAAAGCTTTTGTTGCAAATGTATCTGCTAAAACTGCATACAATCTACAATTTTTCAATTTAAAAAGTACTTTTTAACTATTGCATAGTGTTAATAATTTATTAAATTAATTATAATCTATTATTATCCACTGGCTTTAACTTTTATGCCCTAATTCTGTTCGACGATTGTGTATCGTCTTGTCTTTGGACGAAAAAAAAGCAGCAGTTGTGATTCTTTGAAACAATTATTATTTATTGTCTATGCTAATAGGTTCGTGTATTTGCTTTAATGTTTTTCCAAACATTATATCCAACACATATTTTTTCATATATTTCTCAAACTATTGTATAATACTTTAATTTAATTTTTATGTTTTAAAAATATGGTAATAATGTTTTTATTTTTCATTATCAAAGACATTAACCATTTTTGAAGAAAATAATTTAGAGAACTCAAAAACAAGAACTCAAAAGTATTTTCAAACAAAAACGTCCTAAATCTTCTTACTGAATTAGGGCATTAGATATTTATTGTTAAAACTTTAACTGCCTGCTTAGAGAAGTCAGACGAGAATTATTACTTATCGTCCATAAACTGGCAGTAAATTCAACCAATTTTGTTACAAAAACTAGTGAAAGTAAATTTTTTTTAATTTGATATGTAAGAAGCAAATGCATGTGTCCCACATTTACCAACAACATTCCCATAGGAAATTCAATCCTTTATGTAGCACATTCTTATTCATTAATTTAATCATTTGTTTAAATTCCACTATATGTAAGACTGTCGTCTGTCATTACGCCCGGCACCATTAAAAATTACAGCGTTTGTCAAGTTTTCTTCTTTATACTTTTCATCTTTTGTGCTATTTTAATTAAAAAGCAAAAAAAAAAAAGTTCAATTTATGTTTATGTATTGTGACCATAAAATGATAAAGCGCCATCTGACTAAAGGAAAATGTAATTTTTAATAAATGCAAAATACATGATAAGCAGGCGTCAACATGACAATAAATGTTTTAAGCTTACACATTCAACAAACTTATTGTATTATCATACACACACGTATTCGTTAGGTCCTTCTTTAGCCAGGCAGCAGAAAAGCTACAATAAATAATAAGTAAAAGAAACATGTCATCAACCAAATGACACACCTTAAACACACTATAAAATTATAGTATTTTTGCAACACACATGAAGGAAAAAGGCCGATTGAAAGGAAAAAATTTAAATAGAAACTATACTCGTATACATAAAAAAGTGCGTGAATAAAATAGGTGCAATTTCTTAATAAAACAAAAATATATATATATATATATACATACATATATACATATTTCTATATATACATATATTTATATAAAACTAACTTAATTCAGCGTCGGCATAAGGATAAAGTAGGCAGGCATTGCCTGGTTATAGCGTGTCGTTGCCTCGCAGTTGTTGCTTCATTAAAGGTGCAGCTTTACTTAAACTTAGTAACAAGGTCTACTTGTCTCTGTTGGCTTTTATTACTTTTGCCGCACTAGCTAAACAGAACTTGGCTTATTGAAACAGGAAACAGCAAGAGCAAAGCATAATTATCATTCTGAGACTAAGAAAGCCTGCAGGAAAAAGAAAATATGTAATAAATTGAATGTTTTGTTTAAACGTAGTGTTGGCCCTATGTAAATCTTGACAGATTGATTTTCACTGCCTCCACCATTTCATAACAAGATGTCTAGCAGTTGAATAAATAATTAATTAACTAGCGAATTTATAATACTAATAAAGTTCTATAGGAGTAGGAGTGAGTTATTAAAGTTTTTTTATTTATTTTATTTGATAAATTAAGTTGCGAGTGAAAAACTAAATTAATTTTATAAACCGGAGCAATTTAAACACATTTTCGAAAGCAGGATGCTAAAGTAATAAATTAAAAATTATATTAAACACTTATTAAAAAAACTATCTTAACTTTAAATTTATCAAAAATGTCATTTTATTAATTAAAAGCACAAGTGCATTTAAACACCTTTCAAATCACATAATTTTTTTCAAGTGCTGCTTTGTTTTGGCTTACAATTTTCAAAAGAAAAACAGAAAAGGAATTACAAATCATTTTACCATGAGTAATAAAGCAATTGTGTGGTGTGAGATGAACACGAAAGAGCTTTAAATCATTTAAGCTTTTAAGATATGCTTTGAACTAATACAACTAAAGACTGCTTAAATATTATTTTTTCTCTTTAGCTTTGATATAAATATAAAAATTTAATTTAACTTAATAAAGCTAAAACTTTTTTTGCAAAGAATTTTTTCGAAAATATATGCTTTTAAAAAAACTTTTGGTAGAATAAATTTTTCTTTGGGATTTTATGCTTAATTTAAACTATTTTAATGACGTAAGCGAAATAAAATTGTTCAAGAAATTTGTTATTCGACATAGTTATTGTCATAAATCTATTCAAAATTAAATTTATTTACTGGTGGTTAAGCATTGTGTATATGCATTTCATTGTTACTTTAACAAATCCTCACTAGACCATAAATTTTGTGCATCCCCGAGAGGTAGAGGGAATGCACTGTGTGCTTTTCCGCGCTTCTGAATTTTTTCTTTTGCCTTAGTGCTTATTTGTACCAAATTTATTTCTGCTGGGAATATAACTTTAACTTTCAATTTGTTGGTACGCAACTAAAAAGCATAATCGAATTTTTCAAAAAATGTAGACACGAAGACAGCAAACAGTCTCTTATGAAAATTTTAGTATTAATCGAGCTTTAAACTTACAAATACATACATACATATGTCAATAAAAATTTGTGTAAAAAGCTTTTAACTTTGAACTCGAACTTAACTACTCAATCAGACTTTTAGATTTCTCTTTTATATTTTTCAATAAAAGATTTTTTTCTCCACTTTTGCACATTTCACACCTTTTCAATTTATAACACTTTTAACACAAACGTGAATTATGTTAAGTAATTTCTTTCGACAAATCAAGATTATTTTTAAGTTTTTCTGTTATTGGCATAATTAGTTGTGTAAACAACCGTATATTAACAACCTTTTCTTATACTCGTACATACATTTTTTTTTGTTAGTAAATTAGGACTACATAATCTTAATTTATGTATATTTTTCTTTTGGCAAGAAAAACTTTTATAATTTTACTTGAATGCCTGCTTTCGAGAAACACAACCAAAAGATAACAGCAAACATTGGTTTTTGTTAACAATAATATTAACAACTTTCTGTTAACTGTTCTTGTATACAGTGGCTGTTTACTTTGTTTTTTTTTGTATTATATTTAATCATAGTATAATACACTGTGCGTTATGTGATAAAGGAAATATGAATTTAATACATAATAGGATTAACATGGTCTACGTGGTGCAACTTGCTTTAAAAATAATTTTATTTCATTTTATACTTTCAATTTCTTACCTCAAGTTACTCATAAATTCACAATATTATTGTGCAAGAATTTATATTGTACAATAAAATTGCCTGTGTGTCTATATTGTACAAGCAGGTGTCTCAATATATTACATGATAGCAAATGTAACTTGATATATATGGTCTAAGTCATTTGTTTCTTGTGTCAAGATATTTAGTAGATTCCATTCGAACAAATCAAAAAGTATTTTTATGTCATTCAACATTTCAATGCATCTATTCATATAAATTTATTCAATATATCGAGCCTTTTTTCGATTTAATCGTAAGCCACAAAAATTAAAGTTTTCAGAAGAAAGTTTTTTCTATAATTCCAAATTTACATAGGTAAATTGTCGCTTAGGATACCTTAAAATTTTAATAATTTTCATCTATAGATAGGCCCACAAAATTTTAATTTAATTAAAAATCGAAAATAAAGATCGATATTATAATAATATATAATATTTTCAAGCGAAAATGCATATGTGGTCTAAGCACTTTCATATATATTCCAAGAAAAATTTCTCTTGGCAAAACGCCAATAACAAAGCAATAAAGTAATCAATAATATTGTGCAATATACATATGGATACGTTTAAGAAAATCTATTTTAATCCTTACATCACTCTACTCATGCTGAGCATAAGCAACAATGATGAAAAACATTATTATCCTTACTATACGTATATAAGACGGGCTTTACACAAATACTCGTTATACTTAGCAATTATAATTTTATAATTACACAAGTACGACTACACTTTTTGTATGTTTTCATTTTCATTATTATTCAAAACTTTTAATGCGTTGCATATTTGTATTATATTATGTATATAATTTTTTTTCCTTTTTACTCTAAGTCTTTAAGAAATCCGCCCCAGTAATTTAGCAATTTTCTAGTGAATATTATTAAATACAACGGAAATAAGTAGTTGTTAAAGAAAGTGGAACTCTTTGTTGTCGTCTCTTGTACACAATAATGACAACTTTTACTTCTACACATATTAAAATGATTTTAAATAAAACTGTTTAATGGAAATACAAAGCCATTCATTTATTTTTATAATCTAAATACTCAAACGCTTTCATACAAACAACATTGTCAGAAAAAAAACTTCTTATTCTCAATAAAGAGCTCTGCAAAGATTTTATTTGTTTTTGTATCTGCATGCCGTAGTTCATGTCTGTCTCACTATCTGTATATTTAAGAATTACGATTGTGGAAACATGTTTGCAAGTTTCCATGAAAACAGTTTAGAAAATATTTATTTTCATATTAACGCTTATTTCTTGTATGGAATACACTAAGAGAAATTACTTGATTGGATTACGATTGCAAAAAAAATTTTCAATTGCTTACTGCAAAGCATGCTTTTGGCGCTATGCTTAAGGGATGTAATAAAGTTGAGGACAGCATTGGCTGATGTCGATAAAATGTTGAATATAAAATTAAAGGTTCAGGTCTCGAGTCTAGTGCCCGAAAAAGGCATGAAATAAAAACATCAGGAATTTTTTTAAGTTCATTAGCTTGCCTCTGTGTCAATTTTTGTTCGAAAGCCTAAGTGGCGAAGGCATAGTCTGTAGTTACGGAACAGTATCGTTTATATTAAAATTAGGGTAATCTCAGAGGGCCATATTTCGTCGCTGGTGGATGAGGAACGCAGCGATGAGGGACGCAACGGCAGGAAACGTTGTAAATTTTATGGTAAAAGAAATATTTCAGAAATTTGGGTGCCGGAAATAATACACACCGACAATGGGGCACAGTTCGTATCCAAAACATTTCAAGAAATGATTCAAGGCTATAGAATTCAGCACATGAAAACAGCTTTGTACAGTCCCCAATCAAACTCCGCCGAAAGGGTCAAATAGAAGGGAATGACAACAGTATCGTTTTAAGTACTCTTTGAGTATTAGCCGTCAAGCAACTATGAAAACTAAGCAAAACACGCAAATGCAAACACACATATTAATTTTAAACCGTATACCTATAACACTGTAAACATGCACAAATATAAACTTTATGCGCTACAGTCATACGCATGAGTACAAAAATACTCTGACTATTAATCGACTATACATGAGCATATACAAGGCTATTTTACTTACACACACATATAAAGCATATTTCCAAATAGCTGCACTCACACAGATCCACAAATCTATCATTCCAGTTTATACACACAAAATTTCCTAATAGTAGTAGTTAAATTAAAAAGCTCTTCTTTATTTGGATGGCTAAATATGTTATTTTTAACGTGTATTTACTCTTAGCTAAAGTTTTTTCATTCAAATATAGCTTTGTTTATATATATCTATACAAATACATGCATATATTCATAGACATACATGCAAACATATTATAAATTCACTTAAACATAAATGTTATTTCAAACCTCTTCTTTTATTTAGTTTCTCTTTCTTCTTCTTCTCCACTTTTCATCTCTGTTAGTAGAACCCTTTACAACTTCATGCTTGACAGCTTTTCAAGTTCTCTTTTGTTTTTTTGTTAAAGAAAATGTGAGTTGTGCTGAAGGAAACGACAAACAGAAGATAAAAGATAATTAAGACTTAAAATAGTTTTATTTCTAAAGAATATTTACGAATATTTTTGTAAATGTGTTTTTTTTTTGTATTTTTAGAATCAAAAATATCAAACAATAGTTTTAATAAATAATCAAGTCTTGGTGGTAAATTCGGTGTCAATAAGGGAAACTTAAGTAAAACTTAAGTCGTTTTTTTATTTAATAATTGTTTTTTAACTTTTTATTAAAGGTACTACTTTCTTGCATGTTACTATTGACTACAGAAGCTTAAGTATAGATTGTAAGCAGCTTTTATTTAAATTCAAGTTAAATTGTTGCCTAACATTAACTCATTAGCTCATTTACTCAAAATCAGCCTATCTCGACTTAAGCTCTTTTTTTCTTGTTGCCACAGATATAACAGCTCTGAAGCTGTGTTTTTTTTGTTTTTCCAATTTTGTAAAGCAAACTTTTTATGTCTTAGACATAAATATATTTAACTAATAAAGAAAAAGACAAAATTTAATTTATTAAAAACTTTTATATAGCAAAAAAAGTTGAAAATTTTCAACCCTGGAATGGTCTTTTTTTTTTAATTTAATCCCATTTAATTCTTACTGAAATACAAAATAGGTTTGATACAAAAAAATAAAAAATATTTTCAGATAGATTGTTTTACATATATACCAAAAAAAAGTTAAAATTGTAATGATCTAACATTCCTTGTGTATTAATACTGTCCTTACAGTAACTTTATTCTATCCTGAAGTTATCAAGAGGGCTTTGGTTTTATAACCTGCTTTTAATATTCTATAATAAAATTTAAGTCAGATTTTGAAAACTTTTTGAAGTGTAAGCACTAATTTTTAATTAATAAAACAACTTATTAAAATTCAGGTGTGGGGTTCACTCACATTTGCTAATATTTGTCTGAAAGAATTGAGCTGTAAATTTTGTATAAAATCTTATAAAAATGGATAAGCGATTGACGAGACAAGGGATTGTCGATAATCTTTTGAAAGAAGGTATTGATTTTCCTCCGTCGGCTTCAATTGCGCAATTGCGGACGCTTTATGAGGAATGGGAGGCTAATCGTTCTTATGTGACGACGTCGATAAATGTCTTTGAAGGAAATTTGCAGACAAGCACTGCAAAAAGAACTCTGCTGGCTACCGGTGAAGAAAATTCTGTTGAGTTAACTGATATGATACCATCTACTGCTGAACCTGTGTTGATGTCTCCTATTCAGACGCCTGATGTCCTTACGTTACGTGGAAAAAATGTTTCCACAAATTGCTTACCAGGGCAAAATGATGATGTTGTTTTGGTAGATACGACCACGAGTGCTGCTAATATTATAAGGCCTGGTGCCCCCATTTTTTTCAATCAAACCTCTTTGATGACGGCAACTCATACTGTTCCGATGGTTGACGCTCATGTTCCAACTAATGTTGAGAGTTCGAATCCCAACTTGGCAACTGCTGTTACTGTTGGCCCAATGGAGGCTGAATTGAAGGCCCTGCAGCTGCGCCTACAAATACTTCGAACTCAAGAAGAAATCCGTATGATAGAGGCGAATTCAGGTATTGCGTATAGACCAATTGCACAGCGACGCTGTATAGAATTAAGTGAAATCGACTCAGTGGTACCGTCGTTTAGTGGTGATGACCACTATGATATTGTCAAGTGGTTTTTACAATTTGAGGACTATGCTGATATTTGTGGTTATACAGAAAAAGAGAAATGTTTAGGGTTACGACGACGCATTACGGGAACGGCAAAAAATCATATATTCAATTTGGGTTCTATGGAATACGAAGTGATGAAGTCAAGTTTGCTGAAGTTATTTAGACGTACGATTACACGTCGGGAGGTTTATTGTGAACTCCAAGCTCGTAAGTTACAACCAAATGAGTCCTGCTTGAGTTATGTAATAGCGATGCAGACGATTGCAAACAAATCTACCATTGAAGAGCAAGAGCTGATAGATATGATTATTGATGGCATCTCTGAAACTGGAAATTTGGCTACAATTTTGTATGGTGCTAACTCCATGGATGATCTTATTCGTCGCTTGGATTGTTTTGAGCAGCGGCGTCAGCGTTCTTCTACAATGTTACAGAAAACCGGTTTTGGTTTGAAGCAGCCTATGAAAGTGAGGAATAGTTTGATTGCTCCATACAATGCTACAATGGTAGTTCAAGATTCTGTGAGATGTTATAATTGTTCGCAATTTGGGCATTATCAGAGCAAGTGTCCGAAGCCCATTCGTCCACCAAATTCTTGTTTCTTATGTAGTGAAGTAGGTCATTATCGCCAAAATTGTCCAAAGAAAAATAGTACTGCAGCAGCTGTTGTCGATAACGAAACGGACAGGAAAGTGTTGCCATTAGAGGCATATCAGACGGTAAGTGTTACCTTTGTTAACGGAGATAGGTGCACCAAATTAAAATCGTTTACTTCTCTTTTTGATACCGGTAGTCCAATTAGTTGTGTGCAGAAATCGATGGTGCCCTTTACTATCAACAGTGAGAAAACCGTTTCTTCATTTCGTGGAATGGGAAAAAATAATATAAATTCTTTTGGTTTCATTAGATGCAGGGTGGGATTTGTTGGTCGGGAAGTTATAAACGATTTACTTGTTTTACCAGATGATGAGGCGGTTGTACCACTGTTGGTGGGTAGAGATTTGTTAACTAAATTTGGCATACGGCTGTGTCAGATATGGAAAAGATATGCTAGAAATACTCTTTTGAATTTGAATGAAAATAGAAATAAACTTAATAAAAATACTTTGTGTGCACTTATGTCTTTTGGAATATATAGAAAACCAAGGGAAAATAAGATTCCAGTCATTTATCGGGAACATGGAAAGGGGAAAATACCTGAATGTTACATGTATGATGATTCTTGTAATGGTCTACTGAATGTAGATAGTTTTGAGACCGTAATGTCAGGACTTGAAGAGAATCGTGTTGAGCATAACGAAATGGGAAAACCTATAGGTACTGATGAGATGAATGTTGAAAATTGCATTGATACTGACCCTTGTTTAGCAACCTGTTACACCAATATTTTTCGAAGGGTGATAGAAGAATACTATTTAAAGGGGGGAAATGGAGGTATACATGGTCAAACGGATTATTCCATGAAGATACGGTTGTCAAATGATACACCTGTCTTTAGTAGTCCACGAAGATTATCTTATAGAGAGCGCATAGAAGTCAGAACGGCACTTGATGATTTATTGAGACGAGGTATAATTAGGCCTAGTGAGTCCCCGTATGCGTCACCTATTGTATTGGCCAGAAAGAAAACTGGAGCGTTGCGTATGTGTATTGATTATCGAGCATTGAATAAAATCACCTTACGGGATAATTTTCCTCTACCTGTAATCGAGGACTGCCTTGAATACTTAGGCAACAAGAAGTATTTTAGTACGTTAGATCTAAAGGATAGTTTTCATCAGGTTCGGGTTCATAAGGATTCTATACCGTATACTGCTTTCATTACACCTTTTGGACAGTATGAGTATTGCTATATGCCTTTTGGTTTAAAGAACGCTCCAGCGGTATTTCAACGCTTTATCTGCATGGTACTAAGAAGTCTAATAGAGAATGGAAAGATTGTAGTGTACATAGATGATATTGTTATAGCTACAAAAACCCTTGAAGAACATGTAGATGTTTTATGTGAGGTTTTACTTTTGTTGGCAAAATTCGGCCTAAAACTAAATTTAGGAAAATGCAAGTTTGGATACCGTGAACTTGATTATTTGGGGTATCGCGTAAATGAAATGGGAGTAAGGCCAAATGGTGATCATATTAGGACAATAAAAGAATATCAAATGCCTTCAAGCGCGAAAGAAGTACAGCAATGTCTAGGTCTATTTTCATACTTTCGACGTTTCGTTCCAAATTTTTCCAGAATTGCCAGGCCTCTTACGGATCTTACTAAGAAGGAAACAATTTTCGATTGGACTGATGCTTGTACTGATGCATTTAAAAGTCTAAGAGATAAGTTGGTTAATTCCCGTGTCTTATCAGTTTATAGTCCTTTCCGGCAAACTGAGTTGCATACTGATGCCAGCACGCGAGGGTTCGGATCTGTACTTTTGCAAAAGCAGGATGATGGAAAATTCCATCCTGTTGCCTATTATTCGAAATCTGCTTCTGATTCTGAATCAAAATACCATAGTTTCGAGCTAGAGACCTTAGCAATTATATACGCGCTAAAGCGGTTTAGAATGTTTCTCGAAGGTATTAAGTTTACGATAGTAACTGATTGTAATTCGTTGGCGCTCACGTTGGGTAGAAAAGTCATTAACCACCGTATTGCGCGCTGGGCATTAGAGCTTGAGAACTATGATTACGAAATAAGACACAGGAAAGGAGAGATGATGGCGCATGTGGATGCGTTGAGTCGGGCACCTATTGCAGTAGTTGCAAACGATGATGATGTCGACTTGAATATTCAGATTGCACAGAACAGGGATGAAAAAATACAGGAGCTGCGTAGAAAGCTGGAACAAACAGAGTTAGAAGGATATTTTTTGGACAATGGGTTACTGTTTCGTAGAGGTTCTCAGGGTCAGAGACAGCTGTACGTACCCGCTGAAATGGAAGGGAATATAATAAGGTTGGTGCATGAGAAATATGGTCATACAGGCATAGAAAAATGTCTGAGCCAGATTCTGAACCATTATTGGTTTCCCAGTATGAGAGATAAGATCGGTCGCTTTAACCAAAATTGTTTGAAGTGCATCTTTTATTCCGGTTCTGATAGTAATAATAGGAGGAACCTTTATAATATTGACAAGAAGCCGCTTCCATTTGATACTTTACACATCGTGTTCGTTGTAGTGGATGCATTCACAAAATTTGTGAAACTATATGCGGTCAACACTCCCGGGACTAAGGAAGTGTGTTGTGCTTTAGAAAAATATTTTGAGAATTATAGCAGACCTAGGCGAATCATAAGTGATAGGGGTTCTTGTTTTACTTCTGTTGACTTTGCGAATTTTGTGGAAAACCGCAACATTGCTCATGTAAAGGTGTCTGTTGCTTCTCCACAGTCAAATGGTCAGGTAGAGCGGGTTAATAGAGACTTGAGGGCAATGTTAGCAAAGCTAACTGAGTCAATTAACCATGCAGATTGGGTTTCAAAGCTCCCTCAGGTAGAGTTTGCCATTAATAATACTATGCACAGCACGACTAAGCGAGCGCCAAGTGTTATGTTGTTTGGTGTCGAACAGAGAGGAAAGATTTTGGATGAATTAACCGAGCATTTAGAGGATAAGGCTGATCAGGTTAGGGTGGATTTGAATGAGGTGAGAGCAACTGCATCAGGTGCTATCAAGAAGTCACAGGAGTATAATGCAAAATATTTTGAGAAAAGTCATCGTAACCCTAAGGTATTTAAGTTAGGTGACTTGGTGGTGGTCAGGAACGTTAATACTACGGTCGGTGTGAATAAGAAACTGGTTCCTAAATACCGCGGACCATATATTGTTCAGAGGTGTGTGGGCAACGACCGTTACGAAATAACTGACGTAGAGAATTTTCAGGTAACTCAAATTCCTTACCGTGGTATAATTGATTCGACTAGACTAAAGAAATGGCTGGAACCAAATCCTGATTTGGAGGAAAATTCTGAATATGAAGGCAATACTGATCAGTCTGCAGACTGTGACTATCTAGACAATGGCTGTGAAGATTATAATAATGTTGATGATGAAGGGATAGAATAAGATATATACAATCGAGGTCGATTGTGAGGTCAGGTTGGCCGAGTTGTAATGATCTAACATTCCTTGTGTATTAATACTGTCCTTACAGTAACTTTATTCTATCCTGAAGTTATCAAGAGGGCTTTGGTTTTATAACCTGCTTTTAATATTCTATAATAAAATTTAAGTCAGATTTTGAAAACTTTTTGAAGTGTAAGCACTAATTTTTAATTAATAAAACAACTTATTAAAAAATATTCCATTTTGCGCCATATTTGTTACACTCGTTCAAAACCAAAGTCTTTAGGTTCTTTTGTGAGCTTTGAAAATCTGCGATGCGATATGTGTCGAATATTAATATATATTTCCAATATGCAAAATTCGTTTTTTTGATTCGTTACCTTGGTACCCTTATTTTTAGGATATGTCTCGTTTCAAAACGTTGAAATTCTCATAGACGATAGATAACTCACTAAGAAATATTTTCAGCCTGGGGCATTTTGGGGAATACGTCGACTTTAAATTCACAATTAATGACTCTTTCAGCTCTTCTGAAAAGTACACATATGTGCCCTTAATTGTAAAAGTGGTCTAAGCCATATGCAATTTTGCTTCGAAATAGCAAAGAAATCTTAAAAAAACTTTAATAAATATTTAATAAATGTACATATCGTTGGTTTAAAGTAGAAAGGCCCTAACTCAAATAGTTGTTACTTTATAGAAACTGTAATATTCACAATGTAATTTTTTTTTGTAAAACTGCTTGTAAAAGCGTTATGTTTTACACTATTGCAATATATTTTTGTGAGAAGGTGTATTTGTGTGAAATGTATTGGAATCACTGAAAAACGCAATTTCGTAAAAAACATGATTTAGGACCTTTCTACTTCACCGTAGCCTTTGTGCATGCCTACCTATGAGACAGTACCGAGATTTGTTTCCTATTCATCAAAATTACGTAATCAGTACCTTCCTTATTTAGGTGAGTCCATAACTGCCTTGTGATCACGCAATTATTTCTTGTGACCCACCTTCTATTTGTTTCATCTTCTGACTTGCGCCTAAGTCTAAATTTGCAAGAGAGTAGGGGTAAACACACACATTCCAAATCCAGTGGAACCTGTAAAGTTGTCCCAATTCTAGCAAGCTCATCAGTCCTAGAGTCCCCTGAAAGCCTCTATGCTCCGGGATCCAGATGATCTTAATATCAAACTGCTCTGCCATCTCAGTTAGAGATGATCGGCAGTCGAGGGCTGTTGTTGTTCTTAGAAGCGGGAATTCGAGGGCCATAATAGCTGCTCGACTATCGGTGTAAATGTTAATCAAAGTCGTTGAAGTGACATTCACTCTCAACCAATTCGCAACTTCTCTTATAGCAAGGATCTCTGCCTGAAAGACACTGCAGTGATCCGAGAGTCGCCTTACCATACGAAGACCTTAAGCCCTCGAAAAGACTCCATAACCCACACCTTCATGTGTTTTGGAGCCGTCCGTATAAAAATCAACACTTTTTCTTCTACCTGGAGTTCCATTCATCCACAATTCTGTGGATGGTATCCAGGTTTTATAAAGACGTTCGTGTAGTAGAGCAGGGCAGGTTTGGTCAATCATCCATCCCCTAACTGCATCATCAACTATTCTACAGTGGCTGGTTCCATTTCCGTTCCACAGAGAGGTACATCGAAGACAGATTGCCGAGGACGTTGCTATCTCCTTTCCCACTAGGTTCAATGGTAGTAGATGAAGGAGCATTCCCAGTGGATCCGTGGGAGTAGTGCGAAGAGCACTAGTTATATACAAGGATGCAAGTCTGCACCTTATGTAAGATATGTAGATACGTCTTTTTCTCCACACGATGATGTTATATGTGAGAATCGGACATACTATTGTAGTATAGATCCAATGAACGATTTTTGTGTTAAGACCCCACTTTTTCCCAATGGATTTTTTGCATAGATAGAGTAAAATTGTTGCTTTTTTCACTCTCTCTAGAATATTAATTTTGAAACTCAGCTTTGCATCAATAATAACACCGAGATATTTTGCATTGTTGGACACTTTTACCTCCGTGTTATTTAGAGTGATAGGTTGGAAATTAGGTACCTTATACTTCCTGGAGAAGAGGACTAACTCTGTTTTACCAGGATTAACGGCGAGCCCCCGTTTCTCCGCCCATCTTGTTAAGTACGAAAGACTACCCTGAAGGATATCTCTTAGAGTAGTGAGGAATTTTCCTCTTATAGCTATTCCTACATCATCAGCATAAGCCACGATTTTGCACACCCGCGATTCTAGAGAAAGCAGCACAGAATTTAGAGCTAGATTCCACAATAGTGGCGAAAGAACTCCTCCCTGTGGTGTACCCCTATATACAAAGCGGGTCTGCCTAGAAGCTCCTAGAGCCGATGCTATCTACTGCTGCACTTAACAAACTATATATGTATATATAGACATCAGCAAGGGCGGCACTATTACGACAATATTTTATTATAGGGTCTAGTTTTAAAACACTGACAAGTGACGAAGAATATCCTCCTTATTTTTGTTGATATAAATTATTTCCTTCTTTGTGTTAATACAACTTCAGGACATCTTGTCATGACTCCTATTGAAATCCGCATCAATATGGGCAGATTCAGGAACTAAAAAAGGCTCGAATCTTAAATTATTTTTTCTTTGGCTATATTTTAAAATACCTTTTTTTAATTTAAAATAATTTTTTTAATTATTTCAGCAAATTTAAAGTAAATCTGCAGATGTTATCATAATATCAAAATGTTTCTAACATTAAACTGAAAATTCTAATTGCACTTCATGGCTATAAATGTCATTTAGATAACCGTTATTGTTATATAAATTAAGTTTATATGTAAGTATGTCAGATATAGAAACGGGTATGAGAAATTTAAATATGCAAACCAACATTAAACTTTTGTATGTATACAGAAATGTAGTTTTTTTCACCATAAAAATAATTAAAAATTCTTTTGTAAGTACAAGGCTACGCAAAAAGATAACTAACTAACTATGTGAGCTTTGTTAGTTTTTTTTTTTATTTTTATAAAAGTAGCTTTGAAGTTTGCGACTTTTTTACTTAATTTAAGTTTGCAAAATTTTATTACCGCTTTTCAAAATAAATAGTTTTAATTTTAACCGTTTACAATATTTTTATTTTGTGTTTAATGTTGATAAAGAAAATTAAAAAAAAAATAATTAAATACACTACATCACATTGTTTCTAGCTGGAATGTTGGCTAATCATTTAAAGCTTGACTCACCTTATTTTTTTTAAACTTCTTAAAAAGTCATTTATTTTAGCAGCACAGCTCACACTTGTGAGAGCTCATCTTGTTGTATAGAAAATCATTTATTAATTAAAATCTACTGCCGATTAATGAATGTAAATATTCATTTATTATTATTATCGTATTATTATCAATAACACCTGCAATTTATGTCACATAACATGTAAAATTTATTTTTAATTGCGCATTATGTAAAAATGTGTGTATGTTTAATATTGCACTGTATTATATTAATATTGACAAATATAAAACCCATATCAGAAATAGTTTTTTAATTTTTTACCCATATACACACATACACACATAACTATATACATACATATGTACATACATTTAAGCATATGCTATAAAATATCATATACATATGTATGTCTGTGGTTAATAATTACAATTGTAAATTAGATGTAATGTGCAAGTAATCAAAGATTTATGTTAGAGTTACGCAATTGATTGTAATAGATATCGAGTAATCGAATATGGCTTAAAAAATAAAATGTGGAGAGAGAAAAAATGTTACAAGATAAAGTTTCAAAAACTATTATGAAAATAAAGAAAACATAAAACGGAGGCAGTGTAATTTTTCCCATTTGCAGTTCGATTGGAATGTTACTTCATAGCCTAGTGCAAGAAGTGAACAACTAATTAATCAGCTAATAAATAAATGATAAAAGCCAGGATGTAATTTTCGTAACAAAAATAATCGACACTATTGCAGTTATAAATTTAGTTTTGTTTTTGTTTATTTGTATTTAAAATCAGAGTACGAAAATAAACGAAACAGACTATCTGATTTTTTTCGTTTCATTGAAGTGCGTGAAATAAAAACAATTGGAAGGATTGCTCAATTTGACTTTGTACTTTTTGAAACATGAACACAAACCAGAAAACACAGAGGATGGACTGTAAGCCGGCTAACAGCTGCGGCTAACAATACGCCGCTAGAAAATAAAATAATGGGAAATAAATGGAAACGTTTTGAAATATTTGCGTCAAATTTGACATCATCATACAATCCCCCTTATTGTGAATGGCATCGTTGACGTCACAGTAAAAATATTTGCTTGTCTACTCTTTGACGACAACAATTGACTACTATTAACAAGTTTTATTAATTTACAAAGCCTTAGAGCTTAGCAAGAGATTGTCGATAAAGAGTAAACAAGTGACAATATTTACTGTCGTCTTGATGTAACGTCGATGACGCCATTCACAATAAGAAGTAATATAATTTTATTGCATTGTTATTTAACACATTAAATTTGTTTTATATATATAGCTAAGCAGCATAGCTATAACCGGGTGTCCTAAGACACCTCTCTTCTGTTTGAATTTTTTATCCGATTTTTTTACTTTTTTTTGCAAGAAAATAAAAACGTGAGTTTGAATGAATGGAATTTGAATTTTAACAATTGCTTATGACTTCCCTAATATGATGTGACTTCATGTTCAGAAAAAAAACATTGTCATATATTTTTACTTAATTTACGGCCTGTCCCACGATGTCAAATGAAATCGTTCGATCGACAAATTGTATTTCAAACAACAATAACATTGGAAAATTTGTTGTTATTTCAATATAAGTATTCGATCGAACGACTTCTGGTGACATTGTGGAACAGGCATAAGTTTCAAAAAAAAAAAGTTTATAACATCAACTTTTCCAGCACTATTGAAAATTAAAAAAAAAATCATTTAAAAATTCATATACGACATATATATAAATAAATTATATTTTTAATATTATTTTCTGTGGTTTTCAATATTATCACACATTTAACGAGTTTTTATTGTCATAAAATATAAAAAAAAAAATATATAGTTTTAATAGGTATGTGTGTATCCATATGGTTACTCACTTAATTTAATTGAATTGTTTTTATACAATTTAATCTTTTTTAAGTTAATTAATAACATATTAATATAATGGAAATTTGCAGAAATTTAACATAATAAAATATTTTAAATTTTAGTAGTTTAAGTTTAAGTAAATTAATTTTTAAGTCTCTAAACGAGAGAGAGACAGTTTTGAATTTATTAAAAACTAATTAATATACATAAATATTGTAATTAAATTGACAAGAAGTAAAAACTAATTAAATAAATACCCGCAAAATAAAGTTTGCACTGAAAAGTTAAATTTCTAGTTATATTCTTATGTGCTTCATTTATTTACACACACCCACACATCCACACACACACACACACACCGCTAAACTTTTTGAACTAATGTAAATGTCACGTAAGTAAGTATCAATTATTTTGTAATATCAACTTAAATCTTATATGCCAACATAAACTATAAAGTCATTTAGAATATTTATTCCTCTGTGTGCCTTTTTAACTATATCTTCTATTTGGCTTAAATTTTACATGTATTTCACTTTCAAACTGTCAAAGTCATCTGCAACTTTTTTTTTGTATTTCTTGTTCATTCTATGGAAACTTTGCTCATCATCATATAAAGATCTACAGATATACATACATACACATGCTTGAATATTACTTAATAATGCATGAATTTTTTTAAAAAACATTTTGATACAAACGTTGCAAGCTTATTAAATTTGCTCAACATTGAGAAATAATTTGTAAATTTTGCAAAAATAAAATTAATACTTAATTTTGTAAATAATGCAGATAAAAAGCTGAGTTTTTTCAAAACTGTACTTGAAAATCGTAGAATAAGATTTAATTTTTTACCAATGATTTTTAAAGAAAATTTTCTAGCACTTGCCGTATTTTAATTTTGATGAAAAAATTTTTTACGAAAAAATTTTCTTACCCTTGCCTTCTTCTTCTTGATGGTATCGGTGTTTCATGGAAATGATATTGCATAATGAAAGTCTAAATACAAACTATTGTAGCTTTCCTTCAAAATCCAACACCATAGTTCAAATACTATCCAAATAAAAGATACGATTCTTCAATCTTACATATACGCAAAATCATTAGCATCAAACAGTGAATACCGGCAATATTTTTACTCTTGTTGTTTACTCTTTGTTAAAAGAAAGTTACAAATTTGTCTGTATTTTTTTTTTAATTCTAATCCCGGTACCGTTTAGACCGATTTTAAAAATTATGTTTTTGTCTGAGAGGGTATAGCTTTAATTTGGTCCCATTGTAAAAAAAACGTTGTCCACAGATATTTTGATTTCATTTTATAATATTCTACTTATTCGATTACTACGAAACTTACCCAACACATGGAGTTCTCGTAATGATATATTTTCGAAGTTGAAAACTGGTTGGAGCCATGCCCAATAAAACTTAATATTATTATTCACGTACTTCTACTTAATCAACTTTTACGATATTTGGAACACACCTTGAGCTATCAAAAGACATAATCTTGGATTCCAAAAAGTGGGCGGGGCTACGCCTATTACATTTTAATATTGTATTTCAAGTGCTTCTACTTTATCGATTTTTGCGAAATTTGGCAGACACTTTGAGCTATCAAAAGAAACTATCTTGCATTAAAAAAGAGGGTGGGGCCACACCAAGAAAAACTTAATATTTTATTTCACGTGCTTGTGCTTAGCGAACTTGAAAGAAACTCGGCACACTCTTTGACTTATTAAAACCACAATCTAGCATTCACAAAAAGTGGGCGGGCCACGCCTACTAAATTTTAATATTATATTTCACGTGCTTGTACTTAATCAACTTTTTCAAAACTTTGCACACACCTTGAGGTATCAACAGACGCAATCTTGCATAAAAAGTGGGCGGGGCCACACCTATTAAATTTTGATATTATATTTCAAGTGCTTCTTCTTTATAGGTTTTTGCGAAACCTAGCACACACGTTGAGCTCTTAAAAGACACAACCTTGCATTAAAAAGGTGGGCGGAATCACGCCCAATAAAACTTAATATTATATTTCATGTGCTTGTAATTACCTAACTTTAAAGAACCGTGACACACTCCTTGTGCTATTAAAAGCACAATCTATGATTTACAAAAAGTGGGCAGGGCCACGCCTATTAGATTTTAATATTATATTTTACGTGCTTCTACTTAACCGGTTTTTACAAAACTTGGCACACAGCTTGAGCTGTGAAAAATACTTAGTCTTATGTTCATCTTGTGCTCCTAAAAATAATAAATTTTGTGTTCCAAAAAGTGAGCGGGGCTACGCCCATAAATGATTAGTTAGTATTAAATTGTATGTACTTCCACTTATCCTATTCCTATGAAACCTGGAAAAGAGTTTCGTCTCTTAGAATAACATAATTTTGTGCTTAAGGAAGTGGGCGGGGCAATGTCATTTAAAGATTATTATTATATTTCACGTGCCTCTGATCAAGTTTGCTAAATATTATTAGCAAGAAATTATTTTCTTGGCAAAAGATGCTAATGAGATTTGTTCTTTAGATGCTTAGCTACATTATTATCAGATATAGTTTAGAGCTATCACCAAGCCTGAACTAGCTGTTGGCCAAAAACTGATGGCACAATTTTTGTAGGGTGAACTGATTTTCAAAATCTTTGGAGGCCCATAAAAAAAATTGGTTACCAAAATCGCCAAACTGAGTGCAGGTTTCATTACGCCTTAGAAGTACTATCGAACCTATACTATCCAGTCCGTGTATTAAAAAAATAATTATCAATTAACGGATTAAGCCAAAATCAACTGACATAAGCTTTCATAATTTAATCGAAACCTTATTAAAATACCTTCTGTACCTTTGTCTTATTAAATGAAATAAATTGTTAAATCATTATGAAAATAAAGTTAAATTAATTAAATTAAAAATTGTATGTTCACAAAGAATTTTCTCGAAATAATTACATTAAATTTGTTTCTAAGTAAAATCAGATTTATAAAATTTTTATAACGTAGACATATGCACACAATGACATATCTTATACCTCCCAAAAATATCTTAAATATACAGACACAAACTTAATCCATACACTAACACAAACAATCTTCAGCTTTATAATATAATTTACTTCCCATTAAAATCACTTTTTATTATTATTTTTAGTCGTGCACGTTTCTTTTTTCCTTTTTCCAGCATTCAATTCTTTTTTGAACTAAATCTCATAATTCAATAATGCATTGAATTGTAACAATAGCCAAAAAAAATGAATTATATTACTTCAAAATAAATCTATGCTTCGCGTTATTTAAACAGGGTATAAATTCATTGTTAACATTTCTTTCCTTTTACCAATTTCAAAAAATCATTAATTAATGTCAAATGAATTTGAAATTGTTGTCAATGCCAAATGAACAGCTGAAATGTTAATGCAAATATTTCTTCCTTATTTTTCACTTTCAAGTTGATGGCAGTAATAAGGGGTTTTTTATAATTTAAATTTTTTACATATCCTTGGAATTATATAATATGATGACAGTTGCTGGATTGAATAGATGGCTTGTCAAATAAAGCCATATGTCAATATTATATTTTTTTTAAGGTTTTTGTTATCTACATATGTATATCATGTGTGTGTTTTTATATTCACCTAAGATGATTGTTTTTGTGCATTAACGTGATTTTGAATGAAATTAAATTATTATTTGATTTACTAAAAGTGTTTTTTAAGACACTTTTTCAAAATAGATCTAATTCTACTCTTACTGTCGTTTCTCTATTTAGAGTTAGCTTTGTCCTTGGACACATTTTTTAACTGCGGAGGAAACTTGTGGTCCGTTTCCTCCGACCGAATTCCGAAGATAAACCTATTTGTATAACTTGTTGTACCACAACAGGAGCTAGGAAGAATTTGCTCAGCAATATAAATCAGTAAGCATATGCAGGGAGCAAATGACATGAGAGAGTACTTCGTGTTTTAATTTCTAGGATTGAGAAGACCAGTCGGTCAAGGGAGCTTGTCTTGTGTGCTTTCTTTAACACTGGGTAGACTTTTAAAATATGAGCCTTATTTCCTCTATTAGGGTCCCGTACACCAAAGGTGCTTTCGCTACGCTGTCCGTCTGTCTGTCACAGGCGGTTTTCTCGAGAATCGTACGAGCTATGGAAATTTTCACAGTATATGAAGAATATTGGCAGCTACAACAACAAATATATGACAGTTAAAAATTAAAGGGTGTTCCAAAGCGAGAAACGAAAAGTGTGAAAATGCCATGTAATATACATGCCGTGTATATATACAGACAACATCAATTAACACTGAAACTTAAGAAACTTAAATTAAAGCGTATTAAAGGCTAGTTGGGTAGCCTTGAGGATCGCCAAGATCTTAGTTTGGAAGACGTTGCATTCATTCGGATGTCTGAAAGAATAACGAATGTTCATTCCCAGGATATAGACAACAGCCAATGTGCCTTCTCCCATTTTTGACCCGTCTGTAAAGACCGCACTACCCTCACATAGCGTATCGGATTTGACCCAATAGTTCCTATCCGAAATTACGAGTGAGGGTGTTCTACTAAAATCAATTTCAGCTACTTTATAGTCCGTCAACCCAGGGGTTACGGATCCCTGATCATTAAAACTGATCTCATTTAAGATTGATGTGTGACCTGTAAATCTTGGCCTCATCAAAACTGTTTCTACGAGTCTAAGGAGACTTCTAATTGCCGTTCCCACCACATAGTTATCTAAGAAGAAATATTAAACTAGACTTTTTTAGCTGTCTTCCCACTTGGGTTGAGATTGTTATTTGCATCAAGTGCTTAACAAGAATTAATATGTTTTTCTCTTTTTTTATTACTTTAAAAATATTCCATTTACTGCACCAGTAAGAGATCATTGATACAAGTAATAAAAACTAAAAAAACAAAAGTTTTTAATTTCCGTCTTAACAAGGTACTGGTATATTTTGCCTCCGCCTAATTTCACTTTCGATGCTTAAATTTTAAATTATAAAAAATACATAACGAACTAGGAGATTCCTGTGAAATCTACGAGTATGTTACCATTCGTTAGATACCCATTAACTTGTTCAAAAAAATTAACTCTCAGCGAGTAACATGAACACGCAATTATGAAAATTGCTTAAATATTTAATCTTACAGCTCACTGCGCTGTTGGCATATTAAATATTTTTAGCTTACCTATCTTCTATTTTATGTTACCTTCGAACAAAAAAAAAAGTTATTCATTTGGAATATTAATTGAGTTTAGATGGAAAAAAGTCTTAACATGCTTTTCTCATTATTTGCTGATGATGGCTGGAATGTAACAAGAGATTTGAAAAAAAGTGAAAAATTAATAATACATCAGCAAACAATTAGAAAATAATTTTTGGTTTCTTCTTCTCAACATTTCAATTCCCTACTTTCTACACTATGAAAAATTCAACTATGTAGTATGTACTCGTAAGTTGCAGTGTAACTTTGCAGGACATTCGACTAATTTGATTTTAATGTTTCTCTTTTTGCTTCTTAAATATTTTATCAGACCTTTGAGATTTCGGAAATATTTTATTTTACTTGTGTGATTGAAATAATTTAATTGAACTAAATTTGCTTTTTGGTTAAGCTAGAATTTGTTCCTTTTCCTTCCTTATGTCAAAGTATTCTCCAGGTAATTTCTATAGATTTATGTGCTTGTATTTGTTGATTATTATGAAACTTTGTTAAAATAAAAATAGATAAAATAGTACACACACATATTTTTGATTATACAATGTTAAGAGAAATATCAATTTGATAAAATTTGCACGTTTTTATTGTGGATTTTTCAATTCATTTTATGCGTGTGCGAGTGTGTATTTGAATGTATTTTATAATATTGTATTTCAGGTTGGTTGCTTTGTTAAAATAATCAATTTTCTTTTATTATATTACAATATTTGAGAAACATTGTGTTGCATGAATTCAAAGAAAAACAAAATTAAATTAAATTAAATTTTATTTGGAATTTAAAAAAAAAACATTATTTAATATGAAAATTATTTTCTACAATAATTGGCAAATTCTTCTCTTGACGAACCGAAACAGTGGGCGCTTAAAGAGCAGGAGAGAGTATTATAATATGATTTCTTTTACAATTTTACACAGCTAGACTTGTGTATGCTTAAACAATAATCATCGAAAAGTAAACGAGAATTAGTTTACAAATGTAAAGAAAAAGAATGGGAAAGCAATCATTTAGGCAAAACAATATTTTTTTGTTGTTATTTTTTCGTTTTGATTGCAATCTACCGAAATAACAAAAATTAAAAATTTTAAAAACCCCCGATATATCTAGAAAAGATTTGATATATTCTAAATGGTTGGACCTTCAAATACAGCTAAGAACCCTCTCGTTCAAGTCACATTTCTAACAGAAAAAAATTAAATCAAAATCGGTCCACACAGACACACAGACACACGCTACAAACATATAACACCCCTCTTTTTTGGTCGGGGGTTAATAAATAAAAAAGGATTTTAAATATATCAATGAAATGAGTTTATTTCATTTATATCCAAATCCGCAGTCTTTAGTTAACTAACGCCCATGGTTTAACTAACGATTTTTCTTATCAATTTCATTGGTTAAACTACCCCCATTAATCAACTAAAAACTGTGCATTTGAGCTTAACCATTGAAAATAAAACTTAAATTTGGAAGATTTTTAATTTTTGTAAAATTAATAAAAAAAAGTGATTCTGAAGTACTAACTTTTTTTTAAATATATTGCCTTTATAAATCATTGCAAGGCTCATTATTTTCTAATCAAAATCTTATTTTTTTCGTTACAGGTAATTTAGTTGTTGTTGTACCATTGAAACAAAAACTAATGTGGCTTCAGATAATGTAAGTTACGAGTACTTTAATAAACTCCTCAGATTTTTCTAAAGGAAGCATAAGCAAACAAAGATTTCATATATATAGAATGTATAAAGAACTGAATTGTGCTTGAAAACTTGCTCATGACTTACTTTAACCACTTTTTATTTACTTACTTTACTCCCGAAATAATAAGATTGCATTGACCTTATTTTAACAACCTTATAAAACAATTATCCTAATAAAATAATTTCATATAATTTTCTGCCGTCTTTCATGTTCATAAATTTCTTTATTCCTCTAAATATTACTACGCACAAATCTACTTAGGGCAACACTTGAGTTCTAACTTTAATTTCCTTAAATTACCTTCAATCTTTTTTACTTCTTCATCTGCAACAATACAATACACACATTAAGTATGACATTATGACAGCGGGCAAAAAAAAAATTAAGTAAAATAAGTATCGTATATATAAATGTATGAATTAGTGAGAATAGACACATTATATACCAATAAATATACACTCAAGGCCCATTGTTTACATCTGTGAGTTGTCACATTTAACGCAAAAAAAAGGCACCCAAAAAGACAAAAGATAGAAATGCTGTAGGAAAGTAGAATAAAAAATCAAGCTGTGCACACAAGTGATTTTATTTGGAAGTGACTAAAAGTAAGCATGTTTAAGTGAGTTTGAATATAAGGGGGAAACTGATAAACATATAATAGAACAGAAGCCGTAAAAACCCCTAATTGTTACCTAAAAAGTGGTGTTAAAGTCATGCCAGAATGCAAAAAAAATATAAGATACATGTGTACATACATTTGAACACATGTATAGAAAAAAATGTGTATTTAATTTTACCCAACAAACATATCGCTCATTTACTCAAAGAATGATGAAAATTAATTAAATTAATTAATGATGAAAAATTAATCTACATTATATGTATATAATATATTATAGTTCTTCATATTGTGTAAAAATTTCATAAAAATATCTTGGTTATTTAAATCTAGAAAGCAAAATGAAAGTATATTTTTTCATCAAGTTGGGCGTAAATTTAAAACTTTAAACTCGTTTTCTGACAAACCAGTTTTTTTTGAGTTATGACGTTCTTTGACTAAACGAGCGATATGACTTTCCGTTTAAAAATAATTTTTTTCAAAAATCCAGCAAAACAACTTAATCGTTTAACATTTGTTAACGCACTTATAATCTTAAATTATTATTTTACTTACTCAGTACATACAATATTTTTTATTTAAAAAAAAAATTAAATTGTTTATTCAAGGGTTAAGCCTGGTACTCTGTTCACAATTTCGGGTGAAATGCTGTCAAACTACATATAAAAGTATTTGGTATGAAATATTTGCGAAATAAATTCGCAAGAGTAGTACTCTGTTCTTGGTGTGAAAAACACGGAAAATCATGTCTTTCCATGCAAAATTAATCTGGCATAATTTTAGTTTAGCTGCGAAACAACATGAGCAGTAATTTTTTCGCAAGGAATTTTAACAATGTTACATACTTTCAAGCAATAAAAACGAGAAATTTATTAAAAAAACCGCGAGTTGGGCTACATTTAGTACATGTCAAATTTTTCACGCGAAATAACGAATGGCACTGAACATTTTTCACAACTTCGAACAGAGTACCATGCTTTAGCTGGTAAAGAAAATAAATATAAAAACAACAAAACCTATTCAAGAATAGAGTGTTGCCACACAAGTATTTTTGATAGGGCGCAGTTAAGTTAATAACACTGTTCTTCAAAAAAAAATTGTTTTCAATAAAAATATTTATTATATGTGGACATTTGTGTCCTTAACTCAAATCCGCTTTCAGTTATTATCTATGGCGTACAAATTTTTGTAATGGGCGTGGCTAATATTAAATCTCAAACAAGGCGGTCACGCTAAGCTATTTCAATATAACTAGATAACGGTTTGTTCGCTTTTAATAAATTAAACACCTAAAGAGGCAAAATAGGATTACCTTTAAATCAAAGTGAATATAGGGTTTTTTGATTTTCAACGGTTTCGGAGTTAGTTGTGAAATTAGTGACGAAACAAATATTTTTAATGTAATATTGATTTTTTTTTATTTTTTTTTTCAAAAGTTTATAAAATAACAAAACTTAAAAATCTTAAAAACCCTCGAATATATCTAGGAAAAATGAGATATCTTCTAAAAGGCCGGACCGTTTTTCTTAAACATAGCTGAAAACCCTCTCGATCAAGTCATCTTTCAAACAGATAAAAAAAACCTAAATCAAAATCGGTGCAGCCGTTTGGTCTGAACGTGGATACGTACAGACACATAGATACACAGATATACTTAATTTACATTAAACATTTTTTTTTCATGAAATTAGTTGCATGAAAATTTTTCATGTCTCAATAGAAGGCCTGGGGAAGCAACTCTGATCCAGATAGTTGTCAGAAATGCATTCTGAGATTCATGCTACGTCCTTTTTTATACACCTTCCTTATCTATAACGCTGCAATTGGCAAATAATTGCAACAAAATTAATGAAATTTTATGAAAAAATGCTTAACGTAAATTAGGTAACACACAGGTCCACACCCCTTTTTTTAGTCGGTGGTTAAAAATTAAAACCGAAAATATTTTATATTTTTCTTATTACTCTAGAAGCTAGATATGCCAGGAATAAAAGTAGCTAAAATTAAAGAAAATCTGTAGAAAAATGTTGGTTTTATACACATTTGAAGCAGATATCCCACTTGGATAAACATTAGCCCAATTCACAATCTTGTGCAAATGGTCTTGCATCCTTGCATATGTAAAATGGTGTAGTATATTGATACTCACCACTTAACAATTCTTAGTGGTGAGTATCAATATACTCTACCATTTTGCACATGGTACGATGCAAGACCATTTGCACAAGATTGTGAATTGGGCTATTGTATAATAAATTTGTCTGTAACACACTTGCATAGTGTGGTTAAATCACAAGGCCATACCAAGTAAACGAATTATTATTTTAAAAGGTAATATATGAAATACTTAAGTATATTTATTTGACAAAAAGTCTTAATATATTTAAGTTTTATGCTACAAACTATGTTTATACTATAAACATACGAAGTTTGTTAGCTTAATTCAAAAAGTTGTTGGGTTAAAGTCTACTGATAAGTTCCAAAAGCAGGAACGAAATGCATATAGACAATTGCTTAACCATAAAAACAAGACGAGTTTTCAAATGAAAATAATAGGAATATATGTATTCAGTGGCTCGGAAAGCAGTGTGGCTACATAATGGAAATCAATATCCGTCCGTGCCATTACCTGATTAGAAGTAACTATGAAAGAGACCTACAAAAACAAGAAATTACTGCTCAAAGGAGTTCAGTACGATCTCTATTTGTGGAATATATAAGCATTTAAAAAAAGTGGCTATGCTGGAAGCATATACAAAATATTTTGCCTTTTTTGTGAACTGGCCCTTAAGATCCCAAAGTCCGGGAATCAAAAACTTTGCACATGAGGCCTTAGTTGACAGGCAAAAAATATTTTTGGCAGCACTGTGTATCAAATTAAGCTTAGTAAATGATTCGGTATAAGATATGAACAGAGATGGAGAGGCTAGCACGGTGAAAGGTCCTGACGAGATATTGCGCACATGGAAAAATGTATAGCGTCAAGTGGTCTCCAGAAATATGGACTGATTTTTGCTGGGTAACCAATTGTGAAACAGCAAGTAAAATTTATAAAAGAAAGCGATCTACTAATAAGTAGTTGATTTTTTATTCAATACTATTGTTTAATTTCATTTAAGATTTTAATTTATAACATAGAAGCCGTTCATGTGTCAGATTTTTTACTTTTATCATAATAAATACGTATTTTATATTCCAATATCAGTATTTTATTTAAATGAAAATAGTTGAAAAACCAGGACTGGTGGAAACAATCTGAGAACAGATTTGAATTAAGCACACAAAAGTCCACTAAAAGCACATAATAAAGTCCTTGCTCCCAACTTTGTTTTATTTTTTTGCAGAACAGTGTTATTAGTGTTTTTTTTTTAAATTGTTACCCCCGTATACTTAAAAAAATAAAATTAATTTTAAATTCGTTTTAGGAAAATTTGGTATGCAAAATTTGAAATAAAAAACGTTTAAAATTCGTTTTAAATTTTATGAATATGGGTGTTATAATTTAAGTAAAATCTTTTTTATATTTTTTTATTTTTATATTTGTTTCAACTTTGATATTGTTTGAAGTTCTCATTTGTTTCAATGAAAGTTTAACATAATATCTCTAATAATAATAATAATTATTATTTCCAATGTATTTTTAATAAAAAATATTTTACTGAATAAGTAAAATAATAATTTGGGATTATTATGTTTTGATTTGAATTCAAATACCTTTCAATATTAGCACACATCAGTCAAAATCAGTCTTTATTACGATTTTTACATACAAGTAGCACACTTACCACCGAACCAAACAAAAAAGATTTATAACTATTTAATAGAAGAGAATGTAATACATGAACTATATGTCATACAAATTTTGAGAGGAACAACAATGCTTAAAATCTTGTTTGATATTTGCTACAAAACTATCCACAATAATTAGGAGATGTAGATAAACGGATTTGATTGCAGGAAACTAGAAATTTGACTAAATATTATTAATGTGTATGTCAGGATAACCGATGCACAGTACAGATTATATTATATAAAGAGAGATCAGATTTAACAACCCTCCAGCTGAACGGCCAGTGAAGTGAAAATATATGTTAGATTTGATTTATAATTGAAAATGGGGTGTTGGCTAAAATTGTGCTAAGAAAACTGAGCACTTGCATATGTTTGGTTACTTGAAAGCTTTCAAATCTCATTCTGATAATAGCCTTAATTGTTTTTTTTTTCAATTTTCAGTTTGTTTTTGCCGACATCAAGCGGAACCTGGTGTAATAACTCAATTATGCACACTTTTGATTTCATTAAAATGTTGATGTATAAATCGGGCGCACTGGCACACTAGAATGCATATGAATAGGGAAATAACGTTTAAATAAGAGAAATGTATAAATATCATTCGAAATGCAATTATGGCATGACATGTGTATACATATCGCTCATTTACTTCAATAGTGTCATGCAGAATAATGCGTTTCGTATTTTGTCTTGTTTAAAAATTTTATGTAAATACCTTGTACAATCGCCTTCTGAGAGAAGAATGTGTTTTTCATATCTTCATTGAGTTGTATGCAAATTGAAAACTTAAAACGAGTTTTCTGCAAAACTGGTTTTTGTGAGTTGTAACACTTTTGAAGAGTAAATAAGCGATATACATACATATGTATGTCGTTGCCTTAATATAAATAGAAAGGTTATAACTCATTATTTTTTTTAAATCAAGATTTTTGCATTTGTCGATACATTAGATGTCCTTCTTTGGAAATATAAAAAAAAATTCGTCTTCCAAAATATTATGTCTTAAGGCATTTCTATATTAAGGTAACTATATATATATATATATATATATATATATATATATCATGTTTATATACATATATTGTCGGCTTATACTGTAAACCTGCTAAATCCACTTTTTACATATAATATGTTTGTTCTTGTTTAATTTAACTGCCACTAAAATTTAAGAATTAATCTGATATCATTCACGAAATATTTTAATCCTTATTCTAGGGAGCTATAATAATATACGAGGGCGCCTCTATAAGTCAGTGACTTTTTGAATGAAACACATTTTTTTTTGCAAAACGAAAATTTATTTTTGAACATAATTAATCTCCTTTTAACTCAATACACGAATGCCCTAATTCAGTAAAAAGATTAAGGTCGTTTTTGTTTGAAAATGCTTCTGAGTTCTTGTCCTTGAAGTCTCTAAATTATTTTCTTCAAAAATGGTTGTTGTCTTTGATAATGAAAAATATAAATATTATTGCCATGTTTTTAAAACATAAAAATTATATTAAAGCATTATACAATAGTTTGAAAAATATATGAAAAAATATGTGTTGGATATAATCTTTAGAACAAAATCATAAATCATAAATCTGAGGGTGGCGTTGGCTGAAGTAGTTAGCACGTTGACTACTAAACCGAAGGTCCTGGGTTCAATCCCTGTATCCGACAGTCACTAAATAACAACACCACGCATTTTTCTGATGTGCATTAGTGTCCCTTTATGTCAGTTGTTGTAGGGAAGTTCAAGTGATGAAGGCATAGTCACTGGTCACTGAACTGTACCGACTTCAGCAGATACTAATCCTAATGTAACATCAGAGCGGCCTCCTTCGTTGTGTAGCAGAATCATCGGGGAAGTAAAATAATCAATAAAATGGCTACAAGACACAGCTTCAAAAAATTAATACGCCCCATTTAACGTCAGAGAGGCGCTGCAACACTGCATTATTAAAAACGTGCAAAAAGCAGAGTTGTAAAAGAATGAAGCTTTCCTCTATCTCTTCTTTCACCACCTGTCTTCTCTCTCACTATCCCTTTCCTAAAGAAGGTAACACCTAGTAGCAGTAGGCATTAATTGCCTGAGTGTTACTTCTCTTTAATTATAAAAAAAAAATCATAAAGCAAATACACGAACCTTCGCATAGACAATAAATAATAATCGTTTGAAAGAATCAAAACTGCTTCTTTTTTTCGTCCATAGACAAGACGATACATTCGTTGAACAGTTTTTGTATCCCTTCCAAAAAATAGGATTTTTCCAGGTCTTTTAAATAGGCATTTGTATTTTATTGTTGGAGCTAAATCTCTTTCCAGTGAGCCATTTATATATAAATTATATATAATATAATTATATAATTGTATATATGTGACAGTGCCTAGAGAGAGGTACCTAAGGGTAAAAAAATCAATTTTCACTTTTTTTTATGTGGACAACATCTGAGCATCGAATGAGACCGATCCCATGCCCCAAAAGTGTTCCCTCCCCAGAGATATGCGCGTTTTATGAAATTGAAGTCAACGATTCTAAGGTTATGTGAAAAAATTTTCGTACTAACAGAGTGATATTCACGATTTAAAAGAATTATAAATGAGTATTTATTATAATTCACAATTAATAATTTCAGAAAATAAACCTGGATTCGAAAAAACGCGAGCAAAATTGATATCAAACTCATGGAAACAGCGCGCTAGGTAGAAAACAGTAAAAACCAACTGCACAAAACAAGAGGTAGGGACAACTTACGCGCATTTTCAAGGTTGACCAACACGTTCCTGACGTCATGAGAAGTGTCGCTTTCAAATGAGACCAATACCAATACGCTCAGTGATGGTACACCAAAGATACACGTATTTAAATCTTTAAAATGGCTCTCCTGAACAAAACCGGTTTTTACCTTAGGTTCCTTTCTATTTTTCGCGTCACATATATATAATAATAAATTATATAATTAATACATTTTTATTTAATTTATAACTTCTCGTCTGTGCTTGGTAACCTCCGATAATTTTATGAAGAAACTATCAAGGAATTGTGAAAAACTCTTAACAAAAATCTGTCATAATATAAAAGGGAATGTAATGATATTTTATTATTCAAAATCTTATTGAAATAATATCATTAGATTGATTTTTAGTTTAAACAGTTTGTTACTAATTGTTAACATAAAACATAATGAAATACTAATTTATAGTTAATCGTTTTTATTTCCCTATTCATTTTACCTGAAGCATATCGAATAACAAGCGTATAATGCTATTTCACTTACAGTAATTGTAAAGAAGGAAAATAAATCAGCAAAAGCAAAAAATTGTTCACTTCTGCCTGCCTTACAATCAATTCCCTTCGAAATAATCACAAGGGTTCTACCCACTTTTTTTTCAATTCTTCTAAACTGTTGAACAAAACATTGCTCAACTGTGGCTTAGTTATCCTATCCACAGGGGTTTCTTATTACGTTTTCGAACTGTTACATTTGCTGCTTGCGATTGGTGTTTGTTGTTGCTCTTGCTGCATGACTCCTTGAGCGAACAATTGTCGGTGTGTAATAGGAATTTAAACAAACATTCGTACATACAACTATGTACTACATAACTACATAAATACATACATACATACATACATACATACACATATTTAAAATGTTAAATTGTAAGTATGCGTGTGTGTGCATACAAAAACAAAAAAAAATACAATATTAGCAATGGAATTAAGTGCAGCCAGTTGTAAATTTTATTGTCTATATGGGGTTGTTACCTTTACATTTCTATCCTTCCTGCCCTTGTGTAACCTTAATCTTTTTGCTTTTTGTTTTTGTATCCTTAAATGTGTGTGTTTGTTATTTCCTTGTTTCCCAACCAGCCAGCCGGCTTCCTTTTGTTAAAGTTTTATCAAACTAATAACAATGCGGCTCGACAAGGATGATGTTATTATTAGTGTTTTTTTGTTTTGTTTTATTGTTGTTGTTTTTGCTTATTTAGTTTTAATAAATCAAGTACATGATGTCAGAGATTATAAAGCGGTCTTAAATCACAGATCCCAAAAATATTCCCAACTAGAAAAAAAATTATTTACGCTGGTTTTTGGAGGATTTTAATGTTTGAAGAGAGTTAGTGTTGTTGTTTTATACACACAATTATTAAGATGTCTCTGTCTACGGAAGGGTGTATTTTTTTTAATGAAATTTGCATAAGATATATTCTTTCTAATTCACATACATTATTTAAGTATTCTAAACCTCAATTTATTTAAATGGTTTTGTGAAAAAAGAAAGTGTTTTAGATTGCTCCAGCATTCAGTCTATGACCTTGGTGGCAAGGTCATACGGATTGTTGAACTTCTTTGGTGGCTCGTGGGGGTTTTTCCTTTACTGTTTTCTGTCTTACCACACTCAAACAAATGAGTGCTTTCATATCACTTTTTCGCTCAAGTCGATCATCCGGGTTGAGAAACAGGGGGTTACTATTAGAATAATATATAATAATTTTTTGTATTTCCGACACACCTCGCCAGAAGTATACACAGGTTGACCTTAAAAGCCAATAAAAACGGAAAGCGGTGTTTTGTTGGCAATTGATAGTATATACATTAAAAATCCGCTTAAATCCTGAAATCCTAGCTGATCCTTTTTTCAAGATAAGTAAATTTTTGCTTTTTCGTAATTTTTCTTTACAATTAAGCAATACTGCTTCCACGCCATCTAACGAGAAAAATATTGTGGCGCCCTTTATTTTCTTTTTTGAAGTGGTATCCATCCCCTGTAGGTCCAAGCGACTGCAAAATTAATTACTTTTTATTATTAAAAATTTTATTATAAATACTGTGAAGAAAAAGTAACTACCGCTTTTTTTAAACGGCTGTAATATGATGAATCATTTATTAATGCCCTAATTCAGTAAGAAGATATAGGACTTGTTTGTTTGAAAATACTTTTGAGTTCTTGTGTTTGAATTCACTAAATTATTTTCTTCAAAAATGGTTGTTGTCTTTGATAATGAAACATAAAAATATTATTGCCATGTTTTTTAAATATAAAAATTAAATTAAAGTATTATGCAATAGTTTGAAAAATATATGAAAAAATATGTGTTGAATATAATATTTGGAACAAAATCATACAGCAAATATACGAACCCTCTAGCATAGACAATAAATAATAATTGTTTTAAAGAATCACAATTGCGGCTTTCTTTCGCCCAAAGATAAGACGATATAATCGTAGGACAGTATTAGGGCATAAACTTATTTTTAAGCTTTCCAAAAAATTTTAAAAATTCTCTGTGAACTGATTCACCGGCCTGTTCTGATTACAAACTCAAACAATCCTTATTTAATAATGAAATGCCCTCTTTCAAGTTATCAAGTATAATATGCATTTTTACAGTTTGAGATGTTCCAGTACTTTCAAGATGTTTGTGGAATTTTTTTTTAAGTTCTCATCTAAATCGGTAATATCTTCACTTTGCATGGAGAAATAGGCATGTACAATTTTATTCATTGTCTTAAAAGCAACTACTTAAGGCTAGCTGTAACTTCAAAGGACCAGCATCTTGGCAAACATCAATTTTCAAGCAATTTTTCCGATTTTTGCAGAAGTTTTCCGCAGACATTATTCTCGGAAATTTCACCCCGATAATTTTTTGCTACTAACTTCAATTTTGATGGCTAAAGCACGTCATACAGCAGGGACTATGCCGTTCCAGAGTAGGTGGTTTGTAAATCCTTTTAAAAGATGAAGTTAAGGCAAAACAAATTTCTGAAGAACGTACATTTTAATGTCGTCATCTTCTTCTTCATCATTAACGAATATCTTTTTACCAAGTTCAGAAATTAAAATCATTCCTAGCCTGTTTAGAAAAATAATTTAATAATATATTCAGGTATAAAGACACACAAGCAAACAAACTTACACACACATACGCACACATACACACACCCTTGCATGCTCAAATAATACACCGCCAAGGAACAATATAGCTAAATTATGATGAAATCCATTTATCTTGAAAAAGGATCAGCTAGGATTTGAATTCAAGCGGAGTTTTAATAATCTTTTATTTTTTGGCATTTTAGGTCAACCTGTTTGTAATTCAGGCGAAGTATGATGCAAAAGTTACTGGTTTTTCAAATTTTCTGTGATAATTTTTTACTAGTTTTTTAGAGAGTCCTCTCTACATTAGTGTTTTCAGAAGCTTGTGCTATTAAGGAAGCAATGCATATCTTCACTCAGTTGTTAGTACTTTCAAAACAGAATCTTTTTTGCTAGGAAGTAGAGATGACAATTATTGGCTAAGGTTTTGTTACCCGTGCCCACAAAATTATAAAACTAAGACTACTTTTACACTTATAAACTTATAACATACTCACACGTTTTCACAAAAGTTAACTTACAAATTGCACAAAATATCATAACCTGCCTTTATAAGTTCCTCAATCATATGTTCACAATGCAAAGGTTTTCTTTATTTTTAGTCCTTTACATAATAACTAGCATAAAAGATGAAATTTTGATAAATTCCTTTTATTATTACTTTCAAATTTACATATCATATGAGCATCATTTTCATTTACCCAAATGACTTAAAGCCAAAATCTGGCCTTTGGCCACTATTATTAAGTCCCCACATTATTACTTATGTATAGCAATTTTAATTAAATCTTTTGAAAATTAATTTCAGGTTAGCTTTACACTTCAGTCACTACAAGCACATTTCATTTCTAAGCCAAATTCATTCTGTATTATTCACAATTTTGTTAAGGCTATTAAAAATCTTAATAATATTAAACTAAAGTTACCAACAGCTTAGGCTGCTCTTACAGAATTACGATTAATTTGTAGAGAAAATTAATATTGTTTAGACCATAATAAAGTTTGTTGGATCATGCTCAGAGCATCTACTCGTCCATACGTCCATACATATATTTTCTTAACAAACAATTAACCTTTTTATTTTCTTCTATACGCAATCATTTAACTTTATATACTCACATGCACAATGTTATTACATTTATGAGTGCAAGTAGTTTTGTTGGTATTAAATATTAATGTACATTATTAATTACTTTGTTTCTAATTCAAATATGTATATAACACTTCATAAGCTTAAGATACATATTGAGGTAGATAGAATTATGTAGAAATGATTAAAGTTTCATTCCATTCATGCATACTACATATTTCCTCTGCTAAAAGCAAGGTGCAGAAGGAGTAAAACTGAGCAAAGTTAACAAGTATCAGGCTTGTACTTTTGGGGGGTACTAAAAGTATATTTCAAAAATGTTCATAAGGGCAATGTTACAGTGTTGCCTGTAGTGTCAATGAGGCGTATTACATTTTCAAAGCTGTGTTTAGTAGCCCATTTTGTTGGTTTTTTTTTCACCGATAATACTGCTACGCAATACTGACCAAGAAGGGCGCTCTGATGTTACATTAGGATTATTGTAAACTAAAGACGATGTCGTCATAACGGTGTTCATCACTTGAACTTTCCGACAACAACTAACACAAAGAAACACTAACGTACATTAGAAAAAGGTATGCTGCTGTTGTTTTATGATTTTATCGGTGACGTGGCTCAAACCGAGAACCTTTAATTTTCTAGTCAACGTGCTAACTTCACTTCAGCTAACACCACTTTTTAAAACTTGCTCTAACTTTCGGTTGCTGGCTTAAATTGCTTGCTAAAGAAATAACTAGCGAAGAAATTAAGTTTCTTTAAAAATATAATATTTTAATTACCTTTTAAATATTAACCCATTTGTACCCAAATACAAACCGTCAACAAAATTTTAAAAAGGTCTTTATATCACGACTGTTTATACTTAATATTAAAAGGAGGTAAAGTTTGAAGGTATATATGTTTGTAAGAAATAACATCGCGAAACAACAGGCCGATTTCAAAAAATTAAAATGCAAAATAGTGCGTCCTAGAGTATATTACCCGTTAAAATGCTCAGCAGTGGGTTTTAGGGTGGTAGTCCGCTATACCCAGAAAATTTTGATTGCCATTTAAGTAGAGATCTATTAAAGCAAGAGTTCCGTACTCAAAAGAAAACCAGAACCTTATTAAAGTTGCCTTGTTTGCCCTCCGTTTTTTCTGTTTTGTCTGTCTTCCCGCCATTCCGTCTCTCCAGCTGTCCAAAATTGACTTTATCGGCCTAACGGCTGAATCAATTTTTATTAAACTCAAAACATTGTAAGCTTTTATGTAATATATGAATATAAACCGAAGTAAAGTTTTAAACAATTTATATATTTTAGTAATAAAAAATGCTCATGGCAAAACTGGTAAAAGCTAATTTTTTTACCCATAGGACTTCTCATTTTTTAATTTTTATGGAAGCTTAATTTCACTATATATAAACAAGCCCTAATAGCAAGACTGTTGTAAATTAGAGATGTTAAAAATGAGCTTTCATTACATAAAAAGCTTTCAATAAATTGCAATCCGATTAATCGAAACAATTCACATATTCCATTTGCATTGAAAAATGATTATATAAAATTTGAAATTTGATTGAAATATTTATCAACTGAAGCCAAACACAAGAGCACTAATGACGAAGGTGTGGCAGCCTTTGAAAACAGCACGTTGTTCCGTTCTTCTAGTAATTGTCATAATATTTACTATCGGCCTTAAAGCAATTTGGCTTACAGAGCGATATGAACTTTATATCAATTAAATCATATATGTGAGCTTTTTCGAGAAAAGGAACCTAGTGTGTCAAGAAACGGGTGTGTGTCAAAATCGATAAAAATGAGAAAAACATTAAAATTTTATTTTCTCAATGCGTTTTTCTCAAAACTTAATTTTCACACACTAGGTCCCTTTTCTCGGAGAAGGTCACATATATGGCTAAAATGTAGCTAAGGGTCTACTAAATAAATCTAATTTACTCGTACATTTTATTCTAAAAGTAGCAAGTAATAGCAATTCTAAATGTAGCAAGTAATAGTAGCAAGTAATAGAGAAAATAAAAGAATATTCATAAAAATTACCAAGAAATAACGTAAATATACACCATCTTTCCTTCTATAATTAAGTTTTTGAAAAAATCTAAAAAATTATAAGCCTTGTCTTTTTAAATTATCTAAGAAATAACATAGTAACACACCATATTTCTTTTTACACTGAAGTCAATAGCAAAGGCCCAAAAGGGGTTACAATAGATCTACCTTGGTCGCAGTGTCCTGTGCCTCCCACTAAACTTAATTCATTCATTAATAATTCAAGGCCCCAAAAAGTCAAAGCCTGCTCGTTGCATATTTCGCCTAAACTCTAGGCAGGAAAATTGCAATGAGAAAAAAACTTTTGCCTGTTTTAATAAGAAATGTAAATTTGCTTTTACACTTTGGATCTTTGTCGTATAATAATTATAATTTAGTTGTGGGAGTTGGAGAAGCCAACAAAAAAAAAATAAAGACTAAACTCTAATGATGTAAGAGGCTTAAGTTTAAATTGCTTTTAATGGAATAGAGAAAAGAATACGTATGTATATATACAGGCGAAATGGCACATAGAAACAAAAGGCAATGTCATGATGAAAAATTGTGCTTCAAAGCTGATATAATATGTAAAAAAAAAATTAAATGTTTCACAGACAAAGTTAATCATAATAAAAGTTTAAGGATGTGTTAACATTAATATTTCTCTATGGGATTAAATTAAGCAAGTAATTTAAATCTAACGCCAAATAAAAAGGATCTCATTAAAGAGAGATTTCTGTTGCTTCACTGAAGTTAAATACTAAATAAAGTTTAGAATTTTGATAAGCGAAACTATTGTTTAAGGGAATCTTGTATTTTTATGCATTAGGTTGTATATAATAAAAAAAAATTAAATAAAAAATGTTTGATCGATAATTTAACATAAAATTTATTTAAAAACAAAATAATTGTACCTTCCAGTACACTGCCTAGCCTAGCCAGCAAGGAAGTTTTCTTCATTGTAGTTACGAAAATATTTCATCAAAGTTTTAACGAAACTATAATTTCTTTAACTATAGATTACTATTGTATCAAGTATCAAACCTTGGATCTTCTTTTATGTCACCTAATCAATTTGAAATATTTTTTTTCTATGAATTCTTTATAAAAACGTGTATTTGAGCTTTTCAGTACCCGAATGAAAATTATTTCGTAACATTAACGATACTACGAAATGGAAAATATTAAGCATTAGAAAGGTTTCCTTCCATTAATCAAATTTGCATCAATATAATACAATATTTCATTGCATTAATGAAATTTGTGGTTGTATGTATTAGTGAAAGGGGTTCAACTCAATAGTTTCATTCCCGTCACGAAGTATTTTTCTTTCAGTGTAGATGCTTCAATGTTGTGATCTCAGACTAATGACAATCTTTTCACAAAATTTTCTCAAGTTTCACACAGCGGTGTGTTAAATAAAAAATTTAAATTGAAAACGCTTTTAAGTATACATATATCTTAATTATGTTTATCTAAATTGAAAAAAAATTTAATAAATTTTTAAAGGTCGATATCGATAAAAGTATTTATTAGTGCATGTGTTAGTCTCGAGATTTATAATTTTATTTGGTAGAAATCATTAAGCGAAATAGACCTGTAATTTATTTAAATTATTTTTTCAAACAAATAACTTTTCACTTTATATACCGCAAATAAAAATAGATAAGAATGGTACACTAAATGTTAAGTCAAACTTACTGTATTTCCATAAAATTATTTGTATTAAAAAAAATTATAAGCGATTTTATCAGCTCAAACAAAAGTTGTATTGTAAAAGTTTTATTTAAATTTAGTAAGACTCTTATAAACTCGATTCTAAGAAAAACTACTTAATAACAAACACTTGCACATGGCTTCTGCGCAACTATTATAGTTTGGAATATTTTATAACAAATCATAAAAATTCAATAATTTTTATAGCCATAGCCAAGAAAAATAATTTGCTTAAATATGATAAACATTTTTATAATAGAGCGTAAAGTTTTCACAAACAAAAAAAGAAAGAAAGCAGTGAACAGTTTCTATATAAATTGGATGACTTTAATATCTGCCCTGATAAAAGTGTCTTAAAGTGTGTCGAAAATAAAAGTAACGCTTAACAGTAACCACAATAGAGTGAGAGAGAAAAAAATGCAAACATTCTTTATAGCGACTATCAAGAGTTGTTGTATCACCAAAAGAAGAAAGGCAACGTGATGTTTTTCTTTGCTATCGTATAAAAATAAGCTAAAAGTATATAGATGAAGTGATGGTAACAACTAAACGTTTTCAATCCATTTTACTAACTTTAATCTCAATAAAAAAAAATAGGTAAAACATTTTTTGCGTTCAATGTGATATGCTGGGGCTGGAGTCGTTGTTCTACGAGTATATCTACATAAAAAAATATGTGTATGTATATAACAAGAAACTTTGTGGAAAAAAGTTTTTCTTGCCAACCTGAAGTGGCACTTTTTTACACTCAAGTTGAATTTGTTTCAGTGATGGGCACCGCTCACGTGACTTGTTTTATTATTTCGAACTCGTGCACTTAAGTGCAAGTGAGAGCAAATTTAAACGGTGTGCGGCAGCCATACAATGTATGATTTTGTATGCCCAGAAGTGGAATATACGCGGGGGTTTTAAGCGGTAGTCTTGAGTAGGGCTCGCACCTTTTAATCGTAATCATAATCAAAGCCATTAAACGCACTATTACGATTAAAAGTTCTACCTTTTTTTCAAGCTCGGTTGGCAGATAACTGCAGTTTGTCCTATCTTGGGACCTTGCATTACAAAAATTATAGTATATATTAAAAAAAAAATTAAATCGAGCCTTATTTTCAATTTTATCGTAAGCGATACAAAATAAAGTTTCCAGGAGAAGGTTTTTTTTAAATATTCTAATATGTTTTTGTACGTAAATTGACACGTATGATAAAATTTTACAGCCAGTATCTTAAAACTTATCAAAAATTTTGGCATATTAAAATTTTAATATCAATAAAAAAATTCTATTTTCGATAACATGTCGCTTACGATAAAAGGGGAAAAAAAGGCTCGATATAATAGAATCGATTAAAATAAGATATCAAACAAAAAGGAAAAACGAGACTTTAACTATTTTAACAAAATTTATGATACGAATAGTATATTTTCTTGCTTAAGCACGATTGTCTATTAATAGCGATTAATCGCATATTTTTCAATTGTAATTGCTGTTACGAAAATCTGTGATTATTTGCAAACCCTTGTCTTAAGTATCATAATGTCTTGAAATTTTTGTTTCCAAGAAAAAACAAGTAAGAGTGCTATATTCGGCTGTGCCGAATCTTATATACCCTTTACCAACGTACGTACATATAAATATATAGTATACAGACACATACATACATATTTGTTTTTGAAAAAATTTATCATTTTTTTAAAGTTTCCATCTTTGGAGCTGTAATTTTCATTTTTCAAATTTCATACGCCAAACTTTTCTTTCAGAAGCATAAAATATATTCAATTTATAAAGAAAAAGAACAACATTTTTAGACCTATTTAATTTTACATAACACAAAAAGTGTAAGTTTTTCAACCCTGGAGTCATAATTTTGGACTTTTCAGATTATTGATACCAATCTAGTTCCTTAAAAAATACATAAAATATGTTAAGTGAACAAAGCAAAAACGAAATAAGGAAAAACTTAGTTTCATTTAATTACTTTAATATTAAAAAATTCAGTATAGTGCGACTTTGAATCGCGCACAAAAGGTAGGCTTTTTTGCTTTTTTTGAAGTTTTTTTCAGTTAAAACGATTTTTTCAGTTTTGTCGCTTTTTTCTCGTCTTGGCGTTTTTTTTTTCTGTTTTTTAGGTTTTTTCATTTTGGCGATTTTTTTTTCTGTTTTTGGGCTTTTCTTCATTTTGCCGATTTTTCTCATTTTGACGATTTTTTTTTCATTTTGGCGATTTTTTTTTTCTGTTTTTGGGTTTTTTTCATCTTGGCTTTTTTGCTTTTTTGAAGTTTTTTTCAGTTAAAACGATTTTTTCAGTTTTGTCGCTTTTTTCTCGTCTTGGCGTTTTTTTCTGTTTTTTAGGTTTTTTTCATTTTGGCGATTTTTTCTGTTTTTGGGCTTTTCTTCATTTTGCCGATTTTTCTCATTTTGACGATTTTTTTTCTGTTTTTGGGTTTTTTCATCTTGGCGATTTTTTTAGTTTTTTTTTTCATTTTGGCGATTTTTTTTCTGTTTTTGTTTTTTTTTATTTTGGCGATTTTTTTTCATTTTGACGATTTTTTTCTGTTTTTTAGGTTTTTTTTCGTTTTGGCGATTTTTTTTCATTTTGGCGATTTTTTTCATTTTGGCGATTTTCTTTCATTTTGGCGATTTTTTTTTCATTTAAGCAATTTTTCCGTTTTATGCGATTTATTTTAGTCTTAGAAGTTTTTTTAATTTGGTGCTTTTTTTTCGTTTTGGCGATTTTTTTTGTTTTTGGCGATTTTTTTCGGTTTGGCGATTTTATATTTTTTTGTTGTTTTAGTTTCAAGAGTTTTGCTCTCACGGTTTCCAAGATACAGCAAGTTGTCAAAATTGTATAGTCAAAATTGCATTAACTGATGGAACACCCTTTAATTTAAATTTTTGGAAATTTTTGTGTTAATTTTTGTAGTCTGTATAAAAATACACTAACCCTACAAATTTCAAGTGTATATACATATAATTGTATGTATATAACATGGGACTTTAACATTTTTCGTTGCTCGTTTTGGAACACCCTTTAATTTCCAATTCCAATTTGTTGTTGTAGCGGCCAAAAGTTTCCACACTGTGTCCAAATTTCAGGTCTGTAGCTCTTACGGTTCTCGAGAAAATACTAATATAGTTTTAGATATAGTTAATTTTAAATAACACAAAAAGTTAAAGTTTTCCAACCCTGGAAACGTCTTTTTAATTTTTTTATATTTTTTTAATTTAAAATACCAATTTTAGTCGTACTGAAGTGTAAAATAAGTTTATTTATTAAAAAAAATAAAAATTTGTTTTCGGTAGTTACTTTTATATGGCAAAATTAAGTTTAAATTAATCGTCTGCTCGATTTTGCTGAATTTCAATACCAATCTATTTTGGAAAATTTCTGACACACCAGTCCAAGAACGAAGTCTCTGGCTTTTCTGGGAGCTTCGGAATACCGATTTCACGTACAGACAGACGGACAGACGGACATCGCTTATTCGTCTTCCCTATGCATAATGATCCAGAATGTATATATTTTATGGGTCGCTTATTGATATTATAGAAATTACAAACGGAATGACAAACCTATATACAATACCCTTTTACCATTTTTTTGGTAAAGGGTATAAACAAAAACAAATACAAAATTTAAAGCAATAAGCTACTATGACACTTAAGACTACCATTTGCTTTGTCATACAGCCGCAAATGTGCAAATCGATGATGGAAAATGAAATGAGAATAATATGATCCTGCAAGTTTAGCATTGGCGTCCGTTAGGCAGATATTATTTTCTTTACAACAAACTGATGATTTTCCTTAAAACTATCTGATTTCATATATATATATATATATATATATGATTGGAAGATCCTTTACTACAAAATAATTATAATCCTAATCTAGTACTTATGAGATTTCGGACACAATCTAATAGATTACCCATTCAAAACAAAATCTACTTCGTCAGTAGATTTTGTCGAAATCCAGTTAAAATCTAGTTGAAATTGATGATCAAACTATGTTTTTTTTTAATTTTTACTCAAAAGCAAGGTTTTGTACTTTAAAAGGTGTGTGAATTAGCTACATGGCAATCTTGGGTAAGAAATCTTGTCTTGGGTAAGAAATCTTGATAAATGTCAAAAACAACTTGTTGTAAACGGTATAGATTTTGATAAAGATTTTAATTAAAATCTGCTAGATTAAGTGTAGGTGTAATTAATTAAAAAATGTTAGCAAGAAATCTACAATTATGTTTTACCCTCTTACAGATGATGAATAAATTTAAGATTTTCATAACCTTCGTGCTCAACTCAATTTGAGCGTGAGTACTGTCTAAGATTTGCTCACGATCTCATTACTAGTTTATTTACATCGTCGTGTACGTGAGCTCTATTAATATCTTTGCAGGTTCCTCCTAGCTGCACTGAAACACACACCACAATAACCAAAAACAAAAAAAAACTAAAAAATAAGAGAAAAAGTTAAGGAAAAGTGCAATTTAGTTAGAGGAAAAACTAAACAAACAGCTATGAAGGCAAAATCGCTTTTTCTAGTTAATACACACGTGTAAGGCATTTCGTGGACTTTTATTGAACCTGAACTTTCGATATATTTTTATATGATTTTTATGTTTTTTTTTTATTTTTTAGTTGTATTTAATTTTTGGTTAGTTATTTGTGTTATTGGCTCGTGCTTACAGTTGTCGCCAGTTTGCTAACTTTGCCAAAAGACACTGAAAAAAATATTTTTATGAGATTTCTGTTTGCTTAAGATTATTTCTAATGTAGTTTTACTTACATATAAGCTTTTAGATCAGCTAAAAGAATGTGTGCATCGATTTCATTCAGTAGCAGGTTTTTTTCTTACACAAATCTATGATCAAAACCGTTTGAATAACATGATCATTGATCATTGATTTGTGTCTAAGCGAGCTACTGAAAGAGTTTGATACACGTGTTGAATCGAAATTATTAAAAGCTACATGTACACATACGAGAAAATAACACACTTGCACTATGGGATAATTACAAATCATAAGATTATATGTACATTTTTCAAACGATGTCGGATGGAAGTAAAAAATCTACTTGTATAAATCAACATTCTTGGCCTATTCCTGCAGTTGCATCAATATCAAATGTTAACTCTGCCTTGGCTTAAATTTTTCCCACTGTATTCATAGCCACGGGCCATGTTTTATTGGACAAAAACAGTTTTTTAGTTTAGTATTAGTTTTTGGATGTATTCCATGTATTTTTTTTTTGTTTATCCGTTTCCTAGTCCAGTTTAAAGTTTCTGCAGTGACGTGCTTTTTTCTGACTGTCCATTAAACATACAATTGCATACGTTTGACCATGTAAACGTTTTGAATTTCATTGCATAGATTTGGAAAAGTAAAATTGTTGAATTGCCGTGACTCTACTCTACATACAAGTTTACTGCGCTGCACAGACGTATAAACATTTGTTATATTATGTACGCGAGTAGTTATGGCAATTTTATTTATAGATTTTATTTGATTTCAAAATTTTGTTGCTGTTGATTTTGCTGCAACTTTCCTTTATTGTTTTCATATGTATATGACCAAGAGTAAGCAGAGAAAGGTACACATCTGTTCACATCAGTGCAATAAAGCTCCAGAGTAGTTATAAAGGTTGTTTTTTATTGAGGTATAGAACTTTAAGTTGGCATCACTTTTTTAACTGGCGGCCATTTTGTCAGCTGTCAAGTGATTAATATTTAGTTTGGTTTGCCATTTTATCATGAACAGGTTGACAAAAGAACAACGCTTGCAAATCGTGCAAATTTATTTCGAAAATAATGGTTCAGTTCGCGAAGTTTACCGCAAGCTCCGTCCGTTTTATGGTCGACATAATCGTCCATCAGAGCAATTAATTCGGTTAACCATGGATCGTTTTCGCACTACGTTTACTCTATGTGATAATACGCATCCGCAGAGACGTCGAACAGTGCGCACCGAAGAAACAATTGCCGCTGTAGAGCAAAGTGTTGAAGAGGACCCGAATGAATCGATTCGCCACCGTGCACAGCAATTGGTGGAAGATTTTGAAGATTTTGAATGTGGATGAGTTGTGGTTCCAACAAGACGGCGCTACATGCCACACAGCGCACGTCACAATCGATTTATTGAAGGAAACATTCGATGAGCGCATAATTTCACGGAATGGACCTGTCAATTGGCCACCAAGATCGTGTGATTTGACACCATTGGATTATTTTCTTTGGGGATATGTGAAGTCGCTCGTCTACGCCAACAAACCAGAAACGTTAGGGGACTTGGAAGCCAACATTCGTGGCGTTATTGCCAACATACGGCCCCATATGCTCGAAAAAGTGGTTGAAAATTGGACCTGTAGAATTGGCTTTATTCGAACCAGCCGCGGCGGCCACATGCCCGAAATCATATTTAAACATTAATGGCATAAAATTATCCTTCCAATAAAGCCAAATTGATGGACATTAAAACGATTTTCTTGTGTTTTATTTCAATTCGAAGTTCTATACCTCTAAAAAACACCCTTTAGTTTTTTAAAGTGTTGTTGGCAATTATTTTGACCTGTTTTGAGTCACCACAACCACGTTGTAGTTTGTAAATAAATTTATCAGTTTTATAATATTTTTCTTTTAGTTTGGAAAATTGTTTAAGCCACACGTTTGAAAATAAATATCTAAATCATATATTTAAGCTATTAAAATTGTGTAAAATTGTTGTAAATTAAGCGCATACAATTTTGTGTTTCACTTTTCTCTAAGAAAATATAATCGATATAAATGACCTTATGTTTGAACTTTTTATTTACAGCATGAAATTATTTATTTTAAATTTAGTGTAATAGTGGCATTATAAAATGTTTTATACTGTTTTAGGTAATTTACGTTAAAAGTTAAACAAAAAGTAAATTAGTTGGTAAGTTTTTCCGTGTTTTATTTGATGTCTATAAAAATTACTTCATTATTTTCGCTATAACTATTATTAGCTCTTTATTAAACTTTTTCTTTATTCAACTTTCATTTCATCTCTTTTTTTTGTAATTTGAAAAAGTTAAGGAAACTACTTTCGAAAACGTTTTTAATTCAATTATAAAATTTTAGTGATTTTATTTAACTAATTATGTTGGCTGTTGTTGAATGTTGAATGGGAGGAAAGTGCATGTCGAGTCATTTTATATTATTATCTAAAGTAAGAGAAAGTAGGTGTGATATAGGTTTTAATGAAATTTTAAATGAACTGAAATTTTTCAAGAGTTTTTTTAGAAGTATTAGTATTGGATGGCGTTTATATCGTCAACAGAATCTTAAGCTGATCTATCAAAAAACTTGAAAAAATAATTGTTATTTATGCAGATCTTTGCACATCTCCCAGTGAAAATACAAATTCTGCTTCTCAGTTCATAAATTTTTCTTAGTTGCTTTATAAATTTTTTTAAAATGTATGGAGTTTATGTAATGATTGAAAGCTTTAAATAAAGATATCTTAAACATTATTTAAACATTAGTTTACCATAAAGAAAATTAAAGTTTCTTTTAACTTAATGCTAAGCAGTAATTATTGCATCTTATTTATTTATTTTTTTTTTGTACATTCAAGTCCTGTACAATAACTGAAACTATTTCTATTTTCTTTAATATTTAAAAAGTTTTCATCTTTAAGCTTTTAGTCTTATAAAAATAAATCAACTTTACTTGTATAAATTTCAACTGAATTACATATTTTTAGCTTTTAATTAGCATGAATCTATTTTACGCCATATTGTGTAAATAAATATGAAAACCAACACTAACTTATATAAAGAAAGAACCAAAACAAATAAAGTAATTAGCTATAGGAAAATATATATAAATTGTTACTCCAAAGCTCAGTTCAGAGAATTTTATAGATTCATTTTTCTATGCAACTATTTTAATATTATTAAAGAAGCCTTTTCAAAAGGATAAGGACATCACTCACTCACTATTTCATGGAACTCATCTCATGCTGTTTCTACCTTCTGCGCTACCATTACATGGCAGGTTAACTAATGTTTGTGATAAGCTTTGCTACGTTAAACATTTTAAGAGATATAATATGCAAATTCGTATATTAATAGATAAACCCTTCATGACTTAAACATCATGAAACTTATTTGATTTAAAAGATTTTAAGAGCATAAGTAAAGAAATTTCTTCTACGTTTTTTTTTTCGATATATAATTTTTTGTACTTTTAAGAAAATTACACCACTGCAGCACTAGTTAATGCTCAGTTAAGTCTCAGTTAGCTGACTGTAGTGGAATGTAACTGCAGGTAGGAAACAGCTGATCGATATTGTTATGTGGAAATTAAGATACAGATACGTACATTCCGGTTAGGTTACATTGCATCTCTATAACAATTTTCATTACTTTTCACATAATAATATCGACCAGCCGACTGTAATGGTATGTAACTTAAAAGTTAGGAAACAGCTGATCGATATTGTTATGTGAAAAGTAATGAAAATAATTATAGAGAGCTAAACGGAACGTAAGAGTCTGCTGCTACATTCCAGCTAACTGAGCCTTCACTTTTAATCTGATCTGTTGTAGATTTTATAGAGATTTAATGGTTTAAAACATATATGTATGTAACAATGGGCGATAAAGGGTTAACGTTGCAACTTTAATCTAAATTAATTAACAAATAAAAAACTAGTTCTCACAGAAATAATTAATAATAAATCCGGATCAGAATCAATATATTTAAATTCATTTTATGAAAGGAAATATTTTATTTATTAAGGTTATTTAAAAAAAAAGCAAAAAAAAAAAAGACTAATTACACTGTAAGTACGTATAAATGACACAGAAACACCCTGCGACGTGCCAACTTTATTCTGCGCTGTAGAACACAGTGGTGTACTCCGTTTCGAAAGCTAAAGTTTTACTCACAATGTTATCGAAAAAAAAAACCGAATAACTTCACATTTTCCAAAACTGCAACCTAACAAACACAATGTAGCTAATTCAAACACCATTTTAAGTATACAGGTTGCATTTTTAGTACAAATGTAAAAAAGAACATAGTTGCGTCACCTGCGTGAAATCTAGCAGATTCCAATTAAAAACTTTATAAAAATCAATACCGTGTACACCAAGTGCTTTTAACATATCTCGACATTTCCTTTACAAAACCAATACCATTGACTGAAATGTTTATAATGTGTCATTTACATTGTCTCGTAATCTAGTATGTTTGATTTGAAATCAAAATCTATATCATTTACACTGAGCTTTTTTGCCATATTTCAAGATTTCGTATCCCAGACTATATCTTAAGCTGTAACCCAAAAAGTGCCGACTTACCTCACACGCACACCTTCAATAGAAAATTTTGTTGAACTTAGCTAATTCACTCACTTTATATATATATATATATACTTTGCACTGGGTAGTAAAAAATAAATAAATATATTAGATTTAGAGTGGATTTTGTAAAAATCTACTGACAAAGTAGATTTCCTTTTTGTATGGGGAATTTAGCAAAAAACAGCTACATAGATTTAGTTTGAAATCTCTTATAGGGCATTTACATCAGCACAAAATCTAGCATATTTTGATTAACATCTTTATAAAAATATATACCCGTTTACACTAGATTTTTTTTTACATTTATCAAGATTTTTTTTATCCAAAACAAAACCCAAAAGTACAACCAAACAAATGCATTGCAGCCAATTCACAAACTTTTTTTAAGCAGACCGTAGCTAATGCAGCCACCTTTTGCTGTACAGGGTAGTAAAGAATATATACAAATATTAGATTTTAATTAGATTTTCTACAAATCTACTGAAAAATAAGATTTCGTTTTGTATGGCAAATCTGGAAATAAAAAAAGCTGCTTGATTTAGCTCGAAATCTCGAAAGTACTAGATTTGGAGACAGTGTAAATGCCCTACAAGCTACCAAGCAACCGTAATATAGCTAATTCACACACCATTTTAACTGCATGCGTTTATTTTTTAGTACCCTATTTTAAAAAAACTATGGCAACAATGCCATCATGATTTTAAGTAGATTTTGACAAAATCTATTGATAAAATAGATTTTGTTTTGTATGGGAAGTCTACTCGATTTGGCTTGAAAATTCGCAAGTACTAGATTTTGCTCAAATGTAAATGCACTATAAAAGTTCTATCAAGCTTAAGAAAAATCAGTTGCTGTAATGTGCTGTAGAGTAGAGTTGACTTGCTTTTACATTTGGCACTTGCTTCATAGTTCAAGTATTTAACTGAACACCTGGCAAACTTGTTTGATGAAGATAAATGAATAAACTCTTAGAGTAGTCCACATCGTTCATAATCTATATATATATACATATATATAGAATTATATTTCTGTTATATGCTTTTCATCTTTTATTTTCTATGAACGTTTTTCAACATAAAAATATGATTAGAGTGGCCAACAAATTATATGAACGTTAGAACAATTGAATTATATTTAAGCTGAAATTGAATGATGGCAGGCTTAAGTGAAAGGTACAATACTAAATGATGAATATTAGAAAAATGTTAGCAAATATGTTAAAAAAATGTTAAAAGAAATTTTTTTAACAAATGTTTTAGCTATCATTCTGCAAAAAAAAAAGTTATGAAAATTCGCCTTCTGTGCTTTGAGAGAAGCCAAATCAAAACTTATTATACTATGTATCCTTAAAAAAACTGACGCTTGTTTTTTTCCATGTATTTGCTGTTTTATTTTTTTGCAAGAAATATTCTTAATAATATTTTCGATTTGTAAGAGGTTTATAAAACCGTTTTTCATATACAATTAAGCCTTCATAAAGCAAAATAATTTTTATGAATAAGCCACAAGAGATTGGGGATTGTCATTATAAACCCTCTCTTTGAGGTACCCCCATAAAAAATCCATAGGAGCTAGATTGGGCGACTTTGGTGGCCATGGGATGTCCCCAAAGCGATTGATCAGTTTTTGGGGGAAATTTATCAGAAGCAAATTCATCGAAGCTGGCAGAGTGTGCAGTCGTCCCATCCTGTTGAAACCACGTTTGTGAAGAGTATGATGACTGAACTCGCAGGTTTGGCAAAAAGAATTCCGTAATCATGGTTTCGAGAATTTTTGAAAAAAAAAATGGTCCAATTATCTCATGCGTGGATAAGGCACAGTTGCTCTGAGGCAATGCAATGGTTTTTGATTTCTCAATCGACGGTTGTGGGTGCTTGGAGACCAGTAACAGCAGGTTGGTTTGTTGACGTGGCCGTTTAAGTGAAAATAAGTCTCGTCGCTCGAAAAAATGGGATTTACAGTGTGTAAACGCTCCAACATCGTTTCACAAAAATTTTTGCGTAAATCAAATTTTTCTTTCAGTTCTTGAACGATTTGAATTTTAAAATTATGGAACTTCAGATTTTTTGGAAGTCCCAGTGAGGGTGCTCTTTTCCGTATTGAAAGAAGCCGATTTTCAAGTAAACTGCTTTCAACCAGTTCAATGTTTTCGGGTCCTGGCGGTGGGACATTCATAGCGGAAGCAGTTGCGTGAAATCTCTGCATCGACTAACGAATTAAATTTACACTCGGTCTATCAAGTAGTCGCCGAGTACCGAACTCTGAACAAAATTGTCGACGAAAAATTACGTACGAATCATTCATTACTCTTAAAAAATTTCTTTACAGCAAACGCGCAATTCTCACTCAATCACTGCGACATCGTTACTAACAAATCCGCACAATCGATAATTCCAACTGCGCCACCCTCCCTCCGCACCGTTCATTGCTTTTTGAAATAATCATATCTAAAAATATAAATATGCCACCATATAGACACCCTGTATTTAATGGTATTTAATATCAAAGTATATTTTGCCACAATTCATAGATTGTGACCAACTGTTTTAACAAGGAGTAATCAGACCACCAACCCATATAAAAACTTAAGTTATGCCAAGAAAAAAACTACTTGCTCTCTGTATTTTTTTTTTTAATGAAATTATAACTTTTCATTAATTAGACTTAAATCATAAATTTCCAACAACTAATCCTTCGTAAAGTTTTTAGCTAAACGTCCATCACTTCTGCCTACTTTCTCTAGCCACTATCAAATACACATTTCTTTCCAACACCACCAGCATTTTATATAATTTCCAATTTTCCTTTTATCTTTATACTTTTTTTAATTTCAACTTATGATTTTTTTTCACCGTCTGACGTAAAAACCAAATAACAATCAGAAAATGTGAAGAAACAATGGAGCCAACCGAAAAAAAATAATTGAAAGAATCAAGCCAATACTAACCAGTTGGTTATGAAAGGTAATGGAAGAAAATTGTTTTTACGAAAATTGGGTCAACATGATGTTTAGCATGATTGATTTTATAATCAACATACAATAAAACTCAATTCAACTCGAGTGTAGTAAAAACTTTTAGAAATCCAAGAGAAGGAATATACCAAATAATATGGATTTGGTTTATTGAAATACAAGAGTAAATATTAAATAAATAAAAATATATGTATGTATGCTTCTATACATTTGTAAACTATTTTTCTTTCTTTTTTTAAACAATATTTTTTTATTATAAAATTTATTTTTGTTTGCTGGAGTAAAATAAAATTTAAAATAAAGATAAGAAATATAAATTTGGCTAAAATTTAATTAAATTATGATGTTACTTTTGTGCAGAAATTTTATATTTTTAAAATTTAAATTTTTACCGGTATTTTCAAGGAAAATACTTAAAAATTCTTTAGCTTTTAAATAATAAGTGCAAAAATTATTTTACTATGAACTGAATATTTTATTGGTGTAAGAAATTTTATTTGAAGTTAGTGGTAAATTTAATAAAAAAAAATCTAATAGATTAATTGCAATCATTTAAATCTTGCCAAAATCAATTTAATGCAATTTCGTAAAACTTACTCTCCAAATTTTTTTAGAAAGACGACTTAAATTGAAAATTCAAACAAAAAAGCCAGAACGGCCCTATTGATCTGCGAAAATTAAATTGGCTCATAGGGGCATAAGCTATAACAAAATTAGCTGGCTAACAATTAACAGCCATCAAGACCGTACTATTCTATTCTATACATAAAAGAAACTATGAAACTATGAATGAAGTTCATTGACGAAGATTCATTAATATTTTTCTAAAAATACGTTGAGTCAATGTACTAACACATTGTTTCAATGGAAATATTAATTGAAATTAAATATGAATTTTAATGTACGTAATCACAATGGACCCAACTGGGTCTCCGAGTGGAGGTGCGATTTAGCATCACATATCCCAACCTTAATGTCCATATGAACGGTACGTTGAAAGTATTCTAAAATTTTAAGCAACCAGTTCCTTGACTCAACGTACCAGTACATTCATATTTTTACATATCAAAAGCAAAACAAATGAGAAGTACTAAAAAAATAAGGAATAAATATTTTGATTCAACGAACTTTTTCATTACCTCAATGTACTCATACATTGTTTTTTCAAAGGAAATTAAATAAATAAAAGCAAATAAAAGAGAAACATAAAGATAACTAGTTGGCAGCTGTCCTTCAACAAGGAATGTTGTATTTGTCTTACTTGGATATTTGTTTCAAATGTTTTTGCTTATTTAATTTAAAATATCTCCAAGCTTGTGAATTTTGAAATTTTATTGAATCTTATTTTTATAAGATGAAAGGTAATAACCGAGCAACTACAAGAAAAAAAGCAGATACATATCGACAACAAAAGTATGAAATAACTTCTATCTTTACAATGAATTTTATACGTCTCGTTTTAAGTTCAATAAATAATAAAACTTTTAGCTTAAATAATAAAATAAATAAAAAACCACAGTAAGATATTTACAGTCAATGAACTTGAACATTGATTTTAATGAACCTATTCATAGAAAATATTTTTGGTTTATCAAAGGCTTGTACACATATCAAATTTGTTTTATAAACCTTTTATAATTCAAAAATATTTTTAATAAATAGGTTCATTAAAATCAATGTTCAAGTTCATTGAAACAATCTATCAGTTCATTGATATAATGAACGGTCTCACTGTGCCAATGAACTTATACATTGATTTTAAAAACTACATTTTCATTGATTCAATGTACCTGTGTTTTAGGTCAAAACTAAAGCAAAAATTCATTGAATCAATGTACTTTTTCATTGTTTTTATGTACTTTTTTGGTTTAGTGTATATGTGAATAAAACATAATTCAGACTTACCACTTGCCTCAAAACATACATGTTCAGTATATATTCTCATATCGCACTATGTCCTCTTGGTGTAAGTGTGTCTTGGTCTCGTCATGAAGGCGTGCAACAAGAATATATTGTAGCTCTTCGAAGTTGTGCCGACTCTCTGCATTCTTGCCGCCGCCAATTCATATGGCCTGGTATCGCCGGCTTTCTTTTTTTTTTTCATTATACATATTTATTAACAACAGAACAGACGTCGTATATATTCATATCTGTAAACTAAAAAAGCAATTAATTGAAATATATTATAAATTGTATTAAAAACTTTAATTAAATAACACATGAGAGCACTGGTCCTTCGAACCGGCCCATGTTATTCACAGAAAAAAGTAATATAAAAAATGTTGTAAAATCAATTAAAACTTTTGTAATATCAATTAAAAAAACAATTAAATTTTCACCTGTAAACAATTAAAGCAATTAAAAGTTTTATTGAAAATAATAATTGGTGACACATTTTTCCTGTGTATGATGTTAATATGATTTTAATTTTAATGTTGATCTAAATTTGAACTTAATTTTTTGATTTTAATTGTTATCTAACTATATTATATTATTTTTTATAGAAGTTTAAAAAATTTATTTATCATTGGCTTAGCATGTCTAGTTGCATTTTTGTTCACATAATTTCACAACCATATCTTTTCTCTGTGTGTAGGCTGACTCCAGCCTTACTGTCAAAAGAAACTAAAAATACACCCTGTAGTTAGACTTAAAATAACTGGCGCATGTCTTCAAAGAAAGGGTTTCAAGTCATCCTAATGTAAAAAAAACAACAAGTTTTATCCCTGACCTTTGAAAGGAGGAGCACATTCCTTTACTTGGTAATTAGCTACATGCAGACACCGAGAATAGCGAAATTGGCCGTCAAACAAATACAGCTAAAAATTACAAACACGCTTATATGCAAACACACACATTAATTTTAAACCGAATGCATATAACTAAAAACATCCAACAAATAAATTTATACACATTTTTTAAATTACGCAGCACACACAAAAAACAATAAATACTCTGACTATTAATCGGCTGCGCAGACGTACATGCAGTACATTTTATTTACAAACACACATAAATCATGTTTTCAAGCAGCCACAAAAACACACCCACACATCTTCCATTGCATTTTGTTTTCACAAATGTATGTATACGGTGTCAAATAATGATGAATAAATATCCCGAGTATCATGCATATATTTTTTGTCCGATGAAATATCTATAGCCTGATTTTAAACATAATCAGTCTATAAGTATGAGAGAGAGTCCAAGCTTTTGATATACATGCGCCTTTTTGTTTTTGGTTGTAGTGTATTTTAGTTTTTTTTTTGCCATAAACGTAGTAGAGATCCCCTTGTGTGTTGGAATCGGCTATAGTCCTAGTTAACTTAGAAAAAATATGTATTGATTGTTTGCGCTGCAATTATGACTATACGCAGTTACTAAAATTAACACCTTTTACTTATGTATGTGCTATATTTTTGAATACTCCTTGTCAAATTTAAAAATTGCGTTGAAGGTGTCTACATGGAAAATCTAGCTGTCAAGCTGTACTTTTGTCTTGCGAATAAGTGTCGCACAAATTGAATGTGCTTTGTTTCCAAATTTTATTTTCACAATCAATAAATTTTTGTCTTAACATATTTTATAAATAACTTGAAAGTGCTTTAATAAATTAATACATAATGATGTAAATAAGTACTTACTTTACTCATTACTGGTAAGAAATTATTGCACCAGCAAATAATTAGATGAATAAGTAACACTTGTTACTTTGTAAGCCATTAAAAGAGCAATTAAGATTTTAAAATCTCCAGAAAATTTTGCTGCGTAGCATTTTTTTAAACTTTGTTACATATATAAATAAATTAATTATCACATAAATAGTTCAGCATATACAGATTTTTTAGCCCCAAATCGCACTTTTAATACCAATGTGCGTTTGATTAATGACTAAAACATTAAACCTTAGTCACAGTTTTCAGATATTATTTTTAAGTATAAGTCTAGCGACTGATGGCGTCTCGTGCAACTACTTAGTATTGTTTTATTTTAAGTCTATTCCCTGCCAAGATTTAAGTCTTTCAAACATCCAAGATTGACTAGAATACAAAACTTATTTTTTTTTTAACTATTCTCTGCTTTAACTAAATAATTCTTTTATGAAGCACTCGTGAGTAAAATAAATATAAAACAATGACTGTGGGCAGTTAAAGTTGTTGCAACATGTGATGAACATATACAATTACTATATGCACAACACACTACATCGTTATTCTACTGATATATACTTCTGTATGTATGTGTCTAAGTAGCACACAAACTGATAGTGGTTAGTTTATATGGTTGGTAATATTGACCATCATCGCGTACCAGAAACCGCTGAATAAATAATGAGCATGAACATTTATGTACATATGTATGTACAGTCACTTTAGAAATTTATTACATTCATATTTAAACGCCCACATATCATTAGAGATTTAATATTTTGTACGTTTATTTGTGTCTTCAACTTGTGCACACACCAACCACATCAAATGTTTTCGATTTCGAGTATTCACTACATGACGATAATGCTGCTGGCATTGATTGTAAGTATCACGTTTTTATTTCCGAGCTTCAAAATTTCTTTTTTTATTCTTGCTTCTTTCAACAATATTATTCCTCAGTCAGTGTGTTTTTTTTTATTTTTTTGCTTTTTCTTGCAGTTTTGCAATCTATTTATTTAATGCAGTTTTCATTTCATCACTTGAACGTTTCTCATCAGTTTGTGGAAATAAAGAAAAATAAACAAACAAAAAAAAAACCAACATATAATCCTTAATAACTCTTGAACACATTTAACAAGAACAATCCAATTAAAGCAGCGCTTAAATAATCATAAATGGAAAAGTTATTACTCGTATTTTAAGAAAGCTGGCTAAATCCTGTTGTGGCATCTTGTTGCTTTTATATTTACTCTAAATATCAGCTATATGAAATTTTTTTATTTTTCTTTCTAAATAAGCACTCAAACCTTTTTGAAAGCATTTAAAACAAAAGCTTGTGTTTTCTTTCTTTTTCTTATTCTTTTCTTTAAAAAGGAACACACAAACAAGCAGCAACATAATTTGCTTTAGAAAATTTCTCAAAATTTATTGCCAAAACGACCATCTGTTGGTTATTTCTTAGAAGTATTTAATCAAATAATATGTGAAATATATAGTTCATAAAACCACAAATGTTGTGCATGTTTTATCTAACACGTGCAGAATCTCTTATTTCCACAATAAAGCAATTTTCAGTGGGACGAAAGGAATTATGTTGCAAATAATAGAATTTTATAAAGAGAATGAAATTAAACTTGATTCTATTGAAATTTTTATTATTTTTATTATATGAATTTGCACAACTGCATGAGTCGTAAAAACATTGACTTTTGTGTTCTAATATGGCATTCTTGTAAGAGTGGGTTTTAAGGGCCAAATAGTGTTTAAAGAAATTGGAAGTAGTTATTGAGTGACTACGTTTTCTCTACTTCGAAAATATTAATAAGAGGTTAGTTTTTGAAATGACTATCTACAACATCCATGTTACAAATTAATTAAAAAGAAATTTTTAGATCTTTTGGGCAAATAAATTCGATTTTATGAATTATTATAATTTTATTTGTAAAACATATACTGATTTAAAAGCAATTTACCAGATATACTGCCATATTCAAAAAAGAAATAGTTTAGATTTATGCCCTAATTCTATTCGACAATTGCATCGTCTTGTCTATGGACGAAAAAAGCCGCAGCTATAATTCTTTAAAACAATTATTATTTGTTCCAAACATTATATCCAACACATATTTTTTCATACATATATTTTTCAAACTATTGTATACTTTAATTTATGCCCTAATTCAGTAAAAATATTTGAAAATGCTTCTGACTTCTTGTCTTTCTTGAATTCTCTAAATTATTTTCTGCAATAATGAAAAATATAAATATTATTGCCATATTTTTAAAACATAAAAATTCAATAATAGTTTTAACAAGTAAGAGTGCTATATTCGGCTGTGCCGAATCTTATATACCCTTTACCAACGTACGTACATATATATAGTATACAGACACGTACATACATATTTGTTTTGTGAAAAAATTTATAATTTTTTAAAGTTTCCATCTTTGGAGCTATAATTTTCATTTTTAAAATTTCATACACCAAACTTTTCTTTCAGAAGCATAAAATATATTCAATTTATAAAGAAAAAGAAAAAAATTTTTAGACCTATTTAATTTTACATAACACAAAAAGTGTAAGTTTTCCAACCCTGGAGTCATAATTTTGAATTTTTCTGATTATTGATACCAATCTAGTTCTTTAAAAAATGCATAAAATATGTTAAGTGAAAAAAGCAAGAACGAAATAAGTAAAAACTTAGTTTCATTTAATTCCTTTAATATTAAAAAAATCAGTTAAGTGCGACTTTGAATCGCGCACGAAAGGAAGGTTTTTTGCTTTTTTGAAGTTTTTTTCAGTTAAAACGATTTTTTCAGTTATGTCGCTTTTTTCTCGTTTTGGCGATTTTGTCTGTTTTTGGAGGTTTTTTTCATTTTGGCGATTTTTTTTGTGTTGTTGGGCTTTTCTTCATTTTGGAGATTTTTCTCATTTTGACGATTTTTTCTGTTTTTTGGGTTTTTTCGCTATTTTTTTGGCGATTTTTTTGTTTTTTTTTCGTTTTGGTGATTTTTTTCATTTTGGCGATTTTTTTTCATTTTGGCAATTTTTTTCTTTTTTTTATGTTTTTTTTTCGTTTTGGTGATTTTTTTCATTTTGGCGATTTTTTTTTTCATTTTGGCGATTTTTTTTCATTTTGGCGATTTTTTTCTGTTTTTAATTTTTTTTTTCGTTTTGGCGATTTTTTTTCTTTTTTTGGCGATTTTTTTTCATTTTGGCGATTTTTTTCTGTTTTTTAGGTTTTTTTTCGTTTTGGCGATATTTTTCATTTTGGCGATTTTTTTCATTTTAGCAATTTTTTCGTTTTTTTGCGATTTATTTTAGTCTTAGAAATTTTCTTTTAATTTAGTGCTTTTTTTTCATTTTGGCCATTTTTTTTCTGTTTTTTGGGGTTTTTTTCGTTTTGGTGATTTTTTTTCATTTTGGTGATTTTTTTATCATTTTGGCGATTTTTTTCTGTTTTTTAGGTTTTTTTTTCGTTTTGGTGATTTTTTTCATTTTGGCGATTTTTTTTCATTTTGGCGATTTTCTTTCATTTTGGCGATTTTTGTTTTCATTTTAGCAATTTTTCCGTTTTTTTGCGATTTATTTTAGTCTTAGAAATTTTTTTTAATTTGGTGCTTTTTTTCGTTTTGGCGATTTTTTTTCTGTTATTTAGGTTTTTTCTTTTTTTTGGCGATTTTTTTCATTTTGGCGATTTTTTTCTGTTTTTAAGGGGTTTTTTCGTTTTGGCGATTTTTTTTTCATTTTGACGATTTTTTTCTGTTTTTTAGGGTTTTTTTTCGTTTTGGTGATTTTTTCATTTTGGCGATTTTTTTTCATTTTGGCGATTTTTTTCTGTTTTTTAGGTTTTTTTCGTTTTGGCGATTTTTTTTCATTTTAGCAATTTTTCCGTTTTTTGCGATTTATTTTAGTTTTAAAATTTTTTTTTAATTTGGTGCTTTTTTTCGTTTTGGCGATTTTTTTTTCTGTTTTTGGCTTTTTTTCATTTTGGCGATTTTTTGTTTTTTGGGGTTTTTTTCGTTTTGGCGATTTTTTTCATTTTGGCGATTTTTTTTTTCATTTTGGCGATTTTTTCTGTTTTTTAGGGTTTTTTTCGTTTTGGTGATTTTTTTTATTATGGCGATTTTCATTTTGGCGATTTTCTTTCATTTTGGCGATTTTTGTTTTCATTTTAGCAATTTTTCCGTTTGTTTTTGCGATTTATTTTAGTCTTAGAATTTTTTTTTAATTTGGTGCTTTTTTTCGTTTTGGCGATTTTTTCTTGTTTTTGGCGATTTTTTTCGGTTTGGCGATTTTATAATTTTTTATTTTTTCAGTTTTACCGTTTTTGAAAATTTCAAGAGTTTTGCTCTTACGGTTTCCAAGATACAGCAAATAGTCAAAATTACATAGTCAAAATTGCATTAACTGATGGAACACCCTTTAATTTAAATTTTTTTAAATTTTAGTGTTAATTTTTGTAGTCTGAATAAAAATACACTAACCTTACACATTTCAAGTGTATATACATACATACATACAATTGTATGTATATTACATGGGATTTTAACATTTTTCGTTGCTCGTTTTGGAACACCCTTTAATTTCCAATTCTCATGTATTTGTTGTTGTAGCGGCCAAAGGTCTACATACTGTGTCCAAATTTCAGGTCTGTAGCTCTTACGGTTCTCGAGAAAATACTAATATAGTTTTAGACATAGTTAATTTTACATAACACAAAAAGTTAAAGTTTTCCAACCCTGGAAACGTCTTTTTAATTTTTTTGTATTTTTTTAATTTAAAATTCCAATTTTAGTCGTACTGAAGTGTAAAATATGTACATTTATTAAAAAAAAATAAAAATTTGTTTTCGGGAGTTACTTTTATATGGCAAAATGAAGTTTAAGTTTTCCAGCTCTGCAATGGTCCGCCCGATTTTGCTGAATTTCAATACCAATCTATTTTGGAAAATTTCTGACACACCAGTCCAAGAACGAAGTCTCTAGCTCTTCTGAGAGCTTCGGAAAACCGATTTCACGTACAGACAGACGGACAGACGGACAGACGGACAGACGGACAGACGGACAGACGGACAGACGGACAGACGGACAGACGGACAGACGGACAGACGGACAGACGGACAGACGGACATCGCTTATTCGTCTTCCCTATGCATAAGGATCCAGAATATATATATTTTATGGATCGCTTATTGATATTATAGAAATTACAAACGGAATGACAAACCTATATATACCCTTTTACCATTTTTTTGGTAAAGGGTATAAAAATATATGAAAAAATATGTGTTGGATATAATGTTTGGAGCAAAATAATAAAGCAAATATACGAACCTTCTAGCACAGACAATAAATATTAATTGTTTTAAAGAATCTAAACTGCTTCTTTTTTTCGTCCATAGACAAGACGATACAATCGTCAAACAGAGTTAAGGCATTAATTTTTATGTTTTAAAAACATGGCAATAATAGTTTTATATTTCATTATCAAAGACAACAACCATTTTTGAAGAAAATAATTTAGAGAACTCAAAAACAAGAATACAAAAGTATTTTCAAACAAAAATGTCCTAAATCAATCTTCTTACTGAACTAGGGCATTAAAGTTTACATTTAAAAAAATACCTATAAAAATTTTGAGTACTGGGCTGTTCACAAAAATATTACGGAAAAAGAAGGTACGAGAGTTAATGATTTGTTAAGTTTGAGAAACTTTATGCTGAAAATGTTTAAAGAAGCGTTACTAAGCGGTGAGGGGGATAAAAACACTCTGAAAATAGCACTTTGTAATATTTGAATGTCCCCTAAAGCACACTTGAAATAAAATTTTTTTGGATACGATCGGTACTCTTTATATAATATAAATATATAGATAAATACAAATTAATAATAATTATTTATATATACGAGCTCTCTTACGTAATGGTCTACAAGTCCATGTAAGGAATGAAGGTCATTGTTCCATGCAGTACATGCTGTTTTTTACATGAATAATGGAAGTGTTTGATGTGTCTCTGAGCCTTTAGAGAAAGCGAGCAGTTGCCAATACTAGTTTTATTGTCTCGTATTATACAGAGCACATCAACTGAGTGCTTAAGCTAGATAAAACAAAGATTTCGGGAATATTTGGCCTTTTCATGGGTGGTTCTGGGTATTTCCCAACTCTTGAAATGAAACAAAAAATTACTTTCCCTTGCACTTATTAAGAATATCATATAAAAAATCAGATTTACTTAATATCATCTACGAGTACACTTAGGGAAAAGCTGCAACTTAAAAATTAGAACACGTCACATTAATTAAATAATTTTTCAATATAATAGAAAATGTATATTGAGATAATTAAAAATAAATAAAATTAATAAATTAGTACTGTAAATTAATATGTTTCCATATTGAAATAAGAAATTTCAACATAACTAGACTTTCGATAATGTTTCTTATTATTCCAATGTGGGTTTTTATTGGTTTTAACCTGTTTTTTCTCTGGGTGTATGAGCCAAAAGCCAGTACTGCTAGGGTTCAAAAATTACTTTGTATTCACTGAATAGGTATCAAAAAGAAAACTTCTTGCAATGACAACTCTATTTAAAAATCATTAGAAGAGGAAGATATTTTTCTACTGGAAAGTTGTGTTTGAAAATATAAAAAATATTTCTTTGATATGTAACGCTTATTTATTGAGTACCTTAAATCTCCAAAAGGTATAATGCCCTAATTCTGTTCGACGAATGTATCGTCTTCTCTATGGACGAAAAAAAGAAGCAGTTTTGATTCTTTAAAACGATTATTATTTATTGTCTATGCTAGAAGGTTCGTGTATTTGCTTTATGATTTTGTTCTAAACATTATATCCAACACATATTTTTTCATATATTTTTCAAACTATTGTATAATAGTTTAATTAAATTTTTATGTTTTAAAAACATGGCAATAATATTTATATTTTTCATTGTCAAAGACAACAACCATTTTTGAAGAAAATAATTTAGAGACTTCAAAGACAAGAACTCAGAAGCATTTTCAAACAAAAACGTCCTAAATCTTCTTACTGAATTAGGGCATAAGTTTTGTGAACTGTATAAATGTTTTCTAGACATTGGTATTCAGTTGGTAATAAGAGATAAAAGATCATCTTAACCAATAAGTTTTAAAAGTACATAACTTATGCTAAGTTTCTAGTACAATCAACCAAGCAAAACTTAAACGCTTCTGTAATTTTTGCTTCCTTCGAAAAAATAAGATTTGTTAGAGTCACTTTTCATTAATCAGCCCACTTGCGTCATAGCGAGAACCCTTGGTCTTCGTATAAACTTTTGAGGAATCCCTTGGTCACTGCTGATTGGGCGCTGCACTTTCGAAACCCATGCTAAACTTATGGGTCTATGATTACTGCTCCAATTGTAATGCTGATGAAGAGGAGAAAAGTATGTCGCATCTTTCAGTAAACTATCCGAGTTATTTGAAATAAAACTCAAAAATTTGAGTCTTTATATTATAAGCAGCGCCTGGTATGATTGCTGACTTCCTTTCATAGCGTGTGTACACCCAAGACGCTTTTCTTTTCTAGTAACTAATCATCTACATCTATATCTTTTAACTTTATTCTCCATTTCTGTATTTCTATATGCTGTCCAGCTTACAGGTAGTATATAGGGATCATTATATTATATAACGTAAAAAACGTAGGTGAGAGTAGTTATTCGGGACTAAATGCAGTGAATAGGGTGGATAAAGATTCAATAATTAATTTCATTGCTGTAGCAGCAATGAAATGCATCTGGATTCAACAATAAATAATTTTTTTTAAATAAAATAAAAGCTCTATTAAGGTTAAAATTTTTATACACTCCTCACAAAAGCATACTTATCTCTTTAATTTTCAAACTTCAGATATGTAATATTTTATTAAGTTCGAGTATCCAAAATATAAAAAATAATATGAGCTTGAAGTGTACGTTAAACCAAAATTTCTCTACAAATTTGTACAAACAACACAATAAGTTGAAATAAATTTTATTTTGCATACGCCCGTTGCTCGCTTAGACTTTCTCTAGAAACAATATGAGAAGTGCTTCATTCCACTAATCTTCTTAATTTTTGTATAGTATATATAGAATCCGCTGACCCAATAATTTTTCTATTACTTTCAATGTAGAAAGACTCTGTTTCCATTACCTATTTATTAGCTTTGGTATAATACACATGGCCTGCCTGCTCATTAATCTAATGAAGAACTCATTAAAATTCAACCAACGGCACGCTTCGTTGGATTAATCAAACCAGTTTCGTCAAAATCATTTCATTGAAAATTTTATCAAATCTATTCAACAGTGTTATTAATGCAGTGCTATAACTTCATCGAAACAATGAAATAGTTGCATGAAAAGAATGAAATAACTTAAATATAAAGGGGTTTCTAAATAATTAGAAAATATTGTTGTCATATATCCAATAAAAAATTCTTACGAAACCAGAATACCAATGAAGCAATTCTAATGAATTTTTTTTACAATATTCATGAAATTTTCATTGAATTTGTGAAATTATCATTAGATTTGTGATAAAATTTTAATGAAATGGTTTCATTGGACTTATGAAGCAAAATTCTTTCGGTGTACTAAAAACAATGTAAGCCTTGTTTGCAATTACTAGGTTTGCTTAGAAACTGTACACAAAAATAAATATTTTTCCAATCAACAACTTAAATTGGTGAAGAAGCCAATGATTAATTAAAACTTTAATTGTAAATATTAAACTTTTATTTTATTCAATATCTTGTAGCAATAATATATATCGAGACTTTCCTTTAAGAAAGTCATAATCCAAAAACTGGGTTTTATTAGTTGAAATTATTAAATTTATATGGGATATTATGATATGTATATGATATGTAAAAAATTTCATACAAATATCTAGTGTATTCAGCTTTTGAAAGAAAAATTTTAAGAGACTTTACCTTTAAGTTGTTAAGAAATTTCAAACTTTTAATTCGTTTTCTGTAAAATAAGTTGTTTTTGCCTTGTGATTCTCTTGCAAGAAAAGGATCGATATAGGATTGGCTCAGACCACTTTCTCAATTATACTGTAGCGTATACTTGATATCAAATTTCTCTCGATTGTATATTAAGTATACGTCAACTTGTCTTTGGTATGGCGAGTTGAGGTTGTTAAGCGCTTTTCCAGGAAAGCAATTTAAATTTTTTTGTGATTTTTTACAAGTATGCCTATTTCTGTAAAATATGTAACTTACTTGAGTACCGTATTAATTGGAAGGTCCTTAATATAAATTTAAAATAAATTTATAAGATAGTAAGTCAAGTTAAGTTGTTATTCCAAAAAAAAAATCTCATATTGAAATTAAATATGAAAAAAGTAGTTTTGCTGTAAAAAAAATCTTACAAATAAAGTGAAATTTTTCACAGGTGTAGTTTTAATTTTGCGAATTATGATGGCGTTATTATCTAAGCACTTTTTCGTTTTCAGTCAAAGTCTTTCTCCATTAGCTAGCAGTTCAATTAGAGGCATAAACGAACGAGTTCTGCTAGTTTTTTGTCGCTTATTTCCTTTTTTTACTAGAGTCACCTTGACATGAAAATTAGAAATTCACTAAACAATTTACTGCGTTCACAAATTGTAAAGCACTTTAACATTGCTGTCAAAACATTTCATATGTATATAAATTGCTATTAAATTGTAATTAGGGGAAAAAATACTTCCCTTTAATTGACAGCTCTTTTAATATTAAAATGCTTCAGTTAACAATTGTGTTTTCCCACAAAAATAACACTCCAGATATTTTGAAACATTTGCTCATGATATTAAATAATAAATAATTAGTTTATAGAGTTCAATTGCAATGGATTCTAAATAATGTATTTTGATGGATTTTTGCAAAATATTTCTTTATGGTTAAAAATCTATTTATGTTAATACATACATACATACGATATACATACACACATGCGTGCTAATGTAAATATATAAATAAATATTCATTGACATGGCCTAAAAACTGTGGCAAATGCTGTTTTTGCTGAATTCAAATTTAATTGAAAAAGTGTTTAAAAAAAATTCTAATTAAAAATAAATTAAATTACTTTTGTTAATCATTTTCGACTGTTGATATCAATGTATTGTTTAAACTAACTGATTAATTAAATTTTAGTTTAAATAATTATTTTATAATTCAATTAACTTTGAGGGTGGCGTTGGCTGAAGTAGTTAGCACGTTGACTACAAAACCGAAGGTCCTGGGTTCAATCCCTGTATCCAACAGTCATTAAATAACAACACCACGCATTTTTCTAATGTGTATTAGTGTCCCTTTGTATCAGTTGTTGTAGGAAAGTTTAAATGATGAAGGCATAGTCACTGGTCACTGAACTATACCGACTTCAGCAGATAGTAATCCTAATGTAACATCAGAGCGCCCTCCTTCGTTGTGTAGTAGAATCATCGGCGAAGTAAAATAATCAATAAAATGGCTACTAAACACAGCTTCAAAAAATACGCCTCATTTGATACCAGATGGCGCTGCAACACTGCATTATCAAAAAACGTGCGAAAAGCAGAGTTGTGAAAGAATGAAGCTTTCCTCTATCTCTTCCCTCGCCAACTGTCTTCTCTACCACTATCCATCTCCTAAAGAAGCTAGCACCTAGTACTAGTAGTAGGCATTTATTGCCTGAGTGTTACTTTAAAAAAAAAATTTTTTAATAACTTAACTTTGTGCAGTTTTAAGTGCCAAAAGTTAGGAAATGCCGAATTACGAAAAGCTTATTATTTAATAAGCTACTGGTATTAAAACTAATGGTTAAAAGAGTATTTTAAAATTGCTATCTACGATTTTGTATAGACCTGCCAATTGGTCTTCAAAAGCGTGAAATTTAACTTCTGTCGATAACTTGCTGCAAGGGCCACATGAAGTGACTGGTTTATGCTGCTAAACCAGAAACATTTGACACGTTCAAGGCCAAAATTCTTCTAGTTATGCGTGACATATGGTCAGCAATGTTAGAAAAAGTGATTCAAAATATTCATCTTCCAAGGAGGTCATTCAATTTTTACGTAACGCCATTTATAGAGATTTTATACCCTACAACCCTCCCACCCAATAACGCTTTTTAAAAAAATTCAGTATACATCTTCTAAACTGTAACAAATTTTAAAACTCACTTTGTCAAGAACAGCCTCGGTAGCCACCAGACCGAAATTATTTTCAAATGTTAATGCGACGTTCAAATAAATCAAAAACTAAAAACGTGTTTTCTTGCAGTTTTAATTTTTTTCACACCTGTTGCCGAAATGAAGTTTAAATTTTAAGTTTGCTCCAAGTTACTTGAGTGTTTTTTACTTTTCCTTTAAAACACTTTCCATCGTAGATAGTCTCATCAAATTAAATTTATTTTATTTGTTAATTCGCTAAGTACAAATTTACTTTAGGTGTTGTTTTGTTTGTCTTATAGAAGTTTAATGGCCCACCAAAAGAAAAAGCACAATCACTACAATATTACCAAAAAAAATATATATATTTTCCAACTTAATGTAAAGCCAGAAATAAGAAAAAATATATCCGATATTAAATGAATGGCAAGAGAAAAGTAAAGCCAAAAAAAACTTATTGGAAATTTATTTTTGATAACTTAACGTACAACCATAATATTTCGTGTTTAGATTTTATATCAAACGACAAGTTATTTTTTATTAGAAAGTAGAAAAACCTTAGAAAATTTGTAACAATAGTTTACTCTTTGTTGTAGTTATGTATGTATGTTTCGCTTTATACTCGTGCCATTAAACAAATTATTTATGCGAGTTGGCAAAATTTTCTTGCAAAGTAGTTAAGGAGGTTAAAAGGAAAAAATATAGCGAATAAACAAATTTAACTTGAATAAGTTTGAGAGCAAGAAGAAGTATGTATATTGACTGCAAGCCGACTATAAATTAAAGTATAAACAGTATTAACAAAATTATTTCTTATAGCAAAGCATTTAAATTTAATTATTACTAGACAAACTATTGAAGCAGTCTTGTTACATCTCGCTTTCTCACAGAATTTTGATTTTGGAAAAATTTTAACAAGTTTTTATTTGTTGATATAAGCAATGGATACTGAAAAATGTATTGTTACGTAAATATATTCGAACAGAGCTAATGTAAATGTTTTTATAAATAAAAAGAACTATCTAGAAATATTTAACTAAAGAACTAAACATAGACACGTATTCACGTACAAGCACACAGAAGAATTATAGCAACAACAATAAATGTATAGCTACATACCTATACACATATACACATAAAAGTGCAAACACATGGTAGAAACAACACTGTATTAGCAACGACACACGGTATTACCAACATAAAAGTCGTTACACAGTAACTCTGAAATTCAAAATAATGGACGATCGAATTAACTACAAACACCGAGAGACAGCAACATGAATTTTCCAGATTGTGTTAGAAGACTGTTTGATCACTTGACCACCAATAGTAAACCACAACGCAGGTGGTAACGTGCAAGGCCTATTTATCAGGTCAACGCAACTCTACAAAAACACAGCAATACAAAAAACAACTTTATGTTTAAGTTGTCAGAAACACACACAAACATGAACTAAAGTATATGGTGCAAATAACTTTTGACAGCTTAAACACGAAAACACAGAATATCATCAGGACGATTGCGTTGACCTGATAAATAGGCCTTGGTAACGTGCATGGCAACAACATTGTTAGCTGGAATACAGTTTCTGCCATTTGGCATTAGTACTTGGTAATCTTATTATGCCATCTAGCGAATATTCTAGAACAGCTCTCTATACTATTAAAGGAGGCACCCTGTGTGAGAGGCAGTTAGTGTAAATCAGATACTAGTAGAGTCAACATCGATAAAAGTAAAGACATCATGCGGTGGATAATAACAATAAGAAGTAATTAAGTAAAGACAGTTTGTAAGAATGAACGAAAGAACAGTAGCAAAGAAATATTTGTGCGTTATTTATTTTTATTTTTAAGCAATCGATTAATATATGGACTATTCGGAAATGCATCACTGCGCCGCAAATAGAATTTTAAATCTCTCAAAGTGCTTCGCAGAATGTGAACAAATAAAACATAAAAATTATCAGCGAACTTGCATTGCATTTTAATTTAAAAGTTCGCTCGTAAGATGCAGAGCATTGATGCATTTCCGGATAGGTCAAAGATCTCATGAGGCAAAAATCCTTAAATATTGAATTTATTATTGTAACATTTAATCCACATATGCATATAATTTTTCTGCACAAGAAAATCTTACAAACTGTTTATTTAACTAATCATTCCATTCCTTTTATGTAAATCTCTCCACAAGAACTTTTGTAAGAATAACACAAATCCTAAAGTTGCTTAGAATATTCTTTATGTTTTTCTTTATTTTCTATGTGATTTAGTTTTAAGGCAAGTAAATAGAAAAGCACGCTTGAACATAAACAAATATGTAAGGACAAAAAAAATATATATTCATGTTCATACAAATATACAATTTATATTGTATTTTATTTTGTATTTTGTATAGTATAATTTAACTGCTGTGTTTTATGTATGTTTTGCTGATTAGAAACAATAAAACTTTACAACTCAAATGGCATATAAGCCAGTAAAAATAAATACAACAGCTCAACTACGCAGCTAATGTGCTTTCCCTTTATTTATTTTACTTTTATATTTTGTCTTTCATATTTTGTTACTGAAAATTGATTTATAAAAAATATTTTGAGAAAAATCTTCCAAAAAAATTAAAACTCATAAAATAATTCTTTTAGTTTTTGTATCTGTTTCTTAAATTATATTAATCGGCTAATGAGTTCCAATCGTAAGGGCTCATTTTTTTCTATAAAAATTATCTATTCATTTTGCAATATTTCGCCAATTCTTTGTGCGGCTTATACCGGAAAATATTTTTTATAGTTATTTGAAAAAAAAATATTTTTCCAAAGAAGTCACACAAAGCAGTGGCAAAATATCGAAATATTATAGCACTCACAAAATATCATAAAATCAGTTTTCCTTAAACTTTTATTTAATATTTAGACTACTGCTGCTAAGTACAGATTCTTGGATGAAAACTGTGTATCATATACATAAGACTAGAAAATAAATGCTAAAAAATTTCCAAAAACTATATCAAATACCGCGCAATAAACAAAACACAGGCACACTTAAAAAAATTCTAGTTTTTGACTTTCTACCCTATTTACACTAGTCAGGGAGGCGACTCGTCTCAAAAATGTGTATGAAAATCACTCTAAAATGTGAGCGTGTTGTGGAAACAAAGTGTTGAAACTAATTACAAAAAAGACTGAAGGTCCCATTTATAAGAAATATTCTTGATTTATAAATTTTTCCATATACGAATAGTTTGTTCTACAATCCTTGTAATAAAATAATGTTATATTTTTTGAATAAAGCATTAAATTGTAAAAAATTTTTACACTGCGCCACTTAATGGACCTTATAGACACTGGTGATAAATACCACGCTAATATCAAAGTGAACGACTATCTATCAGCTATTTCTGTTCTGAGTTAATAAAAATATTTTCAATAAAAAACATTGACAACAAATCAGAACACTTCATTTACTCAACAAATCAGAGAGCAAATTATGGCATTCGAGAACCGATCGAAATTTTAAATAATTCCTCATAAACTGTATTCTTGCCTGTTTTATGGTTTCAGAAGCCAAGCCATATCCTCTGTACGTTCAAAGTATTAATAATTATTCCTTATTAGTGAAATTTTCATATATCAGCCATCGGACCAAAGAGTTTTCGTAGCTATAATAGTAATAGCAGTTTTCACTATGATCAAGAAAAACTTTTTTATCTAGTGATAGCAATTTGATAAATTTCAAAGCTCTCTGAAACAAAAATAAATTAAAAGAAGAGATTTCAGATTTCTTTATGCAGGTCCGCAACACCTGTATATAAGGTTGTAAGGGAGGTTTCTGACTGAAATATCATTACCTATTGACTCATGGTTACAGATTTCAAGACCCATTCCATTTACTATATCAGATTGATATGGAAGCCATAGCTTCCTTTTGGAATAAGCAACCTCATGTGGAAGCTTGCGCAGTATCTCCCACAGTTGACTCACCTTATATCCAACATTTCTCTATAGTATGAAATACTTAGGACCGTTGAAAACTGTTTGCAATAAAACTGAGTGCAGTGCAGTCTCCAAGATGCACCTTATAAGCAGCCATTGTTAAGACTAATCTTAAGACCACACTTATATGAGTTAGACCCAACAACGTCTAAAAGTACAAGCTAAGTACACGCAAGCTATTTTGAATGAAATCACCAAGTAAAAAGAAATTTAGGACCTACTTTTATTGAAATTTTTAATGAAATCCTTCATTGAAGTAGATTAAAAATAGTCAATTATTGTTAATCTACAATTCGTTAGAATGGCGTTTTGGGCCACGTTTCAGTCACGATCCCTAGTTCTCCATTATCTTTTTATCATGGTCTTATCTTATTAGTAGTATGAATTTATATTCATTTAACTAAGATTATGCATTAAACAAAATAAAAATGTACACAAACATACACTATAATAAGAACAAAACTAAAATTAATGCACAATTATAAGGATAAATGCAAACCATTTTTTAAATTTTACATTGTTTCGCTGCTCTCCCTGCAGCTAATGGTTTGAAGTTTTTTTTCCTCTATTTGGCTTCCAAAGCTCTTTCATATAGGTTTATATTTCTTTTTTTTTTTGTTTTTTGCTCTTCCTCGCATATTTTGTTATGCTGCACGTAGTAACCAGCTCTAAACGTTTTCAAGTTGACCATAATTTTGGCCATCACTAATCGCATACAGTGTGTTTGTATGTGTGTGTGTGCCACATAAAAGCAAAACAAAAAAAAAAAGCATAAAAAGTTTTATTACTTTGGCCAGTTGGCCCATTTGAAAATTAAGAAACCAAAAAAAAAAAAAGAAAAATAAAAGAAATTAAGTCTGACAGTCTAAAGCTTTACTAATGTACATAAGTCTGCACAGGAAAAACGGTTTTAGCTTCTAAACACGCAATTTAAATGAAATTTTGTAAATTTATTTTGCCAAAAATTAAATAAGAGAGTAGAGTTTAATATATACCAAATGACATCAACACAAAATAAAAACTTAAGGCTTGGTTAACATTTGACAAACAAATAAACTTTTTGGAAAACTCTTACATAACAACATTTGAGCAAATGTCAATCTCACTGCTCGCCTGTTAACTTAACAAAAGTGTGTATAAAAATTGTTTTACAAATTACGAGTATATTTAATTAAGTCTCTGCTACTAAAAAAAATATGACTAAATTTCTTTTTACAACAAAAACTTGTGCGTGGTACAAATCACTAAAACTTTTGCCTTAAACAAAATTATTTATTTCACTTGCTTAAATCTGCGTTAGACCAGCACATAATGAACTACATCCATTATCTAAATGAAATGGCCATTAATCAAGCAGACATACATAAGTGTGTCTGTCATATGTGATTTAATATAACATAACAGGTTTTATCATTGGCCGAAAATGTGTCTAAAGGAATATTAAATTTGATGTACTTTTATATAAAATATATTGGGCCTGATTGTATTTCAAATACGACTACGACTGTTTGGTAATAGATTAAAGAAAAACTGTTGAAGTCTTCTTTAATCTATTACCAAACAGACGTAGTCATATTTGACATACGCCTTACACAAGCAGGCCCATTGCATTAATGTTTTTTTTATATAAAAATAAACTAACATTTCAAAAACTATTATTTCCTTGCAGATTCACTGGCGCATGCTCAGGTCAATGTAGAGCCCAATACCGCAGTATTAAATGAAGGTGATCCCACGGAATTGTTGTGCCGTTATGCTCATCATACAATAACATATTGCCGAATTGAAATACCCGGCGAACCGAAAGTGTTTAATTTATCCCCCGATTGGAATAAAACCCCTGGCTTTACGTACTTTGGCAAAGGTTTGCAGGCAGGTGAATGCGGTGTTAGTATACAACGTGTCAAGGCTGTCAATAATGGTCAGGTTAAGTGTAATCTCGGCGTTGAGGGTGAAGAATTATCCGGCACTATTGATTTAGTGGTAGCATGTAAGTTTTCCTTGTTATATATTTTCTTTTTTTTTTTAGCAAAATCTTAATATATAATAGTTTGTTTGCAATAGTTAAATTATTCAATATTTTTTTTGTTTTTTAGTACGGCCTAAGCAGCCTTTAGTTGAATTAATAACAAAGCCAGACCGTGAAGGTTACTTCAGTGAGGGCAGCACCTTTCAGGCTCGTTGCATTGTTCCCGAAGGTCGTCCAGCTGCCAATATTACCTGGTTGCTAGATAATTATCCCGCCGATAAGCGCGTTGGTCAATTGGAAGTTTTAGCTGTTAATAATCCTAATGGTTTGGATTTGTCCACGACAATACAAGAGATTCAATGGCATTTGGGTCCAGAGGATAATGGTCGCAAGCTGATTTGTCGTTCTCATCATCAGACAGACCGTGAGAATTTGCCTCCTCAAGAGGGCTCCTACAATTTGTTAGTGCGCTGTAAGTATCTTTGTATTTATTTCTCACATATGCGGTTTTTATATATAAGCACGTAAGTATATTTTGTGTTTAATTTCGAAATTAGGGCCTGGTCGACTCTGTCTCCTGATGTCTTGAGGATTCAACTCTATTGCTTTTAATCAATCCCATTCCAATTAATGAAGTTAATTCCATGTGTGCCAGCGTCTTTCTCAATTTTTCCCTTAGAGCTGGTTGATCCAGTCTTGTATTCTGTTTAGGATTCAGCTTTATTGCTGTCGATCAATCCTATTCTCATTCCAATTAATCTCCGTATCCTTCAAATCTTGAGGGAGGCGTTGGCTGAAGTAGTTAGCACGTTGACTACAAAACCGCATGTCCTGGGCTCAATCCCTGTATCCAACAGTCATTCAATAACAACAGCACACATTTTTCTGATGTGCATTAGTGTCTTTTCGTATCAGTTGTTGTAGGAAAGTTCAAGTGATGAAGGCATAGTCACTGGTCACTGAATTATACTGACTTCAGCAGATACTAATCCTAATGTAACATCAGAGCGCCCTCCTTCGTTGTATAGCAGAATCATCGGCGAAGTAAAATGACCAATAAAATGGCTACAAAACACAGCTTCAAAAAACTAATACGCCTCATTTAACATCGCAGGCGCTGCAACACTGCATTATTAAGAACGTGCAAAAAACAGAGTTGTAAAATAATGAATCTTTCCTTTATCTCTCCCTTCACCACCTGTCTTCTCTATCAGTATCCCTTTCCTAAAGAAGGTAACACCTAGTAATAGTAGTAGGCATTAATTGCCTATATATATAATTTTGATGTTTGATGTCTGGTATATAACTTTAATGCGATTCAGTAACTTCTTTAGCATATAAATAGTAAGGATAATTTCTTTCGGTAATTTTTTTCTTGTACAATTCTTTATTTTGTGGCATCTCTGCATAAAAATGTTCAGTATAACTGAGAAGCACAAATAAGTAAAAAAAAGGTTAATGAATACTAAGGTTTATGTCTTTAATTATAAAAGTGTTCTATGTTATATATTTTTTGTGTCGAGATATTTAGTAGGTTACATTTGAACAAATCAAAAAATATTTTAATTAATAGTTGTACAAAATCCCAGCAAAAAATTTCAAGAAAGGTAATCGGGTTTGGAATTAAGCATTTTTGGTGGAAGCTGTTCCTTACTGGATTACCAACTTAATGATTTTAACAAGGCGTGAGACTAAAATAATCGATTCTTGAGAAGTACTTACTTTTTTTATTTGGCAACTTGTTCACGTAATCTATTTAATCTAAAAAAATTATTCTCCTCATTTAGCAACTTGTACATAATCTTTTTAAATTTTAGGTAATGTGATTTGTAAGCGAGCAATGAAATTTGGTAATCAGAAAAGTAAGCCATTATATGGCCAGTAGTTCTGATGGTAATGTGTAATTTTTTGCTGGGATGTCCCGATAACGATCGCCATTGACTGTAACGGCCACTCCTTGCTCATTTTCGAAAAATGGCCCAATTATGCCTCTGGACCAAAATCCGCACCAAACAGTGACTCGTTTTGGGTGCGTCGGCTCTTCAATGTATGCGTGCGAGTTTTCTGTGCCCCAAATCCGACAAATGTGCTTGTTTACATACTCGCCAAGATCAAAATGAGCTTCATCTGAAAAGATGATTTTTTTTGGCAAAATCGGCATCTTCTGTATTTCCCAGCGCTGTTCAAGCGTATACACAACCATATTCGTTCAGCGGAAGGATAAAACTAATTATCTGTCAAATCAGACATAAACTAAGTGTTACCATTCACGAAAAAAGCACTAGTTGAGAAAAAAAAACGTTATATGGCGGACCCGTTATGAATTAATATTATATTTATTAAATATTTATTGAAGTTTTTTAAGATTTATTTAATATTTCGAGGCAAAAATGCATACGAATTAGACAACTTCCTTTATTAAGGGCACACATATACATATATTCATATAGCATTCAGACGGCCAAAGAATTGAATTCCAGCATTTATTCTGTTTCTTATATTAGCACTTCAACAAACAGATGAAGTTAAATTATTTCCAAGGCAGCAGAATAATGCAAAATTTTCGGGATATTGTTACAACCCTGCAGGAAATAGAACTAACATAAGACTATTTACGTGATCGGTCCGCAAAAGACTGGGACCAGTCCGAGTTCTAATACTTCCTATGAAGCAGACTAGCCACTAGTACGTGGGCATGGCCTATAATAGTTGACACTAGATACTTTGTATACACCTTACGACTTGTCACTGAACTATCTCATAACATAAATGCCATTACGAAATTTAACTACAACAATGAAAACGTATTTATTTTTGTTTTATTGTTTCAAATGCAATTGTATTTTATTATTAAGAAGAGATTTTTTTGGCATTCGAATTGACATTCTACGGCATGATAGGCTTGCACACTACCCGATCACATTGGCACTCATATTTCAAAAGTATAAATACAACTTAAAGTTAGTTTAATATCTAAGTATAGGTACGGGACTGGTCCCAGAGTGACTTGGCGGTCTCATTGGAGGAAACAATTAAAATTATATAAATATATACTATTTGATATGTCCTGGATCCAACCACTTCAAACATGTTCAGTACCGTTTTTGGTAACACTCCCATTTCCTCAGGTCATACGGCCAGTACGTTTGCATCAATTGTCACCAAATTTTCTGCAGGGAATGTTCATTTTGACATTTGTTTTTAACTTTACATCGTTTAGTTTATGCTGCATATCATCGAAGCTATGTGACAGCAGATAGATGATATTTACATTTTAAGGGCCTTTCAGTTTATTTTTTTGTTAAGACCCAGACTATTCCTCTCCTTTTAGATAGACAAGGACACTACTTAAAAGCATTGACAAAAACACTTATCCTTATTCAACTCCAACTCGAATCAATTATATTCCATCCCGGAGCATGTGGCATCTTGCTTATTATATATTCATTTAATTAAAGTATAACGAGCTTGTTAGCATGAACTTTAAAACGTGATAATGCGTGAGTGTTCTTTGGATGTGTTTGGAGCTGTCCAGAGGAATTATCAGGACTAAGTGTAAAATGTTTAAATTTACTAATGCTCCAGGGATCTCCGGCCATAACATTGTTGTTACTTTTTTTTTTGGTGCATAAATAATTGTTCTTACAGTATCTTTACTAGCTGTATTCAGTATTATATATTTGGCTTATTTTCAAATAACCAAATAAATTGTTTGTAAAAAACTGTTGGTATTTCTAAAAATTAATTCATTTGTAATATTGTTCATTTCTAATGCGACTCCAGATTTCTACTATTAATACTTAATAATTCCCAAGGCAACTACAATACTCAATTTATTTCAATTTTCTTTTTTTTTTTTTTTGTTAAGAGACTACTTTATGACATTTAATCTCCAAAAAAAAGCAACAAAAAACATAGACCCACAATTTGATTTTATTTCTTTTATTTTAGATGCTCCCCTTCGCCAAGAAGAAATTCTTGTTTATGGCCTGTACTTAGAACATACGGTCACCGTTAATTTGACCATTCGCTCAAATCCTGCACCAATTGTTGAATGGACTGTGGATGGCAATGTGATACGTCAGGGCGAACAAAATGGTCGTTTTTCTGTCTTTGAACCCGTATACTTGGGACAGGATATGTACAATATAACATTAATCATTGCTGGTTTGAGCTTAGAAGACACCACCAAGCCATACAACTTAAGAGCATCCAATGCATTAGGTTCAACAGACTATACCGTACGTATTAGTTCCTCAGCTACACCACCAGCAAGTGGTTTGGAAATTGGTGCTATTGTTGGTATTGTTGTTGCGGTGGCAATACTTGTCTTAATCGTACTCTTGGTATTGTTTGCACGTGCCACTGGTCGATGGTGTTTTGGAGGTAAGTTTGCTCATTTTTAATAAATTGTATTTTTTTTTGTTAAATAAATCTTTGGCTTAGAAAAAAACTATATGTATATATAATATGCTTTAAGTTTTAAAAAAATAAGGAAATTTGGTTTGCAGATATTTGGTAATTTTTCTAAATTTTATGTAAAAAAAAGAATTATTGGCACGTCGTATGTTTGTACCAGTTACTAAAATTTGTCGTAGTCCGTAGCTGCCCTGATATGAACCCTTTATCAGTTAGGTAGCTTTTCATAAAAGAAAATCACCCGTATTGCGTATATCGAGTCAAATATTCGTCTACGAGAATTTTGTCATAGAATAAATGAAACCTATACAAGTTTTGTTTAATCAAATACAAAATTGTCGTAAACGAATATTCGACTCGACATACGCAATACAAGTGAATATTTCTTTTAATATTTTAAAAGAAAATATTTCTTTTATGTACTTAATAGTTTTAGTATTATCTTCAATTTTCATTCAAGTACTTGGATGTACTTCAATTTTAAAAGAAACCCGTTGCTTGCATGTATGTATCTTTGCACTCGGAAAAGTTGTAGGAGCATATTTACATCCAGCTTACAACATTGATCAACCTTAAACTTTCAAATATCAATAGAAAAGTAACATTCATGCAATTATTGTCTACCATCAGTCGTAGATACTACTTTTTTCAGGAAAACGGCAGGTATAATGAAAGCTTTAAATATAATATAAGAAGCTTTTTGAAAAAAACCAGTTTGCTGTAGATCAGCTACGTCCAAGCCATATTCGCAAAATTTTACAAAATTTCTTTTCACACCGATGAGAGTACAACAGCAACAACAACAACACACCAGAGAACAATGCTTAATCTTGCTTTGCAAAGAAACAAGAATATATTTAAGAGCTTTCAAAATTAAAATATTAGTGTATGTTTGTTTGAACTCTAAAGCACCTACGTCCAAGTCATGTGCATAATATGGTAGCTTTTACAAAAGAGCTTTGTGCTTTCACACCGACAAGAGTACAACAGCCAATCAGATATTGGCGACAACAAAGAAACAATAACGAATTGTAAGAGCTTTCAAAACTGTTTGACTGAAATGCAAATGTCAAAGGATGTGTATTGAGACGTATCTGGTCTAGAGACAATGGATTGAAAAATCAGATTAAAAAAAGAATTATATTTTTTTTTTTTTTTTTTTTTTTTTATGCATGATTTTTTATTTATTGTATCTTCATATATGAACTAACAATAAGTATTCAAATCTTAAATCTAAAAAAATATAATTAGGCCCGACCAATGTCGGACATAAGCTTAGTAGTAGTTATATATAATACATATGTAAGTAGTGATAATCAAAAGGAAAAAAATAAAAGTATTTTCAAGAAGTCCCATCTGGAGTGCTGTGAATAAGAGCCATTGTGTCCCTCTTTTTTAGGCGGATGTGTCCAGTAAAGTTCAAAATATTACGGGCAAGCGGATTAGGATGTGACTCGAGTTTTGTTAAATATTTGCCAGCGTATTTTGCAATTTCTTCAGTCACTAGTGGCATATTCAAATCACGATGTATATTTGAATTTTTGATGTACCATGGAGCCGATGTTATCATGCGTAAAATTTTATTTTGCCTGCGTTGAATTTTCTCTACATTTGAAGCTGAAGCAGTGCCCCATAGTTGAATTCCGTAGCACCATATTGGCTTTAAAAGCGACTTGTATATTAAAAGTTTACAGTCTAGGCTAAGTGTTGAATTTCGACCAATCAGCCAATGTACCTGAGTTAGTTTAATTTTCATTTGAGTTAACTTAGAATCAATGTGGTGTTTCCATGTAAGTCGTCGATCAAGGTGTATACCAAGATATTTCACATGTGAATGTTGAGAAACAACTTGATTGTTAATCCGAATGGGGGAACAAGTATCTCTTCGTAAAGTAAATGTTACTTGAACACACTTTTGTTCATTTACCTTGATTCTCCATAAGTTTAACCAAAGCTCCATCTGGCTAATGTGTTCCTGGAGTTTGCGGGATGCCTCATCAGGGTTTTCATGCATACTAAGGCAGGCTGTATCGTCGGCAAATGTGGAAGTATGGATACTACTGCTCACAGGAATATCACAAGTATAAATTAAATATAAAACTGGTCCCAGTATACTCCCCTGTGGCACACCAGATGAAATTGTTTCAGGCCTACTTGTAAAGTCTCCTTCCGCAACAGTGAACTTACGGGAAATAATGTAACTTTCCAAAAGATTTAAAATGTTTATTGGTAAGTAAGTCTTCAATTTTAAAATAAGGCCTTCATGCCACACTTTATCAAATGCCTGGGAAACGTCAATAAACAGCGCAGAACAATACTTTTTTCCCTCAAAAGTTCTTCTTATAAATTGAACTAATCTGTGAGTTTGTTCAATGGTGCTATGCTGACTTCTAAAACCAAATTGATGGTCTGGTATGCACCCACTACTAATTAGAATTGGGGACAATTTTGTTTTGAGCAGTTTTTCGAAAAGCTTTGACATTGTAGATAGTAGACTTATTGGCCTATATGACTCAGCCTTTGTTATATCTTTGCCCGGCTTTGGAATCATTTTAACCTTGGCAAGTTTCCAGTTGTGTGGATAATACTCCAGTCGTAAAATAGCATTAAATATGAATAACAGGATTCTCATTGCAATACGAGGCAAGTTCATCAGCATCTGATTACTAATTCCATAAATACCCGGAGCTTTCTTCGGGTTGAGTTCGGCAATTAATTTTTGTAAATCACGCGTCTTAAACTTTATGTGTTGAGGGGGTAGAGCGACTATATTCGGCAAATCAGCAACACCAGTACATATATTTGGCGTAAAAACGGATTTTAAGTGCTCAGCAAATATTTTACCTTTTTCAGTATCGCTTCTTGCCCAACCTCCGGTAGATGTGCGTAGAGGTGGCTTATACTCAACGGGTGTTTTAAATTTTCTGGCAGCGCGCCACAAAGAGTAATTAGACGCCGGTGTGACATCAAGACCCTCCAGATAATTTTTAAGAGATGCAATTTTTTCAGATGCAAGCAACTCTTGGAGTCGTTTAGTGCACTCTTTAAATCTGATTTTATTTTGTGGTGATCTGTGCTGATGCCATTCCCTTCTAGCCCTTCTTTTTTCACGTACGAGACGTTCAATGTCTGTAGAATAAATTTTATTAAACCCAATCTGCGGATGGGAGATAGTGGCATGTTCAGCAGCCTGTTTAATATTCTCGCTGAGATTTCCAATGTTCGATTCAATATCATCGGGTGTTCTAAGCGTAATGTTTTCCGTACAATGACTGCTGAGATATTTTTTGAACCCCAGCCAATTAACACGATTGATCGTCTTCACATATGGGTCAGGTAAGTTACTTCTTAATGGGCTACAAATTGTGATGATCGTCGGGGAGTGATCGGACGAGAGATCAAGAGAAGCTTGAACTTGAATTAAATCCCTAGAGATATTTTTTATGACGCCAAAATCTATAACATCCGGAATTTTTTGTATGTCAGTAGGCCAATAAGTGGGCTCCCCACTCGAAATGACATCCAAGCCCATTTTTGAAATAGTGTTGAACAATGCTCGACCTCTGGGTGTAACAAGGCGCGAACCCCAGAACGTATGTTTCGCATTGTAGTCTCCAGCTGCTACAAAACAAGGTCCAAGAGATTTGTAGAAATCCTCATATTGATTCTCAGTGATTGAAAATCTGGGAGGGGAGTAAATTGATGATATAACGAAATTTGAACAAAAACTTCCAATGCCAATATTTGTTGCTTGTAGGTATTCTTCACAAATGTTATCAAGAACATAGTGCTTGAGTCTTGACTTTATTAGAATTGCTGATCCACCGCAAGCCCTTCCTCTAGGGTCCTTTGTATCATATATAGTGTAGCCATAAATTTTAAAAAGACTTCTCGAAGTCAAATGAGTCTCAGATACTAACATTATATCAATATTTTTTTCCGTGAGGAAGTGCTCAAGTTCATTTTTATGTTGGCGAATGCCGTTTGCGTTCCAGAAACATATTGTTAACGTGTTCATGGCTTATTAAGTATTGCTTGAAGCAGAGTATTCTGCATTCGCAACATTTGTTGCATCATGGTAGTCATATTTGTTGTAAAATTGTTTATAGTTTGCACAAGATTTTCAATAGTGGCTTCAAGGCGATTATAATTAAAGTTTGAGTTTGTATTTGTAGAATTATTTTGCGGTGAAACATTTTGTGTCGGAATAGAACTAGCCTTAGCAGCATCTGCATACGATACACGGGAAGTAACTGGTTGGCTCATTTGCTGAAAAGTGGCAGAGTAAACGTTTGCTGATTGAGCTGGAGCTAATTTAGGTTTTTGCACCATAGTCTTCTTTACAAAAGAGTACACACGACAACCTCTGTAGTTAGCGGTGTGATTACCTCCACAATTACTGCATTTTTTATCACTTTGATCTTTTGGTTTGTTGCAGCTAGCGGTGCCGTGTAATTCGCCGCACGCAACACAAACAGAAGGTAAATTGCAGTATGTTTTTGTATGGCCATATTCTTGGCAATTATGGCACTGTACAGGACCTGAACGCTTATGTGGCTCTTCAACTGTGATTTTTCGGTACAAGAGGTATTTTAAATTATAAATTGGATGCGTCTCATTTTTTTTCAATTTTATATCATTAGATTCTAGTTCAACACGAAATAGGGGTTGGGGAATCTTTTCTCTATTTATTATATTGGACACATTTTTTACCTTGAACCCCTGGAGGACGAGTGCATCTTTTATTTCTTCGGGGGCAACATAAGAATCTATGCCCTTCAATACTATCTGCATGCCTTTAGCGCTCTTAAGCTGGTATGTGTAGAAGCTTGTTTTACTTTTTTCAAATTCAGCAACCATTTTGCGGAAATCAGTTTCGTCATAGATTTGAATTTTCGTTTCATCGATATTGCCACGTTTTATTGGAACAATGTGAAATTTATTCTCACCAATGACCGAAATTAATTTTTTAATAAGGGCATTTGAATTTTTTTGTCTCAAATAGATTGGTGGCGGCTTGGATGTTTTGTTCGAGGATACCTCGGGTTTGTCGTTGTCATCTTGAAAAATTTTAAAGCGGTTTTGGCGATTAGTTGAGGCTGCGCTGTTATCCCTAGACACTTTTGGAGCAGATGAGATTTTTGAAGAATTCGGGCTTCGCCCGCGCTTTAATATTGTAATGTATCTGTCATTCCAACTTGTACCTTGAGTTTCGAGCCGCTGTTATCTGTAGTGATAACTTTGTTAAGTGATAAAAAGAATTATATGAATGTTATTTAAATTTGTATGCTTATTTAAGTATTTTGCATGTTCTACACATAAAAAAATAGATCATAAAAAAATAAATTGAAAATAAATGGAAATGGTTCTGCCTATTCAACAACAATTAAACAAGAGCTAACTTAATCAATGTGTTTTTTGTTTTCTTATTTTATTTAAAAAATAATAAATGCAGTGCGAGTTATTTCAACTAAGAAATTTAAGTTTATTATATTTTTTTTTAAATAAAAAAAAATATTAATAAAAAACATTTTTTTTAATTTTTCATTTCATTAGTTGAAACAAAATTAATACATTATTGGGTGTTTTGGTCAAATATTGTACTAACAATGAATTTTGAAATAATTAAGGGATGTTAACCGTGACTTTTGAAAAATCACTAAGTCCTTGTTAAAGCTTTTTTATTAAAAAATTTTTGGTTTTATTGTGGCTTTTTTAATTTTTATTATTTTGAATAATTTTTGGTTGGAAGAAAACTCAATTTGCTAAAAGTTAGTTCTTGTTTGTTGTTGTTACAGGAGCTACCCTTAACACTGATATTGGACCTGACTCTGAAGCCCAAATAAATCCCCACCTCAATGATGATTTTGATGGTAGAGAATTCAATGATGGAGAGGAACACATTGACACTACACACCAAACAGAAGAGCCCACACCCCCCGTCACCGACAAGTTAGAGACCCAAAAAAAGGCCGATCTTAAAAACAATGGTCCAAAGACCACAAATACAACAACCACAACAACAACAACAACAACTGCCACAAACGGTAACAGCCATGCTGCCACCGATAATAAAACAAACACATCGGTCTAACTAACACACCACATATTCTTTCCACTAAAATAAATCATATTATAAAAATAATTATTGAAAATTTTTATGAAGATAAAAACTAGCAGACAGACAACGAACGACATTTCTATTAAATAAATTTTATACAAAAAAAACTTTCTGAGCTCAAGGCTATATAAACATATGTTTGTACGAGCAATATTTTTAAAGAAATTTTATTTAGGGCCTGATTTTTTAAGACGCAATGCTAAGCAAAGTTGAGACAAATTTTATATGGAAAAAATTTTAATTACAAAAACAAAACACCTACAAAATTTGTCAATGCTTAGCGTTTTCTTTTTACAAAATTAGGCCCATAGTGTTTCTTTAAATATCTCATATTAATGTATTACAAGACACATGACAAATTGTACACAGATATTTTATTTTTACAATATATATATATATATATATATATACCTTTATATACATTTTTACCCAGTTAATAAACCTTTAAGGCCTAATTTTATTTAGATTTTTAAGTAAGTTAAACAAAATCTCAAGCATTAAGCACATTTTGAAAAGAGCACAAATTTTTTATTTTTTTTTTATTTTATGAAAACTATACAAGATTAAAACAATTTAAATGAAATTAAACTTATTTAAAAATTAATATAATAATATTTAACAATTTATTGTGAATGCCGGTAATATTTGTTAAACATTGAGGATGACCTTCAAATAATTTGATCAAGCAAGAGAGACAAAAATATTTTAGGAAAGATTTTAAAATCTAAATACTGTCAATCACATCTACTATTTCTTGAGCAAAACTGCTACTCAGAACCCTTTCAAGTATATCGTTACCTCAAACACAAAACCTCCTAACAAACATTTTCATACCCAGCAAAAAATTTTAAAAAAGGTAATCGGGTTTGGAATAAAACATTTTTGTTGGAAGCCCCTTCCCTACTGGATTACCAACTTAATAACTTTAACAAGGCATGAGACTAACGGCACGTCCCACCAGAAATTGTTCTATGGAATACTTATATTGAAAACAACAACAAATTTTCTAATCGTATTGTTGCTTGCAATACAAGTTGTCAATCGAACGATTTCTGATGACATCGTGGGACAGGCCGTAAAATACTCAATTCTAGAGAAGTACTTACTTTTTTTATTTGGCTACATGTTCAAGAATCTATTAAATGTAAAACAATCATTATTATCATCAATCAGCTTCTAGATAATTATTTTCAAATTTATGTATTGCGAGTTTTAAGTCCGTTATGAAAGTTGGCAATCAGAAAAGTAAGTCATTATATGGCAAGCAGTTCCGATAGTATTGAGTAATTTTTTGCTGGGTAATTTTACAATATTATGAAAAACATGCTAAAATGGAAAATATTAAGGCATTCAAATCGACTTTTTGCAATATTATAAAATAAATAAAATCGCTATTTTTGTTTTGGGACACCTTGTATATAAAAATAAATAGACCTTGAGATATCTTAAATTTTAAGATGATATTTTTTCTCCGTAAGACCACTTCGAAGGCATATTCAATTTAGTTCAAAAATTATTTCTCGTCTGGGAAAGTCGAATTTTTATATTGCGCCATAACCGCAAAAAAAGCTTAAGCGACATATTTTTTAAACTGCGGTTTTTTTTCGGAAAAAAGATTATCTAGGATCGTAACCAAATGATTTTTGGCAAAAAATTAAGACCGATAATTATTTGTTTAAGCTTTTTTTAGCGGTTATGGCATGAAAATAATAGTTTTATAAATAACAAATAGAAAATAGTTTTATTTCACTACTTCTTTAAACGAGATTGAATTTTTTTTCCTAAAGCCCTTGTAGTTAAAATTTATTTTATATTACGAAAGGAGTTAAGCAGTCGTATTAAACTTCTCTAGAATTGTTTATTTTCCATCATGAGATTAAAGTGTCGCCAAAACTTTTTTCAAATTTATGAACACCACTTTGAAACTAAATAAGTCGTGATTTAGCTGATAAAACTTTTCTAGCCGAGAGTCTTAACTTCTTGCGTAGATATAAACATGTACTTGAAACTGTTTTCGCGTTCGTTAGTTCAACCTTAGAACAAATTAAGGAAAAATGGCTTTGTGTAAACCAAATTTAAGGTAATTAAATTAAATTTAACACTTGCAATGCCAATAAGTTTCTTATGGGTTTTTTTTAACTAAACAATCGCTCTACCCATATGTATATAATGTACAAAAACTTAACCCTATATATACAATTATCTATATACATGCCTACACTTGCAAGTTTTAGCAAAATCGAATTGTTTGTCGTCCTCAAATATATTTTTTAATTATAAGCCAAGTATTGTGTTTTTTTTTTCTTCTTTCTTTTTATAATATTGTTTATATACATACAATAAATATTTTTTTTTCTTTTTTGAACTCGAATAATAATTTTTACAATTCTCAAATATTTTAGCAACCTCAATAATATTGTTGAACCGTCCTCAAATGTGTATCTAATATTTTCGAATACGTATGTACTTAAATTGTAGAATATTTTTATACAAACAGAATCTCTTTTTTATTGCAAATTATTATAATCTTATGAAAAATATTTTTTTGTACTATTGTATTTATACTTAAATACGTACGTATATAAATATTTATGTGTTTAGGAGATAAACAGGATTTGTGTATTAAGATAAATAATAATAAATAAAGTTTTAACTAAATTACAAAAATTGAACACAATGTAGTGGAATTTTCTTGCTCTAAGTTTATAAGATTCGTAGTTAATTTAATTCATCAGGGCAGAAATTGAATTTTCAAAATAAAAATTTTATAAGAAAAGTTTCATTTGGTGTTACTGTGCGCTTTACTGACGATCAATCACGAAGAAAAGAGCAACCACAATTTGTTTATTTATTAATTAATATTTTTGTTACACTGTGCAACAGTGAAAAATCCACACTGTCATGGCAGTTAAGGTTCAATAGTACAACTAAAAGGGGGTGAAACCCTATACTAACATTGGTGATTTTGGTGACCAATAGGGCTTCAAGGATTTCGAAAATCAGTTCACTCTCAAAAAATTGTGGCATCAGTTTTTATATACTGGTTCCTTTGGCTGGTTATAAGGAGCATAGGACCTCAGTAGTGTAGTAATGTGCCCCACAGCCTCTTCAGCACAACTGTTTACCCCCACTACAAGTGGTGTACCCTGTTATTAGCTGACGAGGCTCTGACGACCAATCATGTGCGGTATAACCCTCACAAACGGTGGCGGATAAATTTCCACTGTCAACTGTGTTCCTGGAGACGTGCTGGCAGCCCCAGATCCAGGATCGAATGCAGAACCCCAATCAGTTGCTCATCTTAAGGATTAACGAAACCTCAAATAAAACTAAATCATCAGTTTTTGGCCAACAGCTAATTCAGACTTAGTGCTAGCGTTTTACTATATGTAACCTTCTCCGAGAAAAGGGACCTAGTGTGTCAAAAAACGGGTGTGTGTCAAAATCTATAAAAATGAGAAAAATATTAAAATTTTATTTTTTAAATGCGTTTTTCTCAAAACTTCATTTTGACACACTACGAGTAGGTCACTTTTCTCGGAGAAGGTCATATATATGGCTAAAATGTAGCTAAGGGTCTACTAAATAAATCTAATTTACTCATACATTTTATTCTAAAGAAATTACGTTTTCGTGCACTTTTTTGCAAAAGTACAGAAAAAAATTTAGGAGCCCCTGTAGGTTATTCTGGAAAAAGTGAAAAATAAAATTTTAATTTTTGCAAAAAAATAAGTGCTCAAAGAAATAATTTTCTTGGCATAAAAGGTTAACAGTATTTGTTCGATGAAGCCTTACCTATATTATTACCATATAAAGTTAAGTGATGTACCAAGTTTGAATTAACTGTTGGCCAAAAACTGATAAAACCAATTTGGGAGGACGCACTGATTCTCGAAATATTTGGAGGGCCATAAAAAAAAGTTAGTCACCAAACCTCCTAACTGATTACCGAGTCTTACTACGCTTTGGATGTAGTATTGAACTTATACTGTTCAGTCCGTGTGTTTTTCTAAAAGTCTCAATTTGTTGCACAGTGTTACAAGTAGAAGGAGTACGAACGTATATTCTTACCTTCTGTGCTACCTTTTGTGTATACATACATTCATACATATATGTATATACATAAATACATATACATATATACATATCGCTCATTTACTCAAAGAACGTCACAACTCAACAAAACCAGTTTGCCGGAAAACGCGTTTTAAGTTTTCAATTCACACGCACCTTAATGGAAAAAGAAAATTTTATTTTTCTCCCAAGATGTGATTAAACAGTACGTAATTTTTGTACAATATGAAAAACGATATGAGGATTAGCTCTAAAATTCCAATTTTTGAGTTATGACATTCTTTGAGTAAACGAGCAATATGTACATATATACAACAATAACAAATTTAAATATCTTTAGCTTAAAAATATAAAAATTAATCTCTATTTAATCAAAAATAAATTTCATTATTTCAGGAAAATCTGTCAAAATGTCAACAAACGAAACGTAAGTATTAATTAATAAATTTAAAAAAAAAAACAAAAACAAAACAATATTTTCGTTGCTCATTAACAATTGGTGAACATTTTCTATTAACCGTAAATATTTTGATAATGGTAAATAGTAAATTAAATAATTAATTAAACTAATAAAATTAGCACACCATAACATATTTCACTGTCTTTATTTGCATGTATTTTGGTAGTAAAGCATGATTTTGCATTTCATTAGCTAAATTAACATTAGATATGAAACAAAAGGCTTAATATTTAAGCTTTAAGCATTATACATACATGAAAACATAAAAACACAGACACACATTGAATGAAATAAATACAGCTAACATAAGAAAGATAAATTATATATTAAAAATAGATAATTAGAAAGTTCATCAAAATGCCAGTGCCTTATTAATCGAATGTATGTATATTTCTTCCGTTAACCATTTGTTTTATTATTTTTGTTTTCAAATTAGCCTGTTTTAGTTAAAATAAATAAGTTCAAAATTTTATGTAACATCTCTTTGTGTGTTTATGTTTCGAAAAAAAAAGTAAACCAGCAAACAAACATTTGATTGTCTATACCCTCTTTGTTTAAATTAAAAAAATAAAAATACTGCTTTCATCGAACTAAACTCCAATAAAAAACAAACTGTTCTCCTTCACTTGTGTCACATGCGCTAAATATCAAGTTCAATTACATTGTATCATTTATGCTCATCTAAATTTTAATAAACGTATCAGTACTTCAAACTCACTGTCACCTGTTAAGTCCCAAAACTCAGACTAACTAAAATAAGCAAACAAAAAACAAAAAAAAAACATTAAATTTATTAAATTCAAACTAAAATGAAGCAACAAATATAAGCACTAAGCAAATGTGCTAATTTTCCCTTTTCTACTATTGTTTCTCGTTTTTTTTTTCCTTTATGATTTATACCCAAAAATCTACATACATACATAACGTATCTACATACATATATGACCTGATACTTACATACGGTATACAAAAACACAAAATACTGTTACTTGTATAAAATGTCAAAACAAATAATTACATACATATATATGTATGTGTGTATGTATGTATGTATGCATATGGAAATGACATTGTGGGCATGAATGTTTAATTGATAAAATGTATGTACATTTGTATGTGTGATTGCAAAAGCAGAGGAGACACCCAACAACAACAACATGGCCAAAGCGTTGCACTTTTAGAGACTCCAAATGGTGTTACCATCATTGGCAACAAGCCTTCGAATGGCAATGCCACCACCAATACATACAATCATGATAATGAACAGAATGAGGTGGAAAGACGCAATCTGCGCAATACTGATAATGAAGATGATTCCTTCGAATATGGCACAGATCGCGAGAGTAGTGTTTATAATCCCACAACTATGCCTTTGCGTAATGTAATGGCCCAGGCGGGTGGACGAAATTCTCATAAAAAAGCGGAAAATGATAAACCGCACGATCAGTCGGATCTCTTAACCAAGGGCAATCAATTGGGCATACCTGAGTCACGTTTCTCACGCTGGATACCCAAAGATCAAAGAGAGATTTTAGAGAAACAAGCTAAGATTATGGCCGAACGTATGAAGCCAAAAACACCCGAGCCTAAGCGTACAACTGAATCACCAACAGCAATGATGCCAGTCCAACAGTCACCGAAAGCCATACATCCAAATATTGATGCAGCAAATGCAACAACTCAGAATAATAACGGACCAACGGAAACCGAAATATAGTGAAGCATTTTAATTTAAGAAAAATAATACTAAATCTAAATTTTTTACGTAATAATTAATTTAACTTTTAAGTTGAGTATAGTGTTTTAATTTTAAATATATGAAAATGTATTTATAACAAAATGAATCATTTAAGCACTTAAACATAACCCCAACCACACTCGATTACTATTGTCTCTCCTCATTTAGATTGGCATAAATCAAGTTCTTTTACAGAAGCATACATTTTTCAAAGTCATCAAATATCAAAAAAAAAAAAAAAAAACTCTATACAGTCTCGAACAAAAATTATGTCTTTTTGAAGCGAGTTTTGAAGTAGAAAACCACTGAAGTCGGACTCATAGATCTACTTTAGCGAAGCAATAGTTTTTGCTGGGAACTTTATCTTTCTTGACTTATATAGTTTCAGCTCTTATATAACAAAAACTAGCTTTTACCTGCCGCTCCTCTGGTATTGATCTGATATTTAGAAAACTATACCTACAATTTATGAATGTTTTGTTACTCACTGAGAATGTTAAAAAGAAACGTTAAAAACGACAAACAGGCAACAAACAATTACAAAATATAATAAAATCCGCCCTTAAAGCCGGTTCAACGTGAAACCCCAAACGAAAATTACAAGAATCAGCATTTTCAAAATCGGTTTAACGGTATGAAAATCCATACCAAATAAAAAAAACTGGTGCCAAACCGGATAAAAACTAAGCCGTAGTTGGTGAAAGAATTTTCAAAATTGATTTAGCATTTTGGGCTTGAAAGCGAAAGTACCTTTTAAAAAAAGGACTTTTTCCTTTGTTGGCAGTATCCAAGAATACACTATAACAGTTAATACAATTAAATTCAAATTGAATATATTTCAATTATATGAATTCTGCCGAATTTTTAAATTTTTAGCATCATATCCAATCGTATTTACCCCCTTGTGGTACTTCTTTTGGGCCCTTCGAAAAACATACATTTTATAATCCCAGCTTCTACTGAGCGGAAGCTATAGTAAATTATTTTTACATCTATGTCATTTGTACCTTATTATTAATACAAAAAAAAAGTACAGAAATTTTGTACAATTTTACCCCTTTTAAGAAAAAATTTTCAGAAAATGCCAGAACCCATTTGAGATTCTGCTAATTGTAATAATTTAGAAGATGTGTCGAATTCAAAAAAGGTACCAAAATTCAGATTTTATCCTCTTTTAATCCTTAAAAGCACACATATTTAAAAAGTACCAAACATGTTAAATTAGGTTAGGTTAGCAGGCTGCTGGTAAAGAAGTGAGAAACTTAGAGTCCAGCTCAATTGGGTCCAATACCATGTTCCCTTTTGTGGTACCTGTATGGTGAAGAGAAGTTAGTGAGAGAGGCTAATAGGGAAAGGATAGTGATAGAGAAGACAGGTGGCGAATGAAGAGATAGAGGAAAGCTTCATTCCTTTACAAACTCTGCTTTCTTGCACGCTTATTTGCAGTGTTGCAGCGCCTCTGGTGGTGAATGAGGCGTATTAAATTTTAAAGCTGTGCTTAGTAGCCATTTTGTAGGCAGCAGCATTCGTATGCTTTTGGAACTTGTAGTATATCTATTGTAGTTTCCGAGATATAAAAATACCGATTTTAACCTTTTTTACCCCTTATCTCACTTTGGGCCCATACATTTTTTTACCACAGCTTCTACTGAGCGCTAGGAAGTCATAGTAATTTTTTTTTTTTTGCATGTATGTCATATACATAAGTTGCCCTTCATAATCAAGGTCATTTAGCTCTTTGTTAATCCCCAATTCAAGGCGTCTACCCCCAAATGATGTTTAGGACATTATTTTGACAACCATTGTAATAAATAAGATTGGCAACAGCAAAGATCCTTGCTCAACAGCGCTTTTTTTATGAAAGGATTCGTTTACTTTTTCGCAATGTAACACATGCTTTTTAGAATCCTAGTACTGTGTTTTGTCTAATAACTACTTAAATTTTTGTGTAATGCAAGGACATACCATATTTTGTTTCAATCATCGCATACTTAATCGAAATCGTTTAATGTAAGATAAAGAGTGGAGTTGTAATCATTCCATTGTTCAATTATTAGACCAATGCCATTATTTTGATCAATGCAAGGAAACCACCTTGTTCATTTTATAATTGCCCATCTAGGTTAGGTTAGGTTAGGAAGGGTGGTGCTATACCGCACCTAGACTCGGAGATGCAATTGGGTCCATTGTGATGCCCTTATATTTTCCTTCTATTGTCCATCTAAGAATTCTGTTATTTAAATTTTCAAATATAAAGGGAGTTAGTGCTACATCTCGCTACTGCACATCTTCTGATTATTTTCTTTTGGGAATTTCGATTATAAGACTATCTATCCATACTTTAGAGTAATTTCAGTGATCCCTATTGTCTCAATAAAGAGCTAGAGTATAGCTGCGGTTGTTGGCTGACAAGTTATGAATACCTGGAGCTTTAGTTTTGACTGTTTTTGTTACTTTTAATTTTTAAAGGAGGGAGTAATATTTCATATGGTACATGACAAATGAAGTTGATTCGGTGATTGTTACTTTGGAATTGGTTAAAAGCTGGCGGCAGTCGGTTGGTCAATTAGACTAGAAAATGTTTGTGAAAGTCACTTAAATTTTTATTTGATTTCTATACAAAATTGCAAGCCCACAACAAAAATGTACGGCTAAGCTCACTATGTGGACAAGAAATTTTCTATTGCTTACTTATATTGAAAAGAAAAACCAATTTTCTTGTTGACATCATCGGCCAGGCCATTAAACACATACATTTGCAGAGCAGAAAAGAAAGCTTGGAGGGGTGGTGGGAGGGCCAAAGACTATCTTGGGAGAAGAGGAGGGATCGATGCTCCACGGATTGGCCTTTCTACGCCTATGACGACATATTTTCTATAAAATATAGAACTAAATTTTTCTTCCAACCTTTTTTGATACAAACATAAAGCTTGATATTTTTCCCAAAAATAGTTCACGTATTACATCATACTTAAAAAAATGACTGCTTCTGTAAACTATAATGAAATTATATATCCTTCCAAAATGTGGCTTTAAATACAAAGTATTTCAATCTTATTTTTATCATCATATGTATATATTTACTACAAGATTAAATTAATAATGAAAATTTTATTTTAGTTGTGTAATTACATTTTGCTTTAAGGCAAGCAATATTAATTTTAATAAATATTTTAAATATGTTACAGCAGCCCTGTTGTGTAATGTTTTGAATATAAATCTCCATTACTGAAAATCAATAAAATTGATTAATGAATTTTTACCTACGAATGTAATTTTGTAATGTGTAGGGCAAAAAAAAAATTAAATATAGTGGTAGTGTAGAAATTACATTAAACTTTGTATTATGTTGAACTATTTTTTTATTAAAATTCATTTCTAAGTACAAGAGTTACAAAAAAGGGCTGCATATCTATTCAAAATAAAACCGAAAACAAAATGACGTCATTACCAAGTTTAATATATAAACTACGTGTAACTAATCGTTGCATAAGTATATACATATATATAACAAATAAATAATAAATTAAATGCTTATTTAATTAAAATTTAAATTTTATTAAAAGAAGACATTTTGTAAATTATAACTTAAGTTAATTAATTGCGAAGACATTCTTGCACTTAAATAATGAAAATAATTGCTGCATATAAGCAAACAAACCAACAAAAGGTCTTCCAAATCAATAAACTATTTTTAGTTATAATAAATAAGCCTTCTTAACTGAAAGTAACTTTATTACATAAACTTTAATTAAATACAAGTGATTTATTTATGCACTTGAAATTAAATGCATTCTTACGAATTTCCTTAAACACAATACAAAGATTTATTTGTTAATTAATTTTCTATATTTATTTAATAAACACAAATCTGCATTATTGTTTAAACATAAAACGAAATGACATTTTAAATTTTAATTATTATGGAGTATATTAAATGTATTTCCTTTTAATATTAATTAAATGTTTAAAACTTTAAAACTTTTAAGTATTTATATGAACTGCTTTTGTTTCTTTTATAATTCTTTGTAATCAGTATTTAGTTTAAAACACACTTTTTTTGTATAATATTTATTGCTTATTTTTGTCAAATTAATATCTTATAATTTAACTTTAAAAATTAAATATAATAAATATTATTATTATGATATTTTATTAAAATTTTTTGTATGAAACTAGTGTTAAAGAAAATACTTAAAATAAATTATTAAAATTAAACTTGCAAACAAATATGATTTATTGCAAATAAATAACATCGTTTAAGGTATTTCATGCAAATGCAAATTTAATAATATACATAATTGCAATAGCAAATAATTAATGGCTGGTAAATTTTATTTATATAGTTTGCTCTGCTTCACGCATATATTTTTGAAGTATTTAAAACAAACAAAAATCTGCATTTGGCTATCAAATTTAAATTTGAATTTAAATTATGACTAATCACCAAGGTTTTGGTTCAAAGTTAATATGTTGTATCTATGTATGTACATATATAAATATATTTTATTTTTGCTAGAAAAAATATGTGCTAAAAGTAAATTTAAAATTTTGTAAAATTATAAGCAATAAAATTTTAATTGAAATAATTTCTGAGTATGAATTCCACTACTGGAAAACTTTAAGTTCCTCTATTAGATTTTGTGTTGTAGGGAAATTATATACATATATTGTGCACGTAGTACCGAAAGAATTTTAATGATTAACAATAAATAAAAAACTGCATAAATATATATATATTACACCGTGCAACAAATATATACTTTTGTAATATGAAAAATTAGTGCTGCCATTAAACTGCGCTTCAATTGTGTTAAAAATAACTATTTATTTACGGCATATATTTAATTGGGTAGCAAAGTTTCTTATGACAGTTTGGCAGGATTCTACCATAATTGGTTGTAATTTTTTGATGGAGCGCTAAGAAATTCAATTATTTAGAAGGGGCCTAATTACGAAATATACATATATTTTATGTATATTATGTAATGTATAATATAGACCTGCGTAAATAGTCTTGAAATGTAAATATGTCTTGTTTTTTAAATATATTCTCGTGGCTGTAGAATGCTAGACCAATAATAAATGCTGTCGCATTATAAGCAAAGCACCATAGATGCATTTGTGTGCGTGTATATGAGTGCTAACAAGCAATGTCGTCAAGACTTCTTGTTATGAACAAACAGTCACCAAAGTAGTGTTGATACGTGTATGCTTGTTATTTTCCATATTGTACGTTTAAGTGTATGTGTAAGATGTAGATGGTAAGCTATTATGTGTTTAATGGAGGTTTTTTTAAGCAAGCGCACACAACTAATGTACATGCATGTGCACGTTTGTTTGTGTACAGAAAAATAGAAGAGCATACACACAACGTGTGTGTGTATGTACATGCATGACGCTTGTATACGCGCCCATGCGTAGAAAGAAGCAAGCATCACAAATTTTTCAGTCACGAAGTATTTTTTTCTTTGCTCCTATACTTGCAATAACTGAAACAAGTTCTTGCAAACAGTGTTGCTTAGCGTTTGTTTTAGAAGACTTCGCTGTAGTAAAGCATTTGAAAAATCCCTCATGTCTTGAATGTTCTTATAAATGGTCTTGTGCAGGACTTTAATGTATAAGTTGTGGTTGCAGATAGTATAAGCTGGAAGTGCCAACTCGGTGCCATATTTTAAAAAGTGGCTCTTGAAAAAAATCAATTCAATTTTCTGATTTTCAAGTACCCTACCAATAATATTTGCGTGCGTGCTATTGTGCGTCTTGGTATTCCTGTTCGTGTAGTGTCGTGTCGTGTCGGGTTGGATAAATTCAATACGCGTCCATCTCTAATACACATACCTTTGCAAGACCTCAAGCCTTTTTAGGGTTCCGTACACCAAAGGTGAAAATGGAACCCTATTGTTTTCGCTATTGTCCGTCTGTCCGTCTGTCCGTCTGTCCGTCTGTCCGTCACAGCGTATTTTCTCGAGAACCATAAGAGCTACGGACCTGAAATTTGGACAGAGTGTGTATACCCTTGGCCGCTACAACAACAAATACATGAGAGCTGGAAATTAAAGGGTGTGCCAAAACGAGCAACGAATAATGTTAAAATCCCATGTAATATACATACAATTGTATGTATATGCACTTGAAATTTGTAAAGTTAGTGTATTTTTATACAGACTACAACAATTAACACTAAAATTTAACAAATTTTAATTAAAGGGTGTACCATCAGTTAATGTAATTTCGACTATGTAATTTTGATAACTTGCTGTATCTTGGAAACCGTAAGAACAAACTTCTTGAAATTTTCAAAAACGGTAAAACAAAAAAATCTCAAAATTATAAAATCACCAAACCGAAAAAAAATCGCCAAAATCAAAAAAAAACCGCTAAAACGAAAAAAAGCACCAAATTAAAAAAAATTTCTAAATCGAAAATAAATCGCGGAAGACCGGAAAAATCGCCAAAATAGAAAAATTGCCAAAATGAAAAAAAATCGCCAAAATGAAAAAATCGCCAAAATGAAAAAAATCGCCAAAATGAAAAAAATCGCCAAAATGAAAAAAATCGCCAAAATTTAAAAAATCGCCAAAACGAGAAAAAAGCGAAAAATAATCAAAAAAAATTATTTCAGCTGAAAAAACGTAAAAAAACACTGTATTAAAAAAATGCTCAAAGCCCAACGTACGGAACCCTTCGTGCGCGAGTCAAAGTCGCACTTTATTGAATTTATTTATTTTTAATATTTCAAAATTTCTTTATACACATATGCATTAATTTATTAATGCTTAAACAATTTTTTCTTAATACTGCTAAGAAAGTTTCTGATTATTACATGAGGCCGTTTTCATCTTATATAACCATATTTTATATATAAAGATGAACTACAAGCCAGTTGTTAACTTCTAACAATTTTTTCACTTTGAAGTAATTTATTTTTAAGTATTATGTTTATTTATTTTCTTGCTCTGTAAAGTTCTTAATATTTCCCAAAAATTGTATATGCAAATTTTGTTTCTGAATAACAAACTTCAAACTTTCATTGCATTTTTATTGTATTTTTTTTTTCTCTCTTAAAATTGCATTTTCGTTTGGTTTTCTATTTAAATGAATATTAAGAGTTTCCTCTCTAAAAAGCACATATCCGCCCACAAAAATATAACCACACTAAATGACGTGATAAAAACAAACCCACCATACATGAATTAAATTGAAAAGCCCAGAGTTTAAAATATAACTAAATAAAAATACTGAATATTTATATAAATTAAAGGGCACTAGAGTACCAGCATAACAAAAAAGAAAGTTTCAGCAATGAAAATATTTTAGCGCACATTTTTCGTTCACAAAATAATATATAAATAAATAAATAAATATTTTCAATTGCATTAAGCTAAAAAAAAATTATAATGTAGTATTTATTTATTGATATGTAGGTGCATATAAACATATATATTTACAAATACACATGAAGTTAAAAAAATACGAGTATAAAGTTGGAATGAATGTTTTAAATTAATTTGTTATTTTTAAAAATGCCGCGGGATACATGGTTTCGTAATTACCAACACTCAGGTGGAAAGGAAAACAAACATCGTTATATATATATAAATATTGGAAAAATCAATTATTTGTGGCAGCGAAAGTTGTGTGATAAGTTTACAAAGGAGTTTAAATTTTAACAACTGTGTGCGAAAATCACTCGTGAGATTTACATGATTGGGGCCGGGTATACGTGAATGCTATTACAAAAAGTATAGGAAATATAAAATTAACGTTTTGCTTTAAGCTTTTTGTTTTTAGAAACTTTTCAAACTTAAGAAATGGAGAATTTAAACAGCGCCCGAAACCATTCTATTAGAATTTTATTACTTGTATCTGAAAAATGAGTGCAAGAACAACTGATTTATTTTTAATTATGGCTTACCATGGTTTTATAGTTTTTCTCATCAATAAGCAAAATTAATATTTTTTTCTTAAGGCTCGATTAGGGATGGCAACCGAACTTCAGTTGCATTGTTATCCGGCAACGCAACTGAAATTTAATTTAATTTTGTAATTGGCAACTTTCTCTAGTTACCTAGAAGATCATCAAAAATATGATCTTGACAGATTAACAACTGAAAATAATGTAAGTAAAGCTTCATATATATGCAAACTTAGTTCTTAAAAAATTATTTTTTATAAAAATATTTACTTCACTCGAATTATTTTTTGCTGAAGAAAAATGGTACGGAAAGAACAGTTCAAATCCACTTATACTGGAAACAAATAGGAAACAAATATTATTGCTTAAAATAATTTTAGCAAAAAATTTCATTCTAAGTTTTAAAGCATATTTTTGCCTTCCCACAGAAGCAGTAGTTTATTTACTTTCCGAGCAAAAAAAACTGAAAAACTTCAAAGACCTTGTCTTTTTCAAGGCTTGTTAATCATTACATGAAGTGAATTCATGTTAAACGATTTCCTAAATCTAAATATATTTGTAATTATTCAGGAAATGAAAATTAACATATAGAAGGCTTTAAAATCAAAAAACATGGACAGGTTCATCACCATCTTATAAAATATATATATTTTTACACCTCTGAAGAAACGTCTACGAATCAGACAATATGCATACGTTCGAGTCATTCATTTCAATGAAGATCAATTTCTTTAAATTTTATCGCTTACATATGATCTTCAATAACATTAATTAAGGCACTTCGCTATAGTTTGAAACCCTGATGAAACCCTATTTTGGTCGGGTTTTGATTTGTTAATTCGTATTTTTATATTTTTTAACTTTTCTAACTTTTTACTTTAAAAACTTTGCAGAAAATTAAAAACACGTGGTTGCAAATATAAAGAATACTTGGCAGCTAAAATTAACAGTTGCCAACAGTTGTTGTCACTTGCCAAACGTTATAACATTTTTTCAACTGGCAACGCAACTAAAGCTCGGCAGCCAACCATTATCAAGCCATTAATTTTAAAACTATTTGGAAGAAAACTTATTCAAATTTAAAATAAAAAAAAAATTCTGCTCTACACAGAAAACTTATTTTACCAACTAAAATTTTCAATCAAAAATTTAATTCATTCAATTAAATTATTACCTGCCCTAATTAATTCAGGTGGAAAATTTAATTAATTTTTAAATATATACTCGTATTACAAAATTTTAATTGAAATCTGTTTCATAAGCCTTTTATAAATCTAACATATTTTCTATGCATAAAGTTTAATAAACATCTTGAAAGTTTGTTTCGGTTGGCTTTCAAATCAAAAGCTTAAGGATTCTATTAAAAAACTTCTATAAAATTTAGAAATTCTGTTAATAAACTAAAAGTTTAAAGAGCTTTCTTCTGCTTGTAATGGTGAAACGAGACAAGTTAAAATGTCGTTTTTATTTTGGTCAAACACGAGCACTTAATAATTTAAACTCATCACGCAATTCTGGCTGAAGTTTTAAATTTTCATATTACTTTTTTTGCTTGTAAAGGTGAAAGGAGACCACAAGTTTAAATATCTTTTGTTTTTGGGTCAAACACGAGCACTTAATAATTTAAACCCATCACGCAACTCTCGCTGAAGTTTTAAAGTTGCATATTACAAATACATTTGTTTCTATTATTTACAACACTAAACAATTGTATTTTTTTTACTAACACAAACACACATACTACTAAATACTATTATTATATAATGTCGTAAATAAATAAATGGTAATTGTTGTCAAGTTGTTTTAAAAATATATTTTTAATTTTTTTATTCCGTTGACTTTTATTCAATAATTTCTTGTATACGAAACAAAAACATATCTTAACTCAAACTAAATTTATATGTATTAAAACCAACCAACAAAAAAAAAGTACAAAACAACATATAAAACTAAGAAAACAATAAAAATAAACAAACAAAAAAACAATTCTTCACTTACACCTGAATCATCTTGATTTTTCTAATTAAATCTACCTCCTTCACTTCACTGCACAATCATACGAAACACCTTTGCCAACAACACCACCACCGCCACCACCGTCGCCCTCAACATACATACATACATAACTTTTGTCCACCGTCGTCCACTAATGCAGCAGTGACACTGAAAGTGCTGACGTTAAAGCAACATCGACTGCAACAACTGCAACCACAGCTGCTGCATCAGAATTGGATGCAAATGCCCCAGTGAGTAATGAAAGTGGCAGCGTCAATAGTAGTTCCAACAATGGTGGCAATAAAAAGTCAAAACGTTTACCTTCATTTGCTGCCTTCTTCAAGCGCTTAAATGAAAGAGATACTTTAAACAAACGGAAGAACAACGAACAGGATGTCGACAATGAAGGTGAAGGTTTAACACCGTCAAATACAGCAACGACAACAGCAGCTAATGAACAATTGGCAACCGATGGTAGCACCAACATAAACACTGATGGCAATGATAATCAACCTAAGGTACGACAATTGCTTATTTTTTATTTACATTTTTTTCTTTTTTTAATTTTACTTTTTATTACCCTTTTTCTATTATTTTCTAAAGCTACAACAAAATCATTTGTTAATTGTTGATGGGGGGAAAGTAATGTTTTTTTTTCATGAATTCTAAAATAGAAGGTTTGAGCAAGAGTAATTTCGTGTGTGCAAAAAGTTATAAACATAAGTTACTTGAGTGTATAAATACTGTAAAGCATCATAGTTTTAATTCGCTATCCTCATATTGAGCAGTTTTTTAATTATGCCTAACTAAACCTATGTAGGTAATAGTAACCAATTATACACGTTCTGAATTTTTCGAGATGTCGGTTTCGCCAGCAAACTCAACAAAACCTTTTTGAAATTTTATTTTAATTCATTATATAAAACTATCGAATTGAAAGATCCTTAGTAAAAAAGCTTTCTAACAAGCTTTTTAGCAAACTAAATTTATAGAGCAGCTACGTCCAAACCAGCGTTACCATTTGTTAAGTTTTCCCTTTTTTGGAAGTTTTTTGAGATGCCAAAAAGTTTTTTTAAAATATAAAGTTTCTTCAAGTTTTTTTATAAATATGTCCATAATTGAACTTTTGCAGTATAGTGAATGAAAATATTAAGTAATGTTTGTATGCAATAAAACGATTTTATATTTTCTCACTCCCTTATTACTGCAACAGTGTCTAAAGGCTCACTTAGCCTAACCATTTTCATTAATTTTCACATAACAATATCGATCAGCTGTTTTCTTTTAAAATGTTGGTACTTTTGTAGAAAAAAAGTTTTTGTTTTGGAAAAAAAGTTTTTTTCAGATTTAGGAAGTTTTTTAAAAAATATATATGGTAACGCTGGTCCAAACACACATACTCTCATAATCATATTTGCGTTTGAGAGAAATTGCTTCGAAAGCTCTTAATTTTGTTCTTGTTTCTTTGCAAAGTTAGAGCAAGCATTTTTGTCGTTGATATGTGATTGGCTGTTGCACTCTCGTCGCTGTGAAAGCACAAACGCTCTTTTGTAAAAGTTTTCACATTGTGCATATGGCTTGGACGTAGCTGTTGCAGAGAAATATTTGAAGCCCGTAGCGTATGATTAATATAATTGTATAAAAAAATTAACATATATTAAGTATACGTCAATTATACCAGAACGTGTTCCAAGACGTTTCATTTTCTATAGTCCGCCATTTTAACGGTTATCATGACTCAACCTTTAACTATTTGACAGATTGTAAGTAAATAAAACTACACCGTACTCCAATAACACATTGACATTATTACCATTCACAAAAAATAGCGAAAATTTTGCTTTCGCAGTTTGCAAAACTAAAGCAGTTTTGGGTCACCGTGAAGTACCCTTGCGTCCAGCAGTTGTGAAAGTGGTGTAATAATTTGAGCTTTTGGGACAAGCTAGACAATATGATAGTCCAACTCAATCAAAAATAAGCTGTAATATTCAGTTTTCAGATATGGCGATTTCTCGCCAAACGTGGCAATTTTCAAACTTGTTTAGCGTGTAAATTTTTGGATTTTCTGGCACTTTTTATGGAAATTTTTTAACCAAATTGAACTTCAAAATATTTGTATTTCCAAGAAAATTAGTCTGTTGAAGGAGCAGTTCAAAAAAAAAAATAAAAACTACGCAAACTCGTTTACAAATATTTAAAACAACTTAATTTTGATGAGTTTTCTTATTTTAATTATTGTAAGTAATGCGTTTTGAATTAGAATGAGTAACATTTACAAGAAATAATTTTTGGCGATTTTATTTCTACTTTTGGGGTTTTTCTGCTAAATTTTTATACGATTATTTTATAAAAATTTATATTACAAAAAGTAAAGCACTACATAAAATTGATTTTGGCGACTTTTAGTGGTTTTTAAAATCAATTTGGCAAAATAGCTCAGAAAAAATCTTACCAACCTGATCATATTATGCCAGCACAATGCAGACGTATTCAACAATGAAAAATAATTCAATAAAAGAGTCACGCAAGAACAACTTATTATTATTGTTATGCTGGTTGTGCTGGTTATGCTGGTTATGTTGGAAATGTGGAAAAGCTTTTTGTAATAAATATAAAACCACCCACCAAAAAGAATAAAATCGAAAGGTTCCTACTTTCATTGCATACCAAACATTACAGGTACTGAATTTAATATTCTAAAGCAATTGTTTGTATCAAACATTGTTCTTGAGAACCTTTCAAGCTTCTACCATTTAGTTATTTGGATCACTTCCATTCTATGACAATCCTGTGTTAAATTCATTGATGTTTCACCAGAAATAGAACTACTTGGAGCTGACTTCATCAATGCTGTAACTTATGATTTATAGGTTAATTTTTTTCTCGGCATTATCAAACCCTAAGTATTGAATAATATTTTGATGCATATTTTTTTTACTCTTATATACAATTAAAAAAATTAATTAAAGTCATGTGAATAATTGAAATGATAAAGTGATAAAATATTCTTTTTACGAACTTTATTGGCTTTTTGGCAGATAAATTTTACAAATATAAAGCAAAATAGCAGGTGACTGAATTTCAGTCCAGAACTGTTGCTAATATTTCTGAAACTGCTGGACTTTATTTTATGTGAAATCACTGGCGTTTTCTTTGGAATAAATAGTCGTTTGTAATAAACCAAAATAAATTTTTTCTCGCTTAGTTTATTAAGTCTTAAGGCTTTTAGAGTTCAGTTAAGATTATTAGCCTTATCATGAATTCCACTTGTGAAAATTTCCGAATCGAATTCTTTGTTCACAAGGATTTCAAAATTCGTATCATTAATTCCAATTAAATTAAAAAACTTACATATTTCCCCTTTTTTCAACAAACAAATTTTTGTGAATAATTTTCTTCATAAATTGTCAAAGTATTTTTTATAACAAACAAAACACGCGAAGCAATGCTTGTCTGCAGAAAACATTCAGAGTTTATGGCGGGAATTTAACCCCCAACCTCTGCAACCTCTCTGAAAGGATAGCATCGCTACCACCCAACCACAAGGACACCCTATATGAACTTTTTTGATAACAATGGTTCACACGCTAGGAAATTTCCATTTGAAATTTTATTTATGATAAGCCTGAGTAACTCTAACCTACCTACTTTAAGTTAAAACAAATGTTTGTTTGAAATAAAATTTGGTATCAGTAAATATTTTTCATTATCCCAGTAAATTGTTTGTTTCAAAAAACAAAATTATATAGAGCAGAAACAGACCACGACGTTTATCAGTATTAGCATGTATACATACAACACGATCAATCACAATAAACAACAACAAATATACAACAGTACGCTGTACTTATTAACAAACAAGCTAAACAACAACACACTCAGATAAAAAATTACCAACCGAACTCTTTTAAATTTAAATTTTTTACAAAATTGTTATCAGAATTTACAAAATTATTTGTATGTGCGCATTCATACAAAATATTCATTGGTTCAATAAATTTGTTTACTGAAACTGAAATTGTATTTTTTTCTATACAACCATCAATAAGGTTGTGTCTGTGATGCTGAATGCATCAAACTGATCTGGAATTTCATCAAAAGTCGTCTTGAGTGATGAGGCTTATTTACACCTCATAGGCTTCATTAACAACATGACTTGTCAAATTTGAGATTCAGAAAGTCCAAGAATTATTGTTGTCAAACTCAAAGTGTGACAGCTTGTTGCGGGTTTTTGTGCGGCAAGGTCATTGGTCCTTTAAAAAAATGAGACTGGACTGTTACGGTGAATATATTGCACTATGAAACAATAACTAATGATTTTGTATGGTCGGAATCACAAGATATTGATGTGATGGCCGAAAACTAATTTCAACAAGACAGCACTGCGTGCCATACAAGTAACAAAACCATCGCTCTTGTATGTGAAAAGTTTCCTAACAGTATTAGTTCTCCCAAAGACAATCACAATTGGTCACCGAGATCTTGAGATCTAACACTTATGGACTTTTTTCATGGAAGATAAGTTTTATGCTCACAATTGCGTCAAGGGCTCAAAAATGGAATTTGTGATGCTATCAAAGACTTACAGCCACAAATGTGCGAATTTAAGATTCAAAGTTTCGTGAAAAGAATTATTTTTCAACATAATCTCCTTTTAACTCAATACACTTAGTCCAACGTTTCTCCAGAGTTTTCCAGTCCTCTCAAAAAATTGGATTTTTCGAGATCCTTAAAATAGGCATTTGTTTGGTCGTTGGAGCTAAATCTGTTTCCACCGAGCCATTTCTTTAGGTTTGGAAATGGGAAGTTGTCACTAGCGGCTAAATCCGGAGAATATGGCGGATAACGTATCAATTCGTTGCCATTGAGACTGCACACGTGTGCACTCGTGCATTATCTTGATGAAAAAGAACTTTTTTTCTTGGTCATGGGGTCGTTCTCTTATTAAATCCTCATTAAATCGGTCTAATAAGTTGGCATAACATTCGCCGTTTATTGTTTTTCACTTTTTGAAGGTAATCGATGTGGATTATGCCGCGTGCATCCCAAAAAACTGTTGCCCTCACCTTATTGGCCGACAAACTCAGCTTGGCCTTCATCGGAGCAGGTTTAGACTGCTGCTTGGTTCCGAAGTACAGGAATGGATATATGTTTCATCCACAGTTAAAAAACGCCGCAAAAACTCATTCGGATTGCGGTTAAACAACTCCAAACAATCCTTTGAAGTTGTCACACGTTTACGTTTGTGGTCAATTGAGAGCAAACGCGGCACCCATCTTGCAGAAAACTTTCTTAAACCCAACTGATCATTTTAATTCGAAGCCACACTAACATATGAAAATGCCTATGGTATCAACAATCTCACGAACTTTTACTCTTCGAGAGGCAACACTCGAAAAATCGTGGATTTTTTTCGATATTTTCGGGTGTACTGACCTCAATTGGCCGTCCAGAACGTTCAGCGTCATTTGTACTTGTGCGACCACAACGAAAGTCAGTAAATCACTTTTTTACCATTGAAATCGATGGTGCAGAGTACCCATTGTATTTATCGAGCTTTTCATTGGTTTGATTGACGGTTTTTTTTCCGCAAAAAATAATGTTTAAGAGGCAAACGAAATTTTTTCCATTTTCTTCTTAAAAGGCGAGGTAGTCTGCTATCAACGGCTGCTGAACACAAACTAAATGACACAGCTTGTTCAAATTTAGACAGGAGTTAACTGGCAGTTGCTTCTTGACAGGAGCAGGAGCCACTTCAATCAAGAGGCAGGAAATTCAAAAAGACACTGAGTTAATGATCCACCCTCGTATCAACGTTTTTTACATATCATTGGAAAACCTCTTATCGGAAGACCCTTAACTTGACTTGACTTCAGGAGGCAATTTATGGCATGCGATGTCGAAATAAATCCTGGAAATATGTTTAAATTTCGTTCGATACCGACAATGTAATTTGCTTGCTCATGCTTTTTGTTTGGCTTCAATGAACACACTCGCATATATGCTTTTTTCATATTTTTTTACACTATTGGGATTTAGTATAAATCTAATTATTATTTAATTTTTTCGAAATTTATTGCTCAGATTTTCCAGCTTTTTCTAAACACTTGGCAACGCTGTAGTATGACGGATGATGTTTTTAGCATCCGACAATACTGGCTTTTATACACAAAGTGCAATATTTTCCTCCACTCAACACTTGACTTCACATATATTTCTTTTTGTTTTTGTTAATTTTTTTTTTTATTTGCTTTTGTTGTGTTCTGTTCACACTAACGGGATTTAATTTGCAATCAAACCACTTGAATTTGTTTTTTATTATTATTTTAACACTCGTTTCCTTTGGTAGGGAGCAACCTTTTGTTATTTGGAGTATTATAGTTTATCTAGTTATTGGTTCATTTGAAATTTTAGTTTCCCCAGTTATATATTTTTCTGTATATGTATATATTTTTATATGTATACATATAGATGTTGTTGATTTTATTATGTAGTTTTTTTTATTTTTTATTGTTTGTTTTGCTAGAATATATTCAAATTAAATTTCAATTTGCTTATTTGTAATAATTGTTGTGAACCAACGAAGTTTGAAGTTAAATCATAATAAAAACTCTCTGTCTCTCTCTATGTGTGCATGTATTTTTCTTTTACAATATATATATATATATATATATATATATATATATATACATGTTTTTATCAAATTTACAACGATAAAATGTATACAATAAAAAAGGTTATAATATGGCAAGCGTCAGCACCCGAATGGACATTCAAATAAACTGAATTGCATATAATCAAGGTACATTTTGTTAGATAAAAATTTATTAAAATAATTGTAAATGGATTATTCATTATTATTATGGAGGTTTGTATGTACTTATGTATATAGATAAATTTATAAATATGTAAATGTATTTAATTAAAAATTTATAAAATTTTGCACACAAATGTGTATATGTTTTTGTTTACAATAGATAAAATGTCTAGAAATAAACATCCATATATGTATATGTATAGTTATGTGAATAAATTATAAATATTGTATCTACATAAGATTAAAGTAATATTAAATTAACAGATTTATAATATGTTTACCTTTAAATGTAAACAAATTAGTTTTACTGCCAAAAAATACTTAGTTTAGGCAACTAGGGTTTCAACTAAATAACAAATACTTTATATTTGGTTGAGTTTTCTATGAGAGATGAATTTTAGTCCTTTAGTTTATTTCTACGATTCAATATAAAGCACTTCATTTACCATAATCTTAAATAATGAAATCTTTATATACTCATTTAATTATTTAGTTAGAAACTATGTATGTCACCACAGATATGGATATTTAAATAGATTATGTCATTTGGTAACAGAGCAAGCAAATCTTTACAGATTATACATACCAATAAAACAGTAAATGAAAAATAAATGCTTAATACAGGACTTCTAAAAAGAATTTTTATATTAAATTAATCCATTAAAAAATTACTATAAAAGCCTACGAAACAATGTTTATTACTTATAAAATTTAACTACAGGATTCTAGAATTTATGTACTTCTTAACATAACATCGTACAGGTGTAAACTCTTGCCTTGGCAGCTTTCATTTTATCCAGTAGTAAGATAAGTCGAACGATAGACTACATGATGGCTGCTACTTTGTGAAGAAAACATCGTTCACAAAGTAGCAGCCACCATTTTAAAGCCAGCAAGGACTTGATTTGAGATACTTCTACACAAAAAGTTCATTTGTTTTAAACCAAGACTGTATGGAGACTAATCTATTAAAGCTCAACTGGAGGTGAATCTCTTAAAATTTTGACTGGCATTCTGGTGTTTTAATGCTTAAAACTTACAAACAGTGCACAGTGGGGACCTTCGAAAAATAAATGGTAATAAATCTGTAACTAAACTACAGATTGGAATTATCTGAAACTTTTGACATCATTAGAAGACAACTTGGGCTGACTTTAAATTGAAAATGCAATGATCAATTAAAAAGTTATGAACGAAGTACTTAAAAAAATCAAGACCAAACCATTTTTTTTTTTCTTGTTTTAAGTCAAATATCTTCGAAGCTATAAGAGATACGGAAACACATGTTAAGAGATTATTTCTTAAAAATTTCTGGCTTAGCTCAAAATGGTTTATCTGATAAAAATCCAAAAAGTTTTAAGAAAGTTACGGAAGTCTCGGAAATTTTTTTGAGTTTCAGGTGGTCAACTTTGGCCCACTGTAGAGCCCTTCACCAGCAAAACCAAAAGGCTGTTAGAACATAGTTAGTCTTAACTTACATTAAGCAAGTCTTATTGCTAAGCTGATTAGTTTTTTAGGAGAGAGAGACGAGGGGAAAAGAAACGTTTATGTTTCCCTCGACTCTATCTCTGCAACAAACTAATCAGCTTAGCAGTAAGACTTGCTTAGTCTAAATTAGGACTTATAAAGCCTAAGTCCTCCTGTAATGAAGTTTTAAGTTCCAGATTTCTTACCGTTTATTTTGCAAAAGTTTCCACTGTACAGCGTGATTAATACTCTTCACGTTTTCTACAGGTTCAAACTTTTGCGTCGATTTTCAAATGAGAGCTACAACGACTAAATTTAGCAGAAGCACGTTATCAATAAACATACTTCAGATATCTTTTAGGTTCTTTGCGTTCACATAATAACCTATACAAATGCAATTTCTTTTGAGGCATATTATGCAAGTCAGCAGATTTAATTTAATTGGTTATGTCGCAAATGGCGGGAATCGCTTATAGACGTGCACACTAACAGACAAGTTCTGGCTGAACAAAAATTACAAACGCAGATCTAGAGAGGTCATCCAATGAGGATTCCATAATCCGGAAGCCGCATGACAGCATCACAAAAGCAACATGTACAAGGCACTCGTTTGAATGTCACTCTTACGAGAATTGCAACAACAAGAAAATCGTTTTGATATCATTAATATTATAGAGTTATAGGATAGATAGATATGTCTGTGGCAATAAGGAAAAAGTGCTTAAGTCAAATTTTACTGTTTTGCAGAGGGGAGCACTTTTAAGCGTTCAAATCCATTTTCAGAAACTCTCTAATTCTCTGCTAACCTTTATTTTTTAAGTAAACATCGTTGTACACACTATAAGTAATATACTTAAGTTGAAATATACCAAAGTGCTCGTATAATCTAAATTAAACTATTATTACAAATGAAATTAGAAGTCTAAAAAACATAAGTCGCAATTCATAGTGCTATAACTTCCTGAAAAATCACACAAATTAATTGAATTTTTGACCAAGGTTACCTTCGAATATGCGGATTATGGAGGTACCAATAACACAAAACCAACTTATCTCGACTTAAGCACCTTTTCCTCTTTGCCACAAATACAATAGAATTCTCTTGTAGAAGTACCTTTGCTGCCAAGTGGAATAAATAAAGAAGTATTTACTGCCAGTTTATAGAAAACAAGAAAAAATTATCGTCTGCCTATTTATATTGAAAACAAAAAGAAATTTCTAATGTTATTGTTGTTTGCAATATAAGTTGTCGATCGAACGTTTGCTGGTGACATCATGGGACAGGTCTTAAATGCTCACGCGAAATAATATGAGTGGTACCTGTTTCGCATGGAATTTACAACAAACACATAAGAAAACATAAGAAATTGTAGCATAATTTTAAGGGCTAGTTATTATTGTTTACATGTAAAAATTTTTCGTATGAATTAATTAATGTTGCGCAACATTTTTCACAAATTTGAACAGAGGGAAAACAAAGCTGAAATTATTTCCTGTTTCTGCGAATCAGCCTGGCGATTTGGCTTAAAAAAATGCCATGAAGTGCAATCAAAAAAATCAATGCCGTTCATATAAATTTTCTACTTAAGTCAATCGTAAGCGTTTTTGAAACAGAAAGTAAGGGCCTGTCCCACGATGTCGATAAGGTTCGACTTTTCGCACAGTTATATTGGAAACAACAACATAATTTTAAAATTTGTTTTTATTTTGAATGTAAATGTGCGACAAGTCGAACGCTTTCGACATCGTCAGACAGGCCCTAAACCTCTATAAATTATTTTTCAATTTCTTTAAATAATACTTTGCTATACAAACTGCATATAAAACAAATTTTTTTAATTAAAATTTTTTTAATATATCATCATTTTTTTATTTACAGCAAGATAAACAACTCGTCTATGCAGAACTTGTACTAAAACCAGCCGAAAATAATGAACCTTTACCAGCAAAAAGTTCAACCGAATATGCGGAAATAGTTTATGTTAAAAAGGACGAAAATACAAATAAAAATTGAAAAACATACAAAACAGAAAATTTTTCCACATCAGAGAAAAAAAAATACACAACAAAAATATTTTAATTTTAAGAAATTGATGGCAGTTTTTAAAACTAAATGTAAAAAAGAAAAAAAAACAAACAAATTTATGAAAATTTTTAGAATCTCGCATTTATAAATGTTATTAAAACGAAAAGAGCTAAAAAGTATTTCATTAAATAATTATGATCTTAAGATAATAAATTTGAAGGTGGTCCTATAATAGTAGGCAAATATGTTTACGGAGAATAACAGCTGAGACTTCAAAGCAATGAACCCTCACCTAGAAATATTTTATGTATGTAAATCACTCAAAAAAATTTTGAAACTGAAGGTAACTTTTTATTTTTTACTTTTTACATTTTATCGGACTAATACCCCGTTTTCAGAAGTCATGCAGGCGACTCGTGTAGAAAATTTGTTTAAAAGTACATAAGTTCCTTTAACTCCAATTGGAGCATAGGGCAGCTTAAAAATATAATGATTCATTAGAAAATTTGGGGTTTCGGGAGATGTGGCTTGCTAGCCCTCGTCCCCTAGATTGGTGATAGGACTGCTATCTTCGCGTCCAATCCTATGATGCAACCACGTTTCAGCACTCAGGATACATGGTTATGGCATCTTCTAACTGTAGCTAGCTTTAAAACGGTTGTCTTAAAGCCATTACCCGGGGAATATTTGGTCAAAGACCAGAAATTGTTAGCTGTTTGGACAATTCAAGAAAGGAATCGTTCTGATCACTCCTAAGTGAGTGGCAATCAGTAACTTTTCACCTCTGAGAAGGGTCCCATCCCATTAGGTCACGTTACATAATAATATTTTTATACCATGCTTACAATTAAATATAAAGTATAAATAATGAAGTAAGCTAAGGAAAATACGTGAACATATTGTTACTCGAAGATTTGCAAATGAATAAAAGACCCCAGGGCTAAAAATTACACTTAATTTACTAAATAAATAAACTTACACTTGATTTACTTAAATGATTTACAACTGGATACTACACACGTCTCACACAACAGGCTGCGCTGGTCCTGTAGCAAAATTTCCGCTAGACTGTTCTTGACATAAGACTTATTCTGCTGACTTTCACAACAACAACGCGACTATCAGCTGCGTTTTTCACTTTACTCTGCACTCCAGACAACAAGACTTCACTATAAATAACTTTATAATCGACTACTAGACAACTTAACTGTAGACTGACTTATTGATCGACTGATCTGCCAGCATATACGTCGCCCTTTTTATACTTCACACAAGGCTTCCAGAATGTGACAGCAACGTCTAGACAATCTCTGCAGCATTTTCAATGTTTGCTTTCAATCGCGCTATTAGTTCGTGTATTAACTATGTACACTCGTGTGCGTATATGTACATACATCACTAAAGAAGACATTTAAGGTGGTTGATTCTTTATTGTTTTTCGTCCGCACTACCATGAATGTATGTGTATCTTCTTAACAAGCAGAAGCTATTACGTTATTGTTTATACTACACTTTGTTTATATTTACTTAATAATTTTTGTGCGTATGCAGGTGTATTATTTCTTTAGCTAAACGATTCTGTATTATTCTTTTTGTTTGCCAAATAATTTCTTTTTAAAAATATATACGTTAGCTCTGTTCGAATATTTTTGCGTAACAATATCATAAACTCGGTTCTTACTATTCTGCGTGAACTTATTTTAGTTCCCATTTTGTTTTGATTGCATTTTGCTACTTGAGTTTATTGCTGCAGTTATAATTTACAGAATATTGTTGGCAAATTTGTGATTTTAACACTTCGCATTTATAGCAGAAAAAATTCGTCTTAATAAAATAAAAACTTTGGCCCTTATTAGGAGTTGCATTGATTTTTAATCTTCGCTGGTCATTAAATATCAAAAATCGAACATCAAATTCATATTATGAGCATCAAAAATATTGTTGAGCAAAAATTTTGTTGAAAAAAAAAAAAATTTTATCGGTGATGCTGTCTTTAATGTTTAAATTTTTTAAAGTGATTGGATAAAACATAAACTGTTAACTATTATTGTCGATTTTATGTAGATCTACGGTCATATGTACTAAACAAAAATCGAAAGATTTAACTTATGCCGGAAAATCCTCAATTTACTGTGCAGTAACAAATATATTTTAGTTATCATTCTCTGTTTGATTCTTGAGCACAAAATCTTGAAGTTATTCCACAATTTTCAAAATCAATTAGTGAAACGGCGATATTTTTTATCGAATGCCCGTCGGAATGTCATATGAAAATTCGTTCAATCAGCACTTGCGACTACAGTCAAAGATAGAAAGTTGCTCATAATAAGAGCCCTTCTTGCATAGTCCTCTAAAAAACCTATTAGCCCTATCATGAATAACAAGTCTCCGGGAGTTTTTGTTATTCCGTATTCTTCGGTAAGAGAAAATTATTTTTGAACTTCGAAAATTCGAAATCTTGCTTAGTAGAAAAAAGAACTTTATTTTCGGAAGAAAGGAAATTAATTCCCTGGGAATCATTGAAAATTTTACTGTTTATAAAAGGTTGAAGGACAACGCAATGTATTAATCAGTTCTATGCTCCTTGTAATAACGACGAGAACCTATATATACAAGACATGACCAAAAGTAAATAATTTAAAATTTTTTCAAGACCTAAACTATTTTAAGAATTTGGTACCGAAATTTTTATCTGCTATCACATGTTCATATCTACACACAATTATTTGCAAATGTTGCTATCAATTAAAATATGTAGCCGAAAAGTTAAAGGACCACCCTCGTAGTAAATAAAAAAAGAACAAGCACAACTCATAACATTACACAATAAAAACAAAAAGCAAACAAAATTTCAAATCACCACATCAAAATATAATTATGCATCAATATAATTTTTGACAAAACAAAATTATAAGCAAAAGCCATAATTTTCAAAAATAATTAATCTAAAAACAAAAGCAGGCAAAACGAATATAAAAACACATACATACATACATACACACACACATAATAAATATAAAAACCATGTTATGAATTTAAATGATAAAACTAAAATCTTTCTCGCTATAAACACCACAAGCTTATAATAAAACTAATTGAAATAAAATTTTCGCTCTTAATATTAATGAATAATAATTACAAATAAATAATACAAAAAAATCAATTAAATTTAAATAAAATATTTTATTTAGGATATGTGATTTTAATATATTTATATATTTTCCAACTAATTTCTAACAATTTATTTCCCAACCTTTTAACATTTAGCATTTAAGATACCATAAACATTTTTTTTCAACTCACATTTTTGTTTAAGTTTAACGCTTGACTGTTTTCAGCACTCGAATAATTTCTTTTCCATCCACTGTAATTGCATTTTAGTTGGTAGTAATGCTTTTAAATGCATATAATATACTTATAACAATCATATTTACATATAAATATATATATATATATATAATTTATTATTAATGATGTATTATTAACTGTAAGTTTAAGAGTTTTGTAAATTAAACAATTTTTGTACAAAACATTTTTTTGCTAAAATAATAAACGTATTTTTTTGTAATTAATAAAAAAAATAAACTTTTAAAATAAATTTGAAAAAAACATTGATTTTGCATTTGAAGTATAAGAGCCTATTCCACCAACTTATTTAAATATCAATTCAAATTTAAATATGAATTGACATTTAAATATGAATTGATATTTAAATAGAGTTGTTGAAAGTGGCCCTAAGTGTGAGTACACCTTTGCGTATGATTAATATTTATTTAATGGTTTTGAACGGTCTTTATCACTTTTTTACTAATGAGTAACTTTTGAGGGTGAAAATGCATTACCTTTAAGTATAAGCACACCTATTTTGAGCAGAACTATATTCCTCAAATGCTTTTCAAAGCTTATTATTTCTTCTATTCTGCTAGTTGAACATCAAGCCATTGTGTTTACTGGGCTTTTGTTACGCTAGTAAATTTGAAATGTAGTGACCCCTAGAGAAACTTGTCAGTTAAAAATATAAAAATATTTTTTTTATATGCATTACAAGGACACCATTTATATTTTTAAAGCAAATAATTCCAGCATTCAAATAAAATGTTTTATTTCTGTATTCAATAATTTTGTTTTGTAACGCCCTTAAAGATTTCTTCTTAATATGACATATTAGCGAAATAAATAAATAAATTTATTTATGTATGTTCATATACATATATATGTACATATATGAAAGTAAAATAAAATGACCTTAACTAAGTACATATCAAAATCAACAACAGAACGAAATATGTATTTTATTTTTAAACTTTTTCAAACTTTTGAAATGCTAAAAAAAATAAGAAGAAGTAAATGGAAAAGTTTGTTGTTCATGTTTTTGGCATTGTATGCTTTCAAAAGTTTTCTGCATGATAATCCTGGCACAAACATGAATTATTTATACATACGAAAATACAAATCATTTTTAACATGCATTTATGTTTATATTCATGTACGTATAGGATTGCATTAGTTTGCTCAAATGAGCAAGTATTAGTTGATACATTTTTATTTTGAACTACCACATGGATGTATTTATAAAAGTTTCACCTGTACCACATGGGTTATTATTCTTTGATATTTTCTTTTCAAAACTTATGATCAATTTGAAGCAAAAAAAGAGATTCTAAACTTTAAATATTTGTATTGCAACTGCTGGTGAATTATTTCTTGCAATACAATAATTCCGCTGCGATATGCAAAAGGTTTTGAGTGCTTTTATGCCAAAAAAAATATTTTCTTGTTAAGCAAAAGTATATTTATGTAGGTATATTGTTATATTTTGTAAAATAAAATGTAGTTGGCAGTGTAAGTAAACCAGACACATGTTCCTAAATGTTGTTTGTTTGAAAGAGCACGAGAAAGCAAAGAAGTCAAGTATGATAATAACAAAACTACTTACGAACAAAAACTTAAAGTATGGCATTGTTGCAGAGAGAAAGTTTACTAGAAAAAGTTGTGCTTGATCAACTTATTTTTGTTGAAAATGTAGTTGCTGTTTTTGTTTTTGCAAGCTTTTCATCTTCCATGCAATAAGTTATTTTGATATATTAGACTGGCCGTACGATGTATGGCTTGTTTTTGTTTTTGGAAAATAAAATTTTATTTTTTCTTAAAATGTTTGTTTTGATATAAAAACAAACTCCAGAAATTTTCAGCCAAATCCTATGATGCCTAGTGGTGCCTAGTTGACCTTGAAGTTTACTACGCCAAAAAGTTTTTTTTCTTATGCGTTGCACAAAGTTTGTTCTTTTTTGACTAAAAAAAATGTGCAACAGATTTAATTTTATTATATTATTACTATTAAATTTGTTATATACATATAATTCATTCAAGGAATAGCTTTTTTCTATTCTCTTTACATTACTCTCTCTTTCGCTTCAAAAAAAATAATACATAATTGTTAAAAAAAAATTATTTGCTTAAAAACTTATTTGATACAATTGCTACATGCTACAGAAGAGCAAATCTAACGGGACATTAAAGCAAGTTGAGATGATGAGAAACATGCTGCAAAAAAGAAATACAAAGTCTAAAAGAACTGATTTCCGTTATTTAGATGATCTTAACAAGCATGTAAGGTTTGCGTTTCATTACTAAGTAGAGTCTGTTAAGTGACAGAGAATATAAGTGAAAATTAAAAAAAATAGTAAAGAATAAAAAAAATAACAAATAATGGCATTAAAAAAACAACTGAGATCTGGAGATGATTTAGTATTGTTCATAGGAAAATGTAAAAATGAAATTTTGGGTGCAAAATTACCGTCAGTGAAGCAGGTTCTTCAATTTTTTTTTTATAAAATACGTATGGAAAACTATTTTTTAAAAAGCAGTGCAAAATTGACAATTGCAGTTGTTTCTGATTTTTGGAAAAGAGCCAACATTCCGATAATGTCAGAACAAAACTCTATTAAAGCCTTGGAGAGAATATATGAGAAATGGAGAAATTTGCAGAAGAATGCCAAGTCCAAGTATGAGAAGCACCAGAAAAACGAAGAGGAATTTGTGGATCGCATTGAAAATTATATATTTGACATTGCAACGTCAGATGCACTTGCGGTAATGAAGATCCAACAGGATAAAGACTTTCTTGTTCTTCAAAGGCAAAGAGGTCGACCAGGAAGTATGTCTGGTGTAGATGTAAAAATGGTGGAAAAACAGAAACGAAAAGAAAAGCGTTCTGATATATTAAAAATGCGCGTTGAAACGTATCGCGAGAAAAATGTTTATTTAGGTAATTGAGATTTTTGTTGAATTATCATGCAAATTAGTTTATTTATTTTTTCTTGAAATATCAGAGCAAATATCTGCTATGGATATTTCAGGTAGTACTGAAAGTAGCGAAATGGCGTATTCTGTGGTTGATCAAAATGTATCAATTGATATAGCAGACGATGAACCGACCGTCGTAACACAAGGTCAACAATCGCGTGGAAATATCCATTTTATTGATGATAGAATGCTGGCAAGTATGGACAAATGCAAAATTAGTACGAGAGATGCCATGCATTTAATTACTGCAACAGCAGCTGCACTACTACGAAAAATTGAGGGAGTCAATCCAACTTCCACAGCAATAAAATTGGACGCTTTAGTCCTCAATCGAACCACTATTCAGGCGATGAGGAGGGATTATCGCCGCAAACAAGCTCAGCAGATTCTGGAAAGTTTCAATGTAAATACTAAAAAATCTATTTTTGTGACTAATTAATTAATTTTTCTGATTCAAGATACCTGAAGTATTTGTCCTTCATTGGGATGGCAAACTACTTCCAGAAGTAAAAGGCAAAGAAAAATCAGAGCGACTAGCTCTAGTTGTGACTGGCAAAAATGTGGAGAAACTGCTTGGAATTCCAAAAATGCAAGACTCCTCTGGTGAAAGTATAGCTGATACAACCTTTAACTTCTTGATAAAATGGAAAATGGACAATTTAGTCGAAATAATATCTTTTGACACAACAGCAAGTAACACTGGCATTAATAAGGGTGCAGCCTACTTATTAGAAAAGAAATTAAAAAGGGACTTGCTGTTTCTTCCATGTCGTCATCACATTAGTGAATTGTTGATAAGAGCTGTCTTCGAACTAAATTTTGGTAAAACTGCTGCACCAGAAGTTCTTATTTTTAATCGCTTCTCCAAGTTTTGGCCAAATATTAACCAAATTAATTTTAAGAGTGGAATATCGGATGAGGATGTAGAAAAACTTTTTACGGTGGGTGAATTAGAATACCACAAAATATTTTGCCTTGAGGCATTGAAATCTCAATACGTTCGGGCAGATTATAAAGAAGTATTGCAACTTTCATTGCTTTTTATTGGTGAAAAAGCACCAGGCTTTTCGGGATTCCGTGCACCTGGTGCAACAACGCATGCTCGATTTATGTCGAAAAATATATACTGCTTTAAAGTGTTTCTGTTTCGTGAGCAATTTAAACTAACGACAGCGGAATTAAATAGCTTTCGTAACATTTGTGTATTTTTGACGCGAATTTACGTTCCGTATTGGTTTGGATGTGTCAAATCTGTGAATGCACCAAGATTAGATTTGCAACTTATAAATGATGTAACTGCATATTATGATACAAATATTTCCATCATTTTGTTAAAAAAAATTATCAATCATTTATGGTATTTGAGTGAAGAAGCTGTTGCTCTGTCTTTCTTTGATGACCAAATCCCTTACGATATAAAACTAAAAATGGTTAATGCCCTTGGTAACATTGAAGAATTATATGAAGAAGATATTTCGAAAAAAATTAAAACTACAATAGAAGATGTCAGAGCGTATACTGAAAAAAATTTGAGCGATTTCGTGTCTGCAAAAACAAAAAGATTCTTCACTCGATTGCAAATTGATTGGAGTTTCTTGCATTCGGATCCGGTAACGTGGAAAGATAGAGATGATTTTTGCGCTGGAAAAATTATTTGCGAAAATTTGGCCGTTGTCAACGATGCAGCCGAAAGGGGAGTTAAATTGATAACAGATTTTAATCGAGCGCTAACGTATGACGAGGAAGACAAGCAATATCTGTTGCAAGTGGTGGAACATTATAGGAAAATATATCCGTCTCACACGAAAAGCTCCCTTGTAAACCAGGTATTTTAATATACATAACTCAAATAAATACATATTTCTAAAATCTACCGTTTATTGGTGAAAACGTTATTTCTTTATGTAGGTTGCCCTATAATGCACATATTGTAAACTTCAAGGTCAACTAGGCACTACTAGGCATCATCGGATTTGGCTGAAAATTTCTGGAGTTTGTTTTTATATCAAAACAAACATTTTAAGAAAAAATAAAATTTAAATTTCTAAAAAAAAAAAATTACGGCCAGTCTAATATATATATATATATACATAGGTATATATGTAAGGATAACTATCCATATAAAAGCCGCTTCTTTTAAAAGCAAAGCAAGTAGATTTTTGCAATAATTGAGAGAATACTAGTTATGAATTAAATTAGATCTGATTGGTTATTTAGAAGTTCTTAATTTACATAATATTAACGTTCTGTTAAAAAGTAATATGAATTACCAAACACATATAGTAAGCGATATATAATACTAAAGATATAAAAGTTTACTCTCGTACTAAGTTAAGCCAAGCTCAATAAAATTCTTTATACACCCAGAAAAAAGATTGGTTGGAAAATGGTTAGGCCAACAAAATATCATTTGCATAAACTATATTTCAGTTCACACAATCAATTTTCTGTTAATACAAAAAACAATCCATGTTTATTGCCATGAGGGCATAATTGTAATAAAGATATGATTCTGACAATTCTTAAATTGATTGCATCAACCGAGCGTATGCTTTTGCCATGACTAATTCATTGATTGGTTAACACAACCGAATAAAATATTATGAATTGGATATTACTACCAACTTTTGGTATTGGCAACTAAAAAATTGTCGTTCTATATTAAGGTTAAAATAAACACTTTCTATCAGTTGCTGCAACTAACTATCACAGTTTATATTCGTTGCAACAAATTAAAAATTAACTTTTGTGACTTTCAAAGATATTATGATTTATGAATTCTCAAATGGTTTTTGAAAGTCTGTGCATAAGATAACAGGTTTGTGGCTGTTTAAAATGTGTGGTTGAAATAAATAAATTTCAATTAAAAATACCTTATGACAATATGTTAAATAATAAATTTCTTAAATTGTATATTTTTACTTGCGTTTATTGCTTATTTTATTTCAGTAAGGAAGGCCAATTTTTCTTTCGCAGGTACCAATTATGATATTGTTTCAGTTATACTAACCACATTTTCGGTAGCAAGAAAAACTTTTTTTCAAATTCCATACTGTTAACCAATTTTTTCTGTTGCTGCAACTATTTGTTTAAGGGTTATAATTAAAATATAGTGGTACCACAAGAAAATTGCAGTCGTTATACCAGAATTCTATATAGTTGGTGCAACCACCAAAATTCGATTGGCAAGAAATTCGGTTATCTCAACGAATCTGTTTTATCTGTGTATACATATGTATGTACACAAACAAGAAATGAGCGATTTTTTATACCTGTTTCTTTTTCACAGTGTTTCAAAAATCACTCTTCACTACTTGGACTAAATTGGTCAAGTAACAGGTACTTTAAATACCATTCATTCCTAGAATAAGTGAATGCTAATGTATGTATGTACAATTAGCAGCAAATAAAACTAATACAGAAATTACTGCAAAATTATGAACAATATATGTATAAATGTGCAGCTGTGGCTAAAGAATCTCTAATTAAGTTCATATTAATACATTGTGGCCATGTGAAAGCCACATCTGAGTTGCTTAAGCATTTCACAGGCTTATCGTTCAATACGGACATTAGCTTAAGCGAGCTTCTGTTGTCTTCATATTGTTTTAAAATCTTGCCACAGTGGCTTTTGGTATTCAAATGTTTAAATTGTTCTATGTATTTTGGTTTCTTAATTTGAGTTTTTTAACATGAAAAACAAACAAGCAAGCGTAAATAGAAATTTGAGTGTAATTAACTATCTAATATATTATTATGTTTTATTTGCTAAACTCTTTTTTTGTATCTTATATCTTTTAAATATGTGAGAGAATGTTGTTTTATAGGATGTGCACAGCTAAGCAGCGACTATATTCAGGCAGCTGTTCAATACATTCTGTAAAACTAACAGTATGTACAGACGTATGAGCAATATTTTATGTCTGTTAAATTGCAATATTGCTCATAAGTATGAACTTTGATACTTTGGGTTTTTGTATAAGATATTGTGGCATCATTGTGCAAGTCGCAGCTTATCGTAGATTATATCTACCTATAATTATGAAAGTGGTCTAAGGCATATATTTCTTGTGTCGAGATATTTACTACATACATTCTCAACAATGTCAAAACTTTTCGAAAAACTGTTCATGTCAAAATTGTCCCCAATTCTAATTGGTAGTGGGTGCATACCAGACCATCAATTTGGTTTTAGAAGTCAGCATAGCACCATTGAACAAACGCATAGATTGGTTCAATTTATAAGAAGAACATTTGAAGAAAAGAAGTACTGTTCTGCTCTGTTTATTGGCGTTTCGCAGGCATTTGATAAAATGTGGCATGAAGGCCTTATTTTAAAATTGAAATCATATCTACCAATAAATTTTCTGAATTTATTAGAAAGCTATATTACTACCCGCAAGTTCGCGGTTGTGGAAGGAAAATTCATGAGTGTGCCCGAATCTATATCATCCGGTGTGCCACAAAGGAGAATACTGGGGCCAGCTTTGTATTTGACTTATGCCCTAATTCTGTTCGACGAATGTATCGTCTTGTCTATGGACGAAAAAAAGACGCAGTTTTGATTCTTTAAACCGATTATTATTTATTGTCTATGCTAGAAGGTTCGTGTATTTGCGTTATGATTTTGTTTCAAACATTATATCCAACACATATTTTTTCATATATTTTTCAAACTATTGTATAATAATTTAATTGAATTTTTATGTTTTAAAAACATGGCAATAATATTTATATTTCTCATTGTCAAAGACAACAACCATTTTTGAAGAAAATTATTTAGAGACTTCAAAGACAAGAACTCAGAAGCATTTTCAAACAAATACGTCCTAAATCTTCTTACTGAATTAGGGCATTATACTTGTGATATGCCTTTGAGCAATAATATCCATACATCTACGTTTGCCGGTGATACAGCCTGCCTAAGTATGAACAAAAACTCTAACAAGGCTTCCCGATATCTACAAGAACATATTACACAACTGGAACTATGATTAAACTTATGGAGAATTATGCTCTAATTCAGTAAGAAGATTTAGGACGTTTTTGTTTGAAAATGCTTCTGAGTTCTTGTCTTTGAAGTCTCTAAATTATTTTCTTCAAAAATGGTTGTGGTCTTTGACAATGAAATATATAAGTATTATTGCCATGTTTTTAAAACATAAAAATTCAATTAAATTATTATACAATAGTTTGAAAAATATATGAAAAAATATGTGTTGGATATAATGTTTGGAACAAAATCATAAAGCAAATACACGAACCTTCTAGCATAGACAATAAATAATAATCGTTTTAAATAATCAAAACTGCGTCTTTTTTTCGTCCATAGACAAGACGATACATTCGTCGAACAGAATTAGGGCATTAAAGTAAACGAGCAAAAGAGTGTTCATGTAACTTTTACCTTGCGAAGTGATACTTGTTCTCCAATTCGAATCAACAATCAAGTTCTTCCTCAACATTCACACGTAAAATACCTTGGTATACACCTTGATCGACGACTTACATGGAAACTCCATATTGACTCAAAGCTAACACAAATGAAACTTAAATTAACTCAGATACATTGGCTGAATGGTAGAAATTCAACACTCAGCCTAGACTGCAATCTTTTACTATACAAGTCGCTTTTGAAGCCAATATGGCGCTACGGAATTCAGTTATGGGGCATTGCTTCAGCTTCTAATGTCGAGAGAATCCAACGTATGCAAAACAAAATTTTACGTTTAATAACATCGGCTCCATGGTACATTAAAAATTCCAGTTTACATCGTGATTTAAATATGCCAATAGTGATTGAAGAAATTGCAAAATATGCAGGCAAATACTTAACAAAACTCGAGTCACATCCTAATCCGCTTGCTCGTAATATTCTGAAATTTGCTGAACACATCCGCCTAAAAAAGAGCTCTTATTATCAACACTCCAGATAAGACTTCCTGAAAATAGTTTTTTTTTCCTTTTTGATTGTCACTACTTATGTATTATTTATAACTACCACTAAGTTTATGTCTGACACTGGTCGGGCCTAATAATTATATTTTAGATTTAAGATTTGAATACTTATTGTTAGTTCATATTTGAAGATACAATAAATAATTACAAGCATTAAAAAAAATATATTTATTACAGTTTTTTAACATTTATTTAATATTTCGAATCGAAAATTCATATGAATAGACCACTTTCATAATAAAGGACAAATATGTATGTATCAGTTTGCCATATTTTGAGGTAGCAAAGGTTAGAAATTTTTCCACTTTTCAATGCCTGATTAAATCATTCGCAGACAGAGACAAAATCAACTGAAAAATATTTTCTTTAAACTATTACATATATACTGCATAGTAGGGATTACTGTTCGGTTTTAACCGAAACCAAAACCACGGTTTTTAACCCATAAAAACTGAAACCGAAAACCGACAAAAGAAGGGTCGGTTTTTATGTTTTAATTTAACATTATTATCATGTTTAAAAATACCGCAAATGTACTTTACATTGAAAACTTTTGTAAATTAATTTTACTGTAACAATGACAGGTAATAAAATTGTAAAAATGTAAGAAAATTACAGCAATTCTTTGCAGGAAGAATTGTAATCTGTTAGCAAAAAAACTCTAACAGACGTAAAGCAAAAAGGTGTTAATTTTAACGTTCTTCGACAAGAATTTATACTTTATACAAAAACGAACAACAAAACAACCAACATATTATTGCTTCACAAGGCAATAACACAATAAAGCCCTCTTCAACTGAAAGCGAAAGATTGTTTTCTGTCACTGGTAAAATTAAATATAAATTTTTTATTCTTAAGCTTTTTATACACATACTCATTACCAAATGTTTATTTTCTAATAAAAGTACCTGAATTGAATACTAACAAAAAAAACTTCAGCACCCCTATAGTGAACCTTTTTTCCCACAAAATATTTTCTTCAGAAATGTTTCCCCTTTTTTGATTCCCTTTATCATGAATAATATTTTTCAACTGAGTTTTTTCACTTTTCCCTTTGTTTTTTTGTTCGCTTTATTTTTGCAGCCGAACTGAATTATTACATCAAATAATTTCGATATTTTTCTTCGAATTATCGTATATCAAAAGTTATAATATTTATTTTTAGGACAAGATTAGTGCGTCAATTTAACAATAATTCCCTGCAGCACCTTTTTTTTATAGAGTATGAATCTTTTTGGTTCGAACACAATAAATTTCATGGTGGTGCACCACAGTGGTATATTTACCAATTTTCTCCACTGCACCTAGAATATTTAAAAACACAAATTTCAAGTAAAAAAAACTTCATTTAGAACCTAAAACTTTTGTGCTTCTTGTTTATTAAACTTAAGTTTATCCAATTTTCAATTAATTTTTAAGCTTTCTTCCCTTTTTACATTCATGTGAACTGATAGCGGGGAAAAATTTCACAGGACATTTACGATAGCATTTTCCCTTCAAGGGGAATGAAAATTTCACTTGAACAAAAATTCCACTTGTTATTCACGATAGTGGTGATTATTTTTAAATCATCATTTATTTTTCCATCATACACACCAATTTATATACATGCATACTTTTAAAATCGAAACCGAACCGAAACTGGGCGGTTTTAATAGTTCAAAACCGGAAACTACGGTTTTTTAATTTAAACGGTTCTTGACAAACCCTACTGCAACAACAAAAAAAACTTTTTTAAGTCTATTTTAAGTACATGTTTTCCTAACACCATGTTGTTTCGTTCTGCTAATTTTAGTCTGAATAATCATACTTTTTAGAGAATATTACAATTAGTAGTAGAGATGTTTTTAAAAATTTTTGATCTATTTCACTTGCAAAATTTACACAAAAGGCTACATAATTTATTTTAACTGATATCTCATAGAATGGGTAAGGCACATTATATTTTCTTGTTCCCTTAGCCTTTTTAAGCTTAACTACAATTTTCTTTTCCCTAACACAGCATTAATTTTGCTGGCATAAGCTCAACATCTGCAAAAGTTAAGGATATATTAGAGAGAAAATCTAATGAAAGCTATTGAAAAAACTATTAAAATAAAAAATATTATTTGTCTCTTTTGTTTTTATATATGCTATGAATACACTCTCAATACAACTTGGATAGACATAAGTTCTCAATGCTAGGACAAGTTCCGTCCAATCCATTAAAATTGAATAACACACTCTCTTTATAAATACTAATTTTCTGTGTGTTAAATTTATTAGGACATTCATTTGTTTTACGTTAGGAGGATAATATAATATATAATGAAAATTTGGTTCTATGATATGTATATCTATGATAATGGCCCCTATTATGAGCAAGTTTCAATCTTCGACTGTAGTCGAAAGTACTGATCGAACAAATTGTCATTTGGTATTATGACGAGCATTCGACAAAGAATGTCGTTATTGTGAATAAAATCGACCAAAAATAGATTATAACTCTTGTTTGTGTACTTAAAAATAAAACTTGTTTAACATTAAGATTTTTAAACAAAATTTCTTATTAAAAAAATTCATCGAAAGCTAATTTCTGTCCGATAGAAAATTCGTTGCTCAACGAAATTTTCGATGCTCATAATATGAATTTAACATTCGATTTTCGATGTTCGATACCCAGCGAAGATCGAAAATCGAATGCAACTCATAATAGAGCCTAATATCTCAAAATTTCTAAGCGTTACTTTTTTTATATCTAATGCATTTTATTTATTACAATAACTAACAAACACTTATTGTTGGCTAAAATTAAAATTATTTAGTTAATATATATTATAAACAATAAATAAGGCTGGTATATTTGACAGAGAGTTAAAATTTTTGTTTTAGTCTCAAGGACTTTTTAATTTTTTTAATGTTGCACCAGCAATTTTTTTATTTCATATTACCAAAATATGTAAGCTTATACATATTAAATATCCCAAAGCTTACAGACGCAATTATAATAGTAAACAGTTTAAATTGAATTTAAGAAATCTGCCAACAGTTTTATCATGCCATCTAAGCTACTCGTTTAAAGACAATACCAGCATACAAAATAAGAGAATAAGACAATGATATATAGAGTTTATAACCATCAGACTGAAATGCTTATTTATCTAGCCTAGTTTATCATTTACAAAAACAACAATTCATTTATCATTTTCATTTTGACACTTGGCTGAAGTTATCTTTAATAGATCATACGAAAATTCTCAATCGCAAAGTCTTGTAACGTGGCCTTTTCTAGTCTATTTTCAACTGTCTATCTCATCATACTTCCGCTCAACTGAAAGCCTTTGTTTTTGCTTTGTGTGTGTCTGGTAGTTGAACGATTCCTCGTACTAATGAAAGCTTGCTGTCAGCTCAAATATTTTTGTGTATTGTTATTGTAACATCTTTGGATGTTAAAAAGATACTTGTGTGTGTGTGCGTGTATACTTTTGTTATTTATTAGATGCTTTAGCCAGACAGACAAATGGCCATTTCAGTTTTGACTGAAACAAACAAAACTCAGCAATACTATTCTAAGCAAACACATATTCAAACATCAGTTAATATAATTGTGCGCATTATTATAATTGAGCTCATCATCATTTTTATAAACATATTATATATGTAATATGTTTATAATAGCTATAACAAGTAAGAGTGCTATATTCGGCTGTGCCGAATCTTATATACCCTTTACCAACGTACGTACATATATATAGTATACAGACACGTACATACATATTTGTTTTGTGAAAAAATTTATAATTTTTTAAAGTTTCCATCTTTGGAGCTATAATTTTCATTTTTAAAATTTCATACACCAAACTTTTCTTTCAGAAGCATAAAATATATTCAATTTATAAAGAAAAAGAAAAAAATTTTTAGACCTATTTAATTTTACATAACACAAAAAGTGTAAGTTTTCCAACCCTGGAGTCATAATTTTGGATTTTTCTGATTATTGATACCAATCTAGTTCTTTAAAAAATGCATAAAATATGTTAAGTGAAAAAAGCAAGAACGAAATAAGTAAAAACTTAGTTTCATTTAATTCCTTTAATATTAAAAAAATCAGTTAAGTGCGACTTTGAATCGCGCACGAAAGGAAGGTTTTTTGCTTTTTTGAAGTTTTTTTCAGTTAAAACGATTTTTTCAGTTATGTCGCTTTTTTCTCGTTTTGGCGATTTTGTCTGTTTTTGGAGGTTTTTTTCATTTTGGCGATTTTTTTTGTGTTGTTGGGCTTTTCTTCATTTTGGAGATTTTTCTCATTTTGACGATTTTTTCTGTTTTTTGGGTTTTTTCGCTATTTTTTTGGCGATTTTTTTGTTTTTTTTTTCGTTTTGGTGATTTTTTTCATTTTGGCGATTTTTTTTCATTTTGGCAATTTTTTTCTTTTTTTTATGTTTTTTTTTTCGTTTTGGTGATTTTTTTCATTTTGGCGATTTTTTTTTCATTTTGGCGATTTTTTTTCATTTTGGCGATTTTTTTCTGTTTTTAATTTTTTTTTTCGTTTTGGCGATTTTTTTTCTTTTTTTGGCGATTTTTTTTCATTTTGGCGATTTTTTTCTGTTTTTTAGGTTTTTTTTCGTTTTGGCGATATTTTTCATTTTGGCGATTTTTTTCATTTTAGCAATTTTTTCGTTTTTTTGCGATTTATTTTAGTCTTAGAAATTTTCTTTTAATTTAGTGCTTTTTTTCATTTTGGCGATTTTTTTCTGGTTTTTTTGGGGTTTTTTTCGTTTTGGTGATTTTTTTTCATTTTGGTGATTTTTTTTATCATTTTGGCGATTTTTTTCTGTTTTTTAGGTTTTTTTTCGTTTTGGTGATTTTTTTCATTTTGGCGATTTTTTTTTCATTTTGGCGATTTTCTTTCATTTTGGCGATTTTTGTTTTCATTTTAGCAATTTTTCCGTTTTTTTGCGATTTATTTTAGTCTTAGAAATTTTTTTTAATTTGGTGCTTTTTTTCGTTTTGGCGATTTTTTTTCTGTTATTTAGGTTTTTTCTTTTTTTTGGCGATTTTTTTAATTTTGGCGATTTTTTTCTGTTTTTAAGGGGTTTTTTCGTTTTGGCGATTTTTTTTTCATTTTGACGATTTTTTTCTGTTTTTTAGGGTTTTTTTTCGTTTTGGTGATTTTTTCATTTTGGCGATTTTTTTTCATTTTGGCGATTTTTTTCTGTTTTTTAGGTTTTTTTTAGTTTTGGCGATTTTTTTTCATTTTAGCAATTTTTCCGTTTTTTGCGATTTATTTTAGTTTTAAAATTTTTTTTTAATTTGGTGCTTTTTTTCGTTTTGGCGATTTTTTTTTCTGTTTTTGGCTTTTTTTCATTTTGGCGATTTTTTGTTTTTTGGGGTTTTTTTCGTTTTGGCGATTTTTTTCATTTTGGCGATTTTTTTTTTCATTTTGGCGATTTTTTCTGTTTTTTAGGGTTTTTTTCGTTTTGGCGATTTCTTTCATTTTGGCGATTTTTTTTTCATTTTGGCGATTTTCTTTCATTTTGGCGATTTTTGTTTTCATTTTAGCAATTTTTCCGTTTGTTTTTGCGATTTATTTTAGTCTTAGAATTTTTTTTTAATTTGGTGCTTTTTTTCGTTTTGGCGATTTTTTCTTGTTTTTGGCGATTTTTTTCGGTTTGGCGATTTTATAATTTTTTATTTTTTCAGTTTTACCGTTTTTGAAAATTTCAAGAGTTTTGCTCTTACGGTTTCCAAGATACAGCAAATAGTCAAAATTACATAGTCAAAATTGCATTAACTGATGGAACACCCTTTAATTTAAATTTTTTTAAATTTTAGTGTTAATTTTTGTAGTCTGAATAAAAATACACTAACCTTACACATTTCAAGTGTATATACATACATACATACAATTGTATGTATATTACATGGGATTTTAACATTTTTCGTTGCTCGTTTTGGAACACCCTTTAATTTCCAATTCTCATGTATTTGTTGTTGTAGCGGCCAAAGGTCTACATACTGTGTCCAAATTTCAGGTCTGTAGCTCTTACGGTTCTCGAGAAAATACTAATATAGTTTTAGACATAGTTAATTTTACATAACACAAAAAGTTAAAGTTTTCCAACCCTGGAAACGTCTTTTTAATTTTTTTGTATTTTTTTAATTTAAAATTCCAATTTTAGTCGTACTGAAGTGTAAAATATGTACATTTATTAAAAAAAAATAAAAATTTGTTTTCGGGAGTTACTTTTATATGGCAAAATGAAGTTTAAGTTTTCCAGCTCTGCAATGGTCTGCCCGATTTTGCTGAATTTCAATACCAATCTATTTTGGAAAATTTCTGACACACCAGTCCAAGAACGAAGTCTCTAGCTCTTCTGGGAGCTTCGGAAAACCGATTTCACGTACAGACAGACGGACAGACGGACAGACGGACAGACGGACAGACGGACAGACGGACAGACGGACAGACGGACAGACGGACAGACGGACAGACGGACAGACGGACAGACGGACAGACGGACAGACGGACAGACGGACAGACGGACATCGCTTATTCGTCTTCCCTATGCATAAGGATCCAGAATATATATATTTTATGGATCGCTTATTGATATTATAGAAATTACAAACGGAATGACAAACCTATATATACCCTTTTACCATTTTTTTGGTAAAGGGTATAAAAACAGTCAACTCTCTATAAAGTGGAACTCGCCCCATGCTATGTTTACAACTAATTCTCTATATATTTACATCATAAATGTTAAACACAACATTATCATCTTTAAAAACAATTTAGATACATTGCTGTCATAATAGTCTCCATCTCAAATAAATAACATAAAATTTACCCATCTCATTTTATGCAGACTGTGGCGTTGAAAAATTATTAGAAAACAAGACCAAACTAGACAACAACAATAATGGCCAAAGACAAATGCAAATGTGTTCAGAATTTTCAATTATGACTTGAAACTATAACAATAATTTTTCATTCTCTTACTAGGGATTTTTATACTTCTTTTTAATGAACAATTTCATTTGATATTTTTGGCTCATGTTTTAGCGATATTAAATATTTTATACAATAAGATATTTAGTAGCAAACTTTTGTTTGTTTTAAAAAGTTATATTTAAATTGAAGACCAAAGAAAATATGTTTGGAAAATATTAAAGAAAAATCTATTGTATGAATATAACAAAAAAATATTTTTCGAATAAAAAAGTACTACCAGAACAATGCATCGATTTTCGTTGGCTCACTGCAATAAAGTCATAAGTACTAAGCAAAAAGAGCATTATCGCTCAAGTAATTCTGGAATAACTCTATATGGCCTTACTACCAATACAATATGGTGCAGCTATGTCCTTATATTTCAACTAGTTGAGAAATAAGGCAAATTAAGCTTATTAAATATGACTTTATTTCAGTGAGCCGAAGAAAATGGGTACATTGTGCCAATAGTGAGATCTAGGCTTAAGATTGTGTTTTTATACCCTTTACCAAAAAAATGGTAAAAGGGTATATATAGGTTTGTCATTCCGTTTGTAATTTCTATAATATCAATAAGCGATCCATAAAATATATATATTCTGGATCCTTATGCATAGGGAAGACGAATAAGCGATGTCCGTCTGTCCGTCTGTCCGTCTGTCCGTCTGTCCGTCTGTCCGTCTGTCCGTCTGTCCGTCTGTCCGTCTGTCCGTCTGTCCGTCTGTCCGTCTGTCCGTCTGTCCGTCTGTCTGTACGTGAAATCGGTTTTCCGAAGCTCCCAGAAGAGCTAGAGACTTCGTTCTTGGACTGGTGTGTCAGAAATTTTCCAAAATAGATTGGTATTGAAATTCAGCAAAATCGGGCAGACCATTGCAGAGCTGGAAAACTTAAACTTCATTTTGCCATATAAAAGTAACTCCCGAAAACAAATTTTTATTTTTTTTTAATAAATGTACATATTTTACACTTCAGTACGACTAAAATTGGAATTTTAAATTAAAAAAATACAAAAAAATTAAAAAGACGTTTCCAGGGTTGGAAAACTTTAACTTTTTGTGTTATGTAAAATTAACTATGTCTAAAACTATATTAGTATTTTCTCGAGAACCGTAAGAGCTACAGACCTGAAATTTGGACACAGTATGTAGACCTTTGGCCGCTACAACAACAAATACATGAGAATTGGAAATTAAAGGGTGTTCCAAAACGAGCAACGAAAAATGTTAAAATCCCATGTAATATACATACAATTGTATGTATGTATGTATATACACTTGAAATGTGTAAGGTTAGTGTATTTTTATTCAGACTACAAAAATTAACACTAAAATTTAAAAAAATTTAAATTAAAGGGTGTTCCATCAGTTAATGCAATTTTGACTATGTAATTTTGACTATTTGCTGTATCTTGGAAACCGTAAGAGCAAAACTCTTGAAATTTTCAAAAACGGTAAAACTGAAAAAATAAAAAATTATAAAATCGCCAAACCGAAAAAAATCGCCAAAAACAAGAAAAAATCGCCAAAACGAAAAAAAGCACCAAATTAAAAAAAAATTCTAAGACTAAAATAAATCGCAAAAACAAACGGAAAAATTGCTAAAATGAAAACAAAAATCGCCAAAATGAAAGAAAATCGCCAAAATGAAAAAAAAATCGCCAAAATGAAAGAAATCGCCAAAACGAAAAAAACCCTAAAAAACAGAAAAAATCGCCAAAATGAAAAAAAAAATCGCCAAAATGAAAAAAATCGCCAAAACGAAAAAAACCCCAAAAAACAAAAAATCGCCAAAATGAAAAAAAGCCAAAAACAGAAAAAAAAATCGCCAAAACGAAAAAAAGCACCAAATTAAAAAAAAATTTTAAAACTAAAATAAATCGCAAAAAACGGAAAAATTGCTAAAATGAAAAAAAATCGCCAAAACTAAAAAAAACCTAAAAAACAGAAAAAAATCGCCAAAATGAAAAAAAATCGCCAAAATGAAAAAATCACCAAAACGAAAAAAAACCCTAAAAAACAGAAAAAAATCGTCAAAATGAAAAAAAAATCGCCAAAACGAAAAAACCCCTTAAAAACAGAAAAAAATCGCCAAAATTAAAAAAATCGCCAAAAAAAAGAAAAAACCTAAATAACAGAAAAAAAATCGCCAAAACGAAAAAAAGCACCAAATTAAAAAAAATTTCTAAGACTAAAATAAATCGCAAAAAAACGGAAAAATTGCTAAAATGAAAACAAAAATCGCCAAAATGAAAGAAAATCGCCAAAATGAAAAAAAAATCGCCAAAATGAAAAAAATCACCAAAACGAAAAAAAACCTAAAAAACAGAAAAAAATCGCCAAAATGATAAAAAAAATCACCAAAATGAAAAAAAATCACCAAAACGAAAAAAACCCCAAAAAAACCAGAAAAAAATCGCCAAAATGAAAAAAAGCACTAAATTAAAAGAAAATTTCTAAGACTAAAATAAATCGCAAAAAAACGAAAAAATTGCTAAAATGAAAAAAATCGCCAAAATGAAAAATATCGCCAAAACGAAAAAAAACCTAAAAAACAGAAAAAAATCGCCAAAATGAAAAAAAATCGCCAAAAAAAGAAAAAAAATCGCCAAAACGAAAAAAAAAATTAAAAACAGAAAAAAATCGCCAAAATGAAAAAAAATCGCCAAAATGAAAAAAAAATCGCCAAAATGAAAAAAATCACCAAAACGAAAAAAAAAACATAAAAAAAAGAAAAAAATTGCCAAAATGAAAAAAAATCGCCAAAATGAAAAAAATCACCAAAACGAAAAAAAAAACAAAAAAATCGCCAAAAAAATAGCGAAAAAACCCAAAAAACAGAAAAAATCGTCAAAATGAGAAAAATCTCCAAAATGAAGAAAAGCCCAACAACACAAAAAAAATCGCCAAAATGAAAAAAACCTCCAAAAACAGACAAAATCGCCAAAACGAGAAAAAAGCGACATAACTGAAAAAATCGTTTTAACTGAAAAAAACTTCAAAAAAGCAAAAAACCTTCCTTTCGTGCGCGATTCAAAGTCGCACTTAACTGATTTTTTTAATATTAAAGGAATTAAATGAAACTAAGTTTTTACTTATTTCGTTCTTGCTTTTTTCACTTAACATATTTTATGCATTTTTTAAAGAACTAGATTGGTATCAATAATCAGAAAAATCCAAAATTATGACTCCAGGGTTGGAAAACTTACACTTTTTGTGTTATGTAAAATTAAATAGGTCTAAAAATTTTTTTCTTTTTCTTTATAAATTGAATATATTTTATGCTTCTGAAAGAAAAGTTTGGTGTATGAAATTTTAAAAATGAAAATTATAGCTCCAAAGATGGAAACTTTAAAAAATTATAAATTTTTTCACAAAACAAATATGTATGTACGTGTCTGTATACTATATATATGTACGTACGTTGGTAAAGGGTATATAAGATTCGGCACAGCCGAATATAGCACTCTTACTTGTTTAATATCAAAAACTTTATAACTTTTATGTCCTAACTCAGTAAGAATACTTAGCACGTTTTTGTTTGAAAATGCTTCTGAGTACTTGTCTTTGAACTCTCTAAATTATTTTCTTTTAAAATGGTTGTTGTCCTTGATAATGAAAAATAAAAATAGTATTGCAATGTTTTTAAAACAAAAATATTCAATTAAAGTATTATACAATAGTTTGAAAAATATATGAAAAAATATGTGTTGGATATAATGGATATAAATCATAAAGCAAATACACGAACCATGTAGCATAGACAATAAATAATAATTGTTTTAAAGAATCACAACTACGGCTTTCTTTCGTCCATATATAAGACGATACAATCGTCGAACAGAATTAGGGCATTAGAACTTTTGCTCCTTTGTTTTGTCTAATTAACGTCTATATGCTTTTCGAACTCATCAGTAGACTAATACCCAAAATTTTTTGAAATAAGTTAAAAAAAAATTAATAGAAAATTTAAATTGATGATCGACTTAAGTTGATTGAGTTATAAAGATTTGGCTTAAAAAGCGTTACGAACTTTAGCCTATTCAATTCATAAGAATATAGAAACAAATACAGTTCGAAAAATAATAATTAACTAAAATTAATAGTCATTGGCTTGTGGCAAAAATCAAAAAATAAAAATATACTTAATAGTAACAAACCAAAAAAGTTTGTCTTAAGTAGAACAAAAATAAGCAAATTAACAAACATGTGAATAGTTAGTAAGGAACAAACGACAATGGTAAGACTGTTGTAATATATATGGAAGATGGTAAATTTTCAGCCTTCACTACCTAACATATATATGAGCAAATTGAAAAATGCAATGAATCAAACCAATTCACATATTCCATTTGCAATAAAGTTATGTATATAAGGCAGACATCTACATCAACTGACACCACACACGGTGGACCAAAACACAGAAGAACGCTGATGAGGAAGGTTTAGTGGCCTTCGAAAACGGCTGGCTGTTCCGTTCAACTATGTGTTGTTGTCAGAATATTTACAACTAACTTTGATGTTATTTGTTCATTAATAATTATCACATATAATTTGGCTTAAAAAGCGTTACGAACTTTAGCCTATTCAATTCATAAGAATATATAAAGATTATTGTTTGAGGCTTTATACTTATATTATTATATTTGTATATTGTGATTCTCAGTAGCACATTAATATTTACATATATTAATGCTCTAATTCTGTTCGACGATTATATCGTCTTGTCTACGACGAAAAAAATAAATTGTTTTGATTCTTTAAAACAATTATTATTTATTGTCTATGCTAGAACGTTCGTGTATTTGCTTTATGATTTTGTCCCAAACATTATATACAACACATATATTTTCATATATTTTTCAAATTAGTTAATTGAATTTTTATGTTTTAAAAACAAGGCAATAACAACAACCATTTTTAAAGAAAATAATTTAGAGAATTCAAAAACAAGAACTCAGAAGCATTTTCAAACAAAAACGTCCTAATTCTTCTTACTGAATTAGGGCATTTATATACGCATACGACGTTTTTTAGATTTTTTCCAATGATAAATTCCATCAGCAGGATGGAAATATATATAGATGTTGCTTAACTAAAAAACAAGGAAAACAATTTTTAATAGAGCATTTACACTTGCACAAAATCAAGCAGGTTTCAATTAAAATTTATACGAGAATCTATACTGTTTACTCCATTTTTTTTTGCATGTTACAAGATGTCTTATTCAAAACAAAACCCATTGACCGAAGATTTTCCAAGACTACTACTACTACTACAGTTGCACTGTAGCCAATTCACACACCCTTTTTAGTACACAGGCCGACTTTTTCTTGAAATTTTTGAAGAAAAAAAAAACTAAGTTCTACTTGATTTTAAATAGATTTCGACAACAAATTTCGCATACATAAAAAGTAGACTTAGTTTTGTATGGAAAATAGATCTTGGCCGAAATTTCGTGAGTAAAAGATTTGCCTCATATATAAACACAAGTAAATTAACTCCGATATTTCTTTTAGAATTTTCATATAAAAAATATTTTTGCTGCCCCACTTTGAAAAGAAACATTTTTAAATCTTTATTTAAAAAAAAATTTTTTTGTTTTAAAAATAATTTAAAACATTCGGAAAATTTATCTATTCAGGGATATTTGTTATAGTTCAGTATAAAAAGTGTACCTCAACATTCTAAAAATGGCTAAATTTCTATATAAAAAAAACTTTTTAACACATTTAGGGAATTCACAATGAATATCTTAAAATTTTAATGTTACAACATTGTACCATCTTAAAATTGTCTTCATTCAGTGAGCAGGCAACGATATGAAATACAGTGTATTGAAGTATTAATATAACACAATTTTTTATTATATAATATATAATATTTTTTTATAGTTTTTCAGTTTTAACTTGTTTAGTTTAATATTACCGTATTGAAAATGACTTGCTTTAAAGATTTTTTATTTCAAATGCATACATTGCAACATTAAAATATATTATAAAACGCTATTGTGAACTCGCTAATTGTTTTTATATCAATTGGACTTTTAAGCTGAATTTATATACTTTATTTGTAACTTTTAAGCTCTTATATACTCTTATATACATTCTTATTACAAATCAAATATATCGTGCTCAAATATCGACAAGTGTTCCATAATAAAAATACAAATTTTATATATTATTTTTACTACAAGACTATAAATAATTTTTTTTAAGTAAAAACAAACACTCCTAAGATAACAGACCAGAAAACTATCCACTTTTTTATTTAATTTTCTTTGAATATTTTACAACTGACAACTAATCTTTAATTAAATGTATATTTTTCACTGTCGTTTTATTTATTTATCTTGAAATGAAATGATATATTTCTTTTGATTTATTTTATTACAGTTGGTCTTTTGTTTTTCGTTAATTTTATTTTATCTATTTGAAAAAAAATTTAATTTGAGAATGCAAACGGCCATACCGACCATAATATTAATATTATAATTTAAGTCCACATTATTTGAAATTTTAGCTGACAGTGATTATTTATCATTCCAGACCATGTTTTAATTTTTAATTTTTTCCTTTTGCTATGTTTCATCGTACTTTTTACATTTATCCTTTTCAGTAAAATTATCATTGTTATCCCTGCAAGTCTTTATATACCCAACCAATGGCACGTAGTGCTTGGTAGTATAAATATTATAACGAGTTGATGTATTAGGATGTGAAAGCTGGTAAAGGTGAAGCTCAGAAAGGCTCCTATATTTTGGGCTCCTTAGTTTTTTTTTTTTTTTTTTGTTTTTTGGTAAATCAAAGCTAATGTGGTAGCTTCCTGTTTTTAAACCTGCTATTCTTATAAATCGTTTTTTACCAAAGAAAATTTAAATTTATGTTAACAAGCCGGGTACAACAACTAGTTATTGGTGTTGCCAGAAGCTAGAACAATCGTGTGACAGCATTGCCATTGTAAAGAAAGTTGCCATTCTTCGAAGAGATAATCGGTCATGTCACATGTCCGTTCGGAATCGGAATTGAACAAACCTCAAAATGTCAAGCCTTAGCTGGAGCATGCCCCAGCATACCACCGCCTCCCGCAGTCTGGACACACCTGACAAATTTTAGACACCATCTCCTACAAAAATGGGGTGAATTGAATTCCGTTTCCGAACGGAATAGAACTCTGTGACATGGCCTAATAGTAATTTTTGTTTATTTATTTATTTATTAGGTCAATAGATTTTAAATCCTTTATGACTAAAGGTTTCTACAAAACAGTGTCAAAGAGCAAAAATTTAAACAGATGTATGAATTTGAATAAACCATTTAAATGTATAATAATATTCTTTTTTGAACGAACAACTAAAGAGTATAACATCTATTAAATTTCGCATATAGACGCCGAAAAGAGTCGTTATTAGCATGGGCTAATATAGTATAGTATTTAAGGCATAACAGTTGGAAGTTGCGAGTTGGTATTGCATTAACATTGATGTTAATTTTACTAAAGAGGAACTGGGAGTCAGCATCACAGCGAATTATGTTAAGAACAAATAAAGTGCTTAACAGCGATCGACGACTTTTCTGAGTTGGTAACTTGTTAAGACCAAGTCTATTATTATACAATGGTAGAACATATGAATTTCAACCAAAGCCGCGTAGACAAAAGTTCAAAAACTGTTAAGAATACCTTGGGTTCCATATAGCATATCCCTACTCATTAATAGGTCTAACAAGTGATGTATCTAAGAGTTTTGTGAGATATGGGTTGGAAAATTCTTTAGATCAGCGTTTTATAAATTCAAGTAGCCCATTAAATTTTTCTAATAGTTACAGAGATGTGATCACGACAGTTGAACCTGTGATCTAGCAATATACCAAGATACAGAATGTTATGGACTTTTTCCAGTGTTGAGTTATCCAAAAAAAAATATAAACTGAGTCATACATAAACATGATATGGGGATGATTTCAATCCTTAAACTGAGCTGAAGCTTGTAGTAGCCGAAGTATCTATGTTTTAACACCAACTTTTGCTTAGTAGGATTTTAATATTTGAGGTTAATTATTCATGTTACTAGCGAAAACGAAGAACATTCGTCAGTTTTTAAGAAATTATAGAAAATATATAAGAACATTTGTTCCATCAGTACTTTTGACTACGTTCGAAGATCGAAAGTTGCTCATAATAAGCCACTTTATTGTTTTATGAGCAATGCGGATAATGTCTTTGCGTCAAATACCATCTGTACACTAAGAACTTATGGCTTAATTTTGATACCAAGCCCAAAAGGAATTAAATTTATCCCAGAATCGTATGAATATAAATGAATTTTTAAGTTTAAGTTTAACATTTGTTAACGTATAAATTATTCGAAATTATTATTATTATTTTACTTATGCACGTAATTTCTATCCATAGATATCTATTAGTGTAAGTCAAATTTTATAAGGCAAACTCGCAGGTAAAAAGCTTAGGTAATTTATCTGTGTGTAGAAATTACGGGCATTATTCAGTGAAATAATTTTTTTATTAAAAATACATTAAAATTGATTATTGAGGGGTTTTAGCTGGATCATATGCGCATTTCACTGTTGCTATGCAGTTCATCAGGGAACCTTTACCCAAAAATTTCTTAGAACAACTAAAGTTATTATGTTAAACTTTCATTTAAACAAATGTGACACAAGAACTTAATAATCAACAAAAAAACACAAATGCACTAATTCAGTAAGAAGATTTAGGACGTTTTTGTTTGAAAATACTTTTGAGTTCTTGTTTCTGAATTCTCTAAATTATTTTTTTTTTTCAAAAATGGTTGTTGTCTTTGATAAGAAAAAATAAAAATACTATGCACCATGTTTTTAAAACATAAAAATTAAATTAAAGTATTATACAATAGTTTGTAAAATATATGAAAAAATATCAGTTGGATATAATTTTTCGAACAAAATCATAAAGCAAATACAATAACCTTCTAGCATAGACAATAAATAATAGGAGTGTTAAAGAATCAAAACTGCTTCTTTTTATCGTCCATAGAGAAGACGATACAATCGTCAAACAGAATTACGGCATAAAATAGGAGCATTACCCACAACTTAATGGAAAAAAAATTTATTTTTCACTCAAGAGCTGAGTAAGAGTCTAAACACAATGTTTGCGGTGCGGTGCGATTTCTCGTTGCGGGAGAGAAAAATAAACACAATACAACGGAAGACGGCTACGGTGATACTTGTCATTGTTTGTTTAAATTTTTATTATTTTTTTTTGTACATACATTTTTATAAAAAAAAAATACTCTTTGTGTTAAATATTTTGTAATGGCAGTAACTAAAAACAAAAAATTATTAACATTTTATAGATTTCCAGATATATTTTTTCAACTTTTACATTTTATGACAAAAAAAAATTAATAAGTAAAATAATAATTTGGGATTATTAGTGCGTTTAAAAACTTTAAACTTAAAAAAAAAATCATGTTTTTTTGTTACAACAATGTTGTGAACACCGCCAATTATTCAAAAACTATGGCAACATCAGAAAGAGAAAGAGTGTCAAAAATTGAGAGAATAAGAAAGTCCGCAGAGAAAATAAAATAGAATTTAATTTTATACCGTTCCGCACTGCGGTTTTTTACTTCAAAATCGTATGAAAAACCGCACCGCAATAAATTATCGTTACATTGTGTTCAGACTCTAAATAAGATACTTGTATGAAATTTTTACACAATATGAAAAACGTTGTGAGGATTATGACGTTGTTTGAGAAAATGCGCGATATGTAAGACAGTAAGTAAGTAAGTAAGTACAGTAAGACTCTTAAGATGTTATTGAGAATCACAATATACAAACATAATAAGATTAAAAGACTTAAACCAAAATATTTACCAAAGTTCAATTCAGCATTTATTTTAACTTTGTAAAAGGTTCTACACCAATTAGTTGCCTAATGGTTAACAATAAAAGTATTTAAAAGGCGAAAAAAAGAAGAACAAGATACTAATTTCCATATAAAAAATATTGAAGTTTATTTATTAGACAGTCAGTCTGTAATGTTTTATTTTTTTTTTTTAGTTAAAACTTGCTTTAATGCTATTTGTAGAATATGACAAAAAGGACTTTGAACCTTAGAGCCTTGTGTATAAAAAAACCTTATATGCACTGCTTTAACTCTTTGGCTGTATTATTATTATATGAACTAACACATCGTTAATTAAGTTTGTTAGTAAAACAATTTAGTTGGTTAAAAAGACAATAGATACGATGATGAAGACACAAGGTTCATTGTAGAAATTCTGTTATAAATTTAATATTTTGTTACAGTTAACAGTTTAGCTGCATGAATGATATTCACTGTGTTCTTAGCAAACATAATATGTTGGTACAGGGTTTTGTCAAAAGATGATGTATTTGTTAACCATCTTCTAGTCCATCATTATGTGATGGAGTTCTATTTGCTCTGCAATCATCTATACATAATTATTATAATGATTTGCTGGATCAGTAAATTGTTCCCATTTCTAGCTTAAATGGTTTATTTTAATTATGTGCATGTATTTATATTTCACCTAACTATTCAGGTGATTTAAGTATATCATGCACATCTTTTTAATATTTTATCTCTTCGTTATTATTAGTAAATAGCAAACTCTGCGTGTAGGGTGACTTCCACTCAAGGAACTTTTCAGTTGACTTTAAGCTAACATCCTTTTTTAAATAAGCTAAAAAACTTAATAACAGTCTTACTGAAAATAATATGTTCTTGCAAATCACATATATAAGCTTACTTCAAATATTGTATTACTTCTTAAATTAATCGTTTTATCAATATAAAACTTCTAAGAATAAACGTATTAACGCGAAGTTATTATAAACGTGATAAGCATTATAACCTAAACATTTCAAAAGCTTTCATAACTGCTCTTCATTAATCACGTAACTAATTTTATGAGAGCTGCTTTTCCCTTAGGGCGGTCTTTCACAGAATCTCTTGCCTATAATATAAGAAAATAATAAAATAATATTTTCGAAAATGGAAAACACAACTTTGAGACAAGAGCGCATATTAAATATATTCTTTGAACTTTTAAGTTTCTGCTTAGCTTAAGTTCTAAATCTTTTTCTTTATTATATCCAGTTCAAATATGGTTAATTTTGTTTTCTATTTCAATATATTTTTAACAAAAAGTTTTGGTCTAATTAGCTTAGCCTCAAGTTAAAAACGATAGTCAGATCGCCCATTCTTTGATTTTACTGCAAATTATGCTTATTGGAATATTTCGGAGTTTATGCCCACATTTGAGACAAAGAATTCCTTTTATGTCTTCGGAGCAATAAACATATGAGTAGACGTATTCCATGCAGTTCCAGCACTGAATGCCAGCATAATCAGTTTTAATTTTTTTGATTCAATCAAAGAACGGCCTCAAATTAAGGGTATGTAATCCCTGAATTTAGGAATTTTCAGAATAATTATCGACTTTACCTACAATTACCGGTGGACCTTTAGACTTCTTCTGTCTGTGGGGTAATACCGCGAAAATCAATCAAAACTTTAAGCTCTAATATAAATTTATTTTTATAATTGCCCTAATTCTGTTCGACGAATGTATCGTCTTGTCTATGGACGAAAAGAAGAAGCAGTTTTGATTCTTTAAAACGATTATTCTTTATTGTCTGTGCTAGAAGGTTCGTGTATTTGCTTTATGATTTTGTTCTAAACATTATAGCCAACACATATTTTTTCATATATTTTTCAAACTATTTTATAATAATTTAATTGATTTTTTATGTTTTAAAAACATGGCAATAATATTTATATTCTTCATTGTCAAAGACAACAACCATTTTTGAAGAAAATATTTTAGAGACTTCAAAGACAAGAACTCAGAAGCATTTTCAAACAAAAACTTCCTAAATCTTCTTACTGAATTAGGGCAAATATTTAAGAGTTCATTGTATAGCAAAGTATTCCGAAGTTTTATGTTCAGAGTAACAGATAATTTTGTCACACACTTTTAGAAAACTAAGAAAATTGTATTTGTATGTATGTATGTGATTGTATACATATATAACAAAAGTACATTTTGTATATTAACGGTGATTTTTTAAGAGCTTGCGGAGTCGGTTTTTAAAAACAACCCATAAAAATTAGAGAAATGTATGAAATCTTTATTTGAGTCGGTGGAACAATCTATATAATTCAATGTTCAACCATGATTTCATGTAAATGTTGACAGTGGCTACTCCCGAAATGGTTCATACGCTGGGTCCAATTTTACTATACTCTCTCCATCATACCGCCCAGTATCCCATGAATAAATTCTTTAATATTGCTTCCAAGTGCATCAACCACTGCGGGCTTGTCCTTATAGATTAAATTAAATTAAATTAGTTGGGTGTGTAATGGTTACAGAAATTTTACAATACAATGTTAAATTGAAGGATAAACGCTTGAAAATTAACACAATTTTATATACATTTAAGGGATCTCCCTAAATCAAATAGTTAAAAGGGCGGCGCATACAGGAATTGTTTTTATAATATAAACCAATCTTATAACATAATAAAGACATTTTCAAGTAAAATTGAAAACAAGTAAGACAGTGCGAGGCAATTTTTATTGCTTTAAATTTAAGGAGTGATTTTTAAGAGCTTTCGGATTTGATTTAAAAAAACACCTAAAATTTAGAGAAATGTATGGAATCTTTATTTGAGTCAGTAGAACCATCTTTATAATTCAATGTTTAAAGATGATTTTATGTACGCCTGAAATGGTTTATACGCTGGGTAAAATTTTGTTGTACTCTCTTCAATATATCTGCCAGTATTTCACGAATAAATTGTTCAATATTATCTTCTAGTGCATCAACCATTTCGGGCTTGTCCTTATAGACATTAGCCTGAACATAGCCCTACAATAAATGGTCTAAAAGCGCTAAATTGCATGATCTAGGCGGCCTATTGACCAACCCAAACGTGAAATAAACTATTCACCGAACTCGCCTCTCAATTAGGCCATTGTTTCGCTTGTTGTGTGACATGTGGCACCATCTGGCTGAAACCACATGGCAGACAAGTCCAGCTCTTCCAATTTGGGCAAAAAACGTAAGAGAGGCCCAATTGCAGTGAATGGCGCCGAATCAATAATTCACGGTCATCAACAATACTGGTGGATACAGCTGCGATATTTTCTGTACATATGCATATTGGTGGTTTAATGTTTATTAATGTAATTTTGGTGCGGAATTTTTTCACAAGGTTCCGAATAGGCCCCTCAGAAGTTCGCCCAAACTGACAATAAAATGGAAGAAGTGCACGATGCACTTACTATGGATATTGACAATAAAATTTATTAATCTACAAGTATTGTTCAGTTGTAAGTCGATTCATGGTAAAATTACAGACTAAACTGAACATGTTTAACAGTAACATGATGCACGAAAACAACTGAGTTACCAAAAACAGTGTTGCCAAAAAGAAAGTTTCTAAAAAAATCACCCTTTACTAAATGTTAAATAAAACTCTTTTCTTACTTTTTCTTATTGCAGCCCATCTTTTTGAAATTGGTTTAGTCATTTATCTTTGTGTAAATGCAGATGTTATTAGAGTTTTATTTTTATTGCCAAATAAATCATATAAGGAATTTTTCACTTATTTTGCGGAATGAGTTAAATTGTTTGAAAGGCAAAAATATTACATAAAGCAAATAAAACATTTATATTCTTATTAAATTGTTGCTTAACTTATAGCATTAAAACAATCAATTTTCTAAGCACAATATAAGGGACAATGGGACATTATATACTACAAAATATTTTATTTTAAAAAACAATGGTATATAAAGTTAAATTTAGACAAACGAGAGTGTTATTTGATGGATTATTTAATAGAAAATAAATAAATAATAAGATCACAATTTTTTATAAGCTCTTGAATACAAAAAATTTTTTAAAATATACGAGTTTCGGATATTGCTGAATGTAGGGTATATGAATAAAATGCAAAAATCTACTTTAAACACATTCTCAATTATTTGCTTTTAGTGTTATGTGTTTAAAAAGTGAATGTGTTAAGCAAAGTCCTTTACAAAATTTCAAATAATAAGGACGATTTAAAAAAATATGTCTTTTCCAGGGAAATTTTAAACTTTTAAAGTCTTAATGAATGCAGATATAAATTTTTTTCCAGTTTTATTTAAAATTTTGTCAAAAATCGAATGCTGGCTTTTCATTTAAAATCCAACCATAATCAAAAATGTTATGTACAAAATACTAAAAAAAGAGTCAAGTCAAAAAAAAAATTTGTTTGTCTTAAGTCAAATATCTTTTAATGTCCTAATTCTACAAGACGATTGTATCGTCTGGTCTCTGGACGAAATAAAGCCCCAGCTGTGATTCTTGAAAACAATTATTATTTATTGTCTATGCTATAAGGTTCGTGTATTTGGTTTATGATTTTGTTCTCAACATTATATCCAACAAAAATTTTTCATATATTTTTTCAAACTATTGTATAAAACTTTAATTTAATTTTTATGTTTTGAAAATATGGTAATAATATTTTTATTTTTCATTATCAAAGACAAAAACCTTTATTGAAGTAAATAATTTAGAGAATTCAAAAACAAGAACTCAAAAGTATTTTCAAACAAAACCGTCCTAAAGTTTCTTACTGAATTAGAGCATAAGTGCTCGTCCAGGCTTGAAATTTCTTCTTTGCTTTTAGCATTTATTAAAATTTTGCTTTAAAATTACATTAGTGTCCTTATTATGAAATTCTAATTTTGCAATTATGTATTTAAAAAAATACTTTTACGCCACAAATTTTCCTAAAAAATTAACAATTCTATTTACTTTTTGTTTTTCATACAATTGAAGCAATATAATTATAAAAAACAACAATTTGAAATTAACAAGTACGAATTTCAATTCAAAAGAGAATTGCAGAGCACATGAAACTATGTACCCCTCAACAACAAAAATTGCAAGTCTGGACAGGAACTAACATATGAGAGATACGGAAACACATTATTTCTTAAGGATTTTCAGTTTAACTTAGAATGCTTTATCCGATAAAAATCGGATAATTTTCAAAAAAAAAAACAAAGTGAAAAGTCTCAGAAATTGCATTAAGATTTTAAATTTCATGTATTTTTTATTAGATTTTAACTTTAAAAAAAGAAATGCTGTTCTAATGTTTTAATATTCAAAAACATAAAACCTTTTAGACATTAATTGCACACTAAAGACTAGATACACTGAAATAACAATAACTAGAGTAAAGAAAAAAAAAATAAATAAAGAAAAACAACAATAGTAAAAACTAGCAATAACAAAAATATTTTGATCCAATTATTTGTAAAATTATCTCACCCGTCTTACTTAATCCAGTCATTGTCATTTGTTCGTGAACAAGTCTATATTTTGAATATAGAATAGAAGCCAAACATTTTACTGGTTTGCTAGTTTATTTTTCATCTTTTTTGTGAGTTTTTCAATAATTTTTGGCGTGTGTAGCGCTGTCAACAATACTCCGGACTTGGCAAACGCAACCATCTATATATTTTTAGAAATTTTTGGGTTTTTGTTGTTGTATGTATGTTGTGTGTGAGTCTTTTTATCAACAGTTTCATACTTTTGTTGTTGTTGTTTTTTAAAATAGCAATTGCTGACACCAAAAATTTACTCAAACAAACCACAACGAAATGAAAACTATTGGTGTGTGTGTATGTGTGTGTGTATGTACCCTATAGGAACTCAAACCTATTTGTAAGTAACTTCAAACTGGTTTTTTAATAACCACAACTGGTTGATTAAGTGACTTTTTCCCTTGTCGCCGACTCACTATTTTAACATAGGCATGTATGTCATAGGCGGTAGTCAATTCGCCATCTCTGCATGACTTTTAAATTGACTACTAACTACTTATTTTTCAACCAATTTGTAGTTAATTAATATTATAGCAAAACAAGATATATGTATATTTATATTATATACATATATACATATATGTATGTATATATTCATATATATCTATGTAAATATATAAATACATATGTATATGTCTATATAAATATTTATTATTATTATATTCACTAAAAATAAAAAATGTTTACATACATTTATATGTACATAAATATATTCATGAAATTTAAACCAACTTGTAGTCATTTGCAAAATAATCAATTTATAAGTTAGTGTTTTTTCTCAACTGATTATTTTATTTACTACAGGGTATATTTTGAAATAAGTAAACGAGTATACATGTTTGTATGTATATATCTATGTGTATACAACCAAGTATTTACTTGTCTGTTTTAGTTAGTATTTAGTTGAATAAAAGAAAGAAATATACGTTTCTAGTTTTACATGCCAAATAGGTTACTTACCAATACAACAACAGCAACAATAAGAAATAGAAATGACAACAACAATTGGAATGCTCTGTTAGTATATGGTTTCACTGTTTTGAAAGCAGAACTGTGGCTTGTTGTTACAAAGCTGGAATAGATAAAACCGTGTAAAACACACTCACGGCCAAAAGGAAGCTTTCTGTGTATGCTTATTTTAGGATTGTGAATATTGATACTCAGAATAATAATTATTATTAGATATCATGTTGCCCAAACCTGTTTTTATTTATAAGGGATTTACATTGACTCTATATCTAGCACTTATGAGATTTTCAGATGGGTCTAGTTGCTTTTTACTGAATTCACCATAGAAAACGAAATCTGCTTTGTCAGTAGACTTTTAGGAAATCTACTAAAAATTTGGTGTTTTTGTTTACTTTTTACTATTCTATACAACATATTTCTATATAGAAAGTGAGTGAATAGGTACGCTCTACAAAATTTTCTATTGAAGGTGTGTGAATGAGCTAAGTCGGCACTTTTTGAGTTACAAATTTGAGTGACAGATTTTAGACAAAGGATTTTGTCTTGGATTTTTGACTTACCACCTGTTTCTATAACCCAGACGGTTGACTTGACTAAAGTTTATATGGAAAATATTAATTTTTTAGTGATTTTCATATAAATTTTCCAGGCGAGTCGTCTGTCTGACTTGTAGAAACTGCATATTAGTCTTTAAATATTGCCAAAAAGAGTAGTGTAAACGTTATAGATTTCGGTAAAGATTTAAAATCAAGTCTGCTAGATTTAGAGACAATGTAAATACAGTATTAAATTTTATATAAAAATTATTTTCTTTATTTAAGATTTCAATTCATTCTATTCACGAAGCTCAAAAATTGCACTGCATTTAGATGCTGTCACGAAATTTTTTTAAGATATATACAAAACTGAGCACTCACGTACATATGTAATTAAAGTGAAATATTATTCACGCTACCAGTTGCCCATCACTAATGAATTGTGTCTACTCTACTTTGCATTTTACGATCACCAGAAAAATGTTTACTAGTTTTAAGTACAAAGTTTGTGTGTAACTATAGTTTTATTTGTGGCTTGCTTCAAAAAGGAAATTGTATACAAAGTATTGGATCCAAGTGAAATTCAAAATGAAACCCAGTAAGCTTTTGTAAATTAATTCAAATAATCACATTAGGGAGTAGATAGCGATAATAAAGCATAAATTTAAAAAAAGAAGACAGTTTAGCCAAGAGACTTGGGTCGAACTTGTTAAATAGTTCATTTTTGTATGTGGCAAGAATGAACGAATGAACGAGTTGGACCCAGCTCTAACAAAGAGCAATATTTAACTTGTTTGATAATGCATGTATGATATTGTATAGTATTGTGATCATACATGTCTGAAAGTGCTTACTTTTATTAGGTAGACTTTGAAAAATTATATTTATACGGCGTGTTTTAGTCATATTCCAGAAAAAATTTCTTATTTAATTATTATTATTACCTGATGATATTTCTACAGTATCAAACTTGATTGATCACACATTTTTTACTAAAAGGGATTTATATCAAAAATATCTGAATATAAGTGTTAAATTTGTAACACTTCATATCAGACTATGCTAGAACTCGTTCAGTTGGTTAGTGTTGTGTTCATTTTGAACTAGACTTGTGTCCAACAGTTCCTCTGAACTAAAATGAGCTGTTGGACACAAGTTCGGTCAAAAGGGTTTGAAACAACTTTTGATTCGAAAGCTCTTAAACTTGTTCAAAAAGAGCTGTTGGACACAAGTGTATTTTGAACTAGTTCGTTCACGTTCGAATTAAAAGTTGTCTCAAACTCATTTAATTTTTATTAGAGCTGGGTCCAACTTGTTCATTCGTTAATTTTTGCCAAAAAACCTATGATCAAACCCATTTAAATTACATGGGTTTAATCATAGGTTTGTTGCAAAAATTAACAAATGAACCAGTTGGACCCAGCTCTAATTTATATTGAAGTTTTTGACCGGACTTATGGCCAATAGAGCCACCAAATTCAGTAAGAAAATATAGGACGTTTTAGCCTGAAATTACTTTTGAGTTCTTGTTTTTGAATTCTCTAAATAGTTTTATTAAAAAATGGTTGTTGTCTTTGGTAATGAAAAATAGAAATATTATTGTCATCTTTTTAAAACATAAAAATTAAATTAAAGTATTATACAATAGTTTGAAAAATATACGAAAAAATATTTGTTGGATGTAATGTTTGGAACAAAATCAGAAAGTAAATACACGAACCTTGTAGCATAGACAGTAAATAATAATTGTTTTAAAGAATCACAACTGTGACTTTTTTTTCGTCCATAGACAAGACGATATAATCGTCAAACATAATTAGGGAATTAATTTACAAATATGAAATTCCATAAGAACGCTGTACTGGGCTTAAATATTCAACAAACAACTAAGACTAAAAATTAATTACAATTTGTTAAAAAATAGCAAGTGTCAAAAATTCTGTGAACATTAATTTTTGTTACAGTTGACTGAAAGCAGTCCCCACTTTAAATTTATAACAGCCCTAAGATAGGCAATAAATTTTAAAAATTCCATGTACTTTTCTTCTGAAAGTCCAAACTAGTAAATGGAAATTTCCTTATGAAATTTACCAAACTGAATTTCGTACTAGCCCTAAAGGAAAATTTGGAAAACAAAAAATTTTTTGCTTCATTGTACATAATTCTTTTATCTAGCCCCGACTAACTAAATACTGAAATAAATCAAAAATTAAACATTTTAAAGTAAAGCCCGGTACAGAATTTCAAGTTTGTAAATTTACATTTATTTCTACACGGAAAAATAGAAGTGTAGCTTTTTGTGTAGAATTATTTTTGAATACACACAAAATCATTTATTTTTGAGTTTGCAGCGCACAAAAACACTAAAAATGAATTACAATTTAATGAAAATTAGAAATGGCAAAAATTCCGTGACGAAACAATTGTTTGAACATTAATTTTTGTTTCAGTTGACTGAAAAAAGTCTCCACTTATATTTGTAAATCCCTAAGATAGGCAATAAATTTTAAAAATACCGAGTATTTTTCTTTTGAAAGTCCGTACTAGCAAATGGAAATTTCTTTATCAAATTTACCAACCTGAATTTCCGTAATTTTTTATACATAGACTTTGTATGAGAACCTGAAATTCCATATGAACTCCGTACCAGGCTTTAAGGCTCAAAATACAAACAATTTTTGCCTTTCTTAGCAAACTCTATAAAATGTAAAATAACAATTTCTGTGACAAAAATCTTACGCTTGTAAATACCAGCTGTGATAAATACACATAATTTTTACAAGAGTAATGAATATCAATCATAAATATTTAACAGTGTTTAACGCCTTCGCTTGAATAATTTAAAAAATTTATGGTATTTTTTTAACATGTCGACAAAATTATTAATAATAATAACTAGAAAACATTTGCTGGTATATAGGCTTATGCGAACACATTACCACAACACACATACACAACAGCCAATGACCTGGAATTGTGTGCAACATTTTATTGTTCAATCACCATTTTGGAAACAGCTTCAATAAGTTTCAATTTGTATTTTTCCCTCCATTTCAAAGAGATTTACATTTGCTCATCGTTTACCATGTTATTTAATGTGAGTGAGTGCCTGTGTGATAATGTAAATGTATGAGTCTGAAATTGTATGTATGGCCTTGTGTGTATGTGTATGTGTATGTTTGCACTGTAGTACAAAATGTGTAAGCAGTCTTACTAGATTTTCTCGAACAAAGTATAGAAACTTATACCAGTGAGTGTTAATAAATATGTTTGCATATGGTTACACATACATACATACATACATACATACATACATGTGTAAGTATGACAGTATAAGTAGCTTTTTAAATCCTGGAGATGAGCATGTGTTCAATATGTTTTTGGTTGTTTAACTTTATGTTGCTCATATCATCTGCTGTTTTCTTTTTTCATCATCGTATTTGTAATTTATTTTTTTTTTTTTTTTCTTTTTCGTTGATACAATATAAATGTAGACATCTTCAAAACAATACTTGTTTACGTTTTCGTTGAATATTTATTTGTATATCCTGCAAAATTTATGGTTTCCCAGAAGAAGAAAAATTAATGTATTATTTTGATTTTATACAAGCGCAAAATTTGTAGCAAGGTTTCTTCGTAGAGGCTTACATTTTCTATTCTGTGGTAATTTTACATTTATTATTATTATTAAAAATTCATGACGGCTTTGGCAGAAGTTTATTACCTCTAATTCCAATTTACATTTGCAGAAGTTGTTATCAAATTTAAAATTTTTCTCTTTGAATTAAGGCTAACTCACAATATTTTTTTGGTGGAAGGTTTACTATAGCTACCAAAAAGTTCAGCAAATGTATTATCAAACTAAATTCAATTAAATTTTAATAAATGTACCTTTTAGTTTAGCTAATACGAGGGCGGTTCGGAAACTTCTTAGCCTAGCACAAAAAGCGCGGTATAAACAGAAAAAAGTTAAGTGTTTTGGAAACTTCCATCTCTGCTATGAACACATGTTAAATTTTGTTTCGATCTGGCAACTCCTTCATATAGAAACAGGTGTTCACAAAAGACGCATCCCTGATTTTTTAACAATGGAGAAATTAGAAATGCGTGGTCGTACAAGCATTGAAGATGAACCACGTAGTGGACGTCCAAAAACAGCAACAACAACAGAAATTCTAGCCAAAGTGCATGATATGGTATTAAATGATCGACGAATAAAAGTGCGTGAAATAGCTAATATCATGGGCATCTCAAATGATCGAGTCCATTTAATTTTGCATGAAGAACTACAGATGAAAAAGCTTTCTGCAAGATGGGTGCCGCATTTGTTAACAGTCGACCAAAAACGCATAAGAATGAACATTTCTCAAGCTTGTTTGGATCGTTTTAAGCGAAATAAAATGGATTTTAAGCGTCGTTTCATAACTGTTGATGAGACATGGATCCACCACTATACTCCAGAGACAAAAGAACAATCCAAACAATGGATTGAAGCTGGAGAAAGTGCCCCAAAGAAGGCAAAAACAATTCAATCGGCTGGTAAGGTTATGGCAACGGTTTTTTGGGACTTCAAAGGTATTTTATTGATTGACTATCTGCAAAAGGGTAAAACAATAAATTCAGAGTACTATTGCAACCTTTTGGATCAATTAAATGTACAAATTCGATAAAAACGTCCTGGCTTACAACACAAAAAAATAATTTTTCATCAAGACAACGCACCAGCGCACAAGAGTGTTTTAACAATGGCTAAAATCAACGAATTAAAGTACGAGTTTCTTGACCACCCACCTTATTCTCCTGATTTGGCTCCCAGTGACTTTTACCTGTTCCCAAATCTAAAAAAAATTCCTTGCTGGCAAGCGTTTTACCTCAAATGAAGATGCAATTACAGTTGTAAACCACTATTTTGAAGAACTTGAGGAAAACTATTTTAATCAAGGGATAGAATTGCTAGAAAAGCGTTGGACTAAGTGTATTGAAGTTTCAGGAGATTATATTGAAAAATAAAAATATTTTTGAAAAACTAACTATTCTCTTTCATTGATAGGCTAAGAAGTTTCAGAACCGCCCTCGTATTTTTGCTTTGATAAAGAGAACAGCTTCTGATATGATTATTGTCCTCTACCTGACTTGGGAAAATGTATTGAGGAGATTTTCACTTATGTAGATTTTGTGAATTAAGGCATATTTTTTAAAAGTATAGAACGTTCAGTTATTAAAACTTTATTCGGCAGCTAATCAGTCTTTTTATGAATCCCACATGGTTTTTAATTTAGTGTCATCAATTCTGTAAATATTAAAAACTTACATACTAAATATTTTCATCTTATCCGGCAATCACATCTTTGTGAATAATTTTACTTATTAATTGTCAAAATATTTTACAATTGGATGAAGTTTTTTGAAAGCAAACTCATTAGAAATCTATTTTTTTTTTTTTTTTTTTTGGATTTAAAAATCTAAACTTTCAGAAATTTCCACAACACATTTTATTCATGATACCAGCTGTACACTGGTTCTGAAATTTAGATATGATATTTTATTTATGATAAGGCTGATTATATGTTTCATGTGTGTTGCGATTAACCGCTTCAGCATGACTAGACTGACAACTGAACAATGTCTACATCTTGACCACACTTTTTAAGAAAAACAAGGTTTAGTTAGAGAAATTTATTGCCCTCCTTGTCTAGTTTATAGTCACTATCAGATTATTTTTAAAACCAGCAATGATCCCTAGTTTTTGGACTCAAATTTGTAGTGCAGTAAATACTAAAAAATAAACACTCAGGTAACGAATAATTTTGCATAATGATCCAATAAATTTCCTCCAAGATCACCCGAAATTGCACTGCTGAATTTTTTGTCATCATCATAGAAAGTAAATGCCTAGATAGGCAATATTCTTTGTTTTAAACATTTGTTAAAGCACTAATAATCCAAAATTAATATTTTAACAACTCCCAAAAAAAAAAATTATTCTTGGTTTTATTTTTAATCACCCCTATCGTGGACAGTTTTCCCTCGAAATATTATCCTTGCTCCCTAAATTGTAATCGTGAATAATTTTTCCCAGAAATGTGTTCCCTTTCTTCATTCGTCTTATCGTGAATAATAGTTTTTACATGGATTTGTTCACATTTCCCTTGGTTTTGTTCACTTTATTTTTACAGGCGAACTGAGTTAATAATTGCGTAATTTCAATATTATACTTGCAATTATATGTTAAAATTTATAAATAATTATTTTTATGCTAAGATCTGTAAATAATGTCCACGATTAATAACAATAATTCCCTGCAACATCTTTTTTTCACTGAACATGAAACCCTTTTTTTCTATTAATTTTTAAGCTTTACAAGTCATCTTCCCGTTTTTTACATTCACTGCGTATTGAACGTTCCCATGAAATTCACGTTTGGAAATTTCCCGTTATGGGGAATGAAAATTTCATGGGAACAAAAATTTTACATTTTATTCACGATGGCGGTGAATATATAGCCTTTAATGCTGCAGAAACTTTATGTAATGCATTTCGCAGAATCTGTTCTGAGTTTTCGGCATTTTTTTGAACAAGTGTAGCTTGATCACTGACGTATAATGTAATTAGAAAAAGCTGAAATTTTAACAATATAGTGCAATATGCCACACAACTTGGTCTGCCAAATTTATTTATTGAAAAAACATTCTATGAACGAATAATTTCTCGTAGTGGTCGAACTAATTGGCCTCCATAATCATGAGAGTTAACGCTACTGTAAGATGTATTGTGCGGCTATGGGAAGTCTAGAGTATAAGAAGACAACATTCGTCATTTGCTGCAAGTCCAACGTCTAGATTGGACTCCCTTGGCTACAGCCAAGGTGTGTGTACACTTGAAATCATATTCAAATAAATAAATACCAAATAAGTGTTTTTCGAATAAAGCTAATTTCGTAACAATATAAAACATTTATCCACTCGTGTATTCTATTTTAATTAAAGCATTACACCTGTGAAAAAATCCGCAAATAATCGAAGCTTATCGCGCTTCTTTCATTTAAGGGGGTCACGATATACAAACTTCATTCGGTTGTATTCATCATATCCATTATTTAGTCATGACAAAAGTATTCGATCGGTTATCACATCATATCATTATTACAATTTAGCTCTTACGTTAATGAACATGGATTGTTTTTAGGATTCATGGAAAATGTATGGCGAGAGTCGAGATATAGTTGATTCATCTAATATTTTATCGACATAACCACTTTTCAACTAACCTTTTTTCTGGGTGTACTCACTATAAAAATCTTACATCAATTTCTCTAGTTTTTCGCAAAAAATAAACGCTTAGTTTTAACGATTTTTTGTTTTGGCGCTTTTTTTAGTTTTGGGGCTTTTCCCCGTTTTTGTGCGATTTTTTCGCTCTTGGCGATTGTTTTTTTTTGAAGTTTTTTTTAGAGACGTTGTTTCTTATGGCGGTTTTCTCGCATTTCAGCGATTTATTTTATTTTTGGTGATATTTTTCATTTAATAATTTTTCTCATTTTGGCGTTTTTTCGTATTCTCATTTTTTTATAATTTTAGGACTTTTTAGTTTTGGCGCTTTTTGGGTTTTTCCAATTTTTTTAGATTTTTGACGATTTTTTGCATTTCAACGATTTATTTTATTTTTGGTGATATTGCTTTTCCCAGTTTGTCAATTTTTCGGTATATGACGATTTTTTAAGGTTTGGCGATATTTTAGTTTTGGCGATATTTTCCGTTTTGGCGATTTTTTTTAGTTTTTTATAGTTTTTTTTACTACTGGTGATATATTTTCCATTTTAGCGATTTATATTATTTTTGTTGATATTTTTCATTTAAGCGCTTCTCTCTTATTTTTGCGATTTTTTGCTCCGACATTTTTTTAATTTTGGTATTTTTTGACATTGAAAATCTCCTGTTAATTACATTGGGATTTCAAAAGTTTTCGTTGCTCGCATTTGAACAATATTTAATTTTGAACTGTCATATACCAAAGTTATACATATTATATGTGAAAATTTCAGGTCCGTAGCTCTTACGGCTCTCGGGAAAACAGTCTGTGTGCAGACGGACATCGTAGAGAAAACAATGGGGTTATTTTCACCTTTGGTGTACGGAACTCTAAAAAAAAAAGGTTTTTACCTCTACTATAAATGTGGCATTTTTGACTTGACGCTTTTTGGAGTAACGAACAAGTGCGATAATAATAATTATTGATCATACGCACCAGTCGCTGACTGTGTAAATATTAATCATACGCAATATTTTTTTTTCTGTAAAGCGGCCCATACACTACAACAGCATGCACGCGCAATAAAGCTATTGAGCAATCATGTTCGAACCACATAACACACCAGCAAGCTAGTACAATATTCACTTTTAAAAAAAATTCAAGAAGGGAGGTTATAAATAGTGACACAGTTTTTGCCGCAATTTTTATTGATATTTTGTTAATATTAGCAGCTTTGTATAACTAAACTGCTCAAATTCCATTTTTCCATCGAAACAAATTATGTTTCAACAAATTACGATTTTTAAATGCATATTTACTCTTTCACAACTTTGCTCAACTGAGCTAATTTCACCATACACAATACCAGCAACCTGGTACTATCAGCAAAATATCAAACTCTGTTTGACATCACTACAGCAAAACGTACAATCACACAAAATGCCCATACACGACCCAACCGCTGGCACAAACACCTGATTGCGCATGCATGCTGTTGTAGTGTATGGGTCCCTTGAAGGTGCCCACCAACTTGCAATATAATTGTACAATTTTTCATATTGTACAATAATATCACTAATGTGTGTATGTCATATGCGAAGGTGTCACAATATATTCACAAATATCAAAAGACTTTTGATTTTTATTTTACAATCAAAACAATTGTGCAATGTGATGGCAACATTGTCCAATGTTGTTTAATTTTTGACTCTCAGTAAAATTGGGCAATATTTTCTTTGAAACTAGTATGCCATTTATTGAATAGTATAGGTCAAAACGACAGTAATATGTACAACAAAAATAATAATAATAAATATTGTATAATGGATGGATGGGCTGGTTTAGATTTTCTGAGCTTTCTTGTTAGCTTTTAGATTCAGAGAGAGACGGTATTTGTTGTTTGAAAGAAATTCTTAAAGGAAAAATACCGAACTTTGGAATGTTTTTATGCAAAATCGTATGAAACAAAAATTGCAGAGCTAAATAAGACTGGTAAAATATTACAAATAAATAACATCTGTGTCTGCTAGTTTACAAATTTCCCCCTACCTTCTTAGAAAATATCAATACAAGTTCATAACATAAATCTTATTGTGTTACAAACAGAATAACAAATTTAGTATACCCATCAGTCACTTCTGTGAAAAAAATACATGAAATAACTTAAGAGTCCCAGTATAAATATGTACGTATGTATGTATGCGTGTTGGCCTGCCTCTATTTGGTAAGACTCAATAATTTTCGTGTTTACATCACTTTTTTTCTCTATAGCAGCAGACTTAAACTATTCAACCGTTTTGTAGAGCACAGTTTCAATTTATTTTTCATTGCAAAATAAAAATATACAAAATGGTCAGTACATGTGTGTGTGTGTGTGTGTATGTGAGTGTGTGTTTGTGTGTGTGTGTGTGTGTGTGTGTGTGTGTGTGGGTATAGCTGAAAAAACACCAACAGTAACGAAAAGTAAATTAATATAATATGAAATTCCTTTAACGGTAGAACTTTCAATTATGCTGAAAGTTGTTTATTTTTTACTACTTTAGCAATAAAATAATTTTTTTGATGGATTACCACAAAAACGGAAATTAAGTTAAAATTTTACGGACTTGTTTTTGTTGAATCATATGTGCTATAATTTTTGGCTGTATATAACAAGATTTTTAAATATATTTTTGCATTTAAAAAATGTACTTATGTATATAACCAACACTGTTATTTGGCAAAAAAAAAAAAGTTAAAGTTGATTTCCTTTTAAGCTAATTGGGCCTAATATTTCAATGCAAATAAAAATCCATTTATTTACAGTTTTTCCCGACGTTTCGTAGATTTTTTGTCTACTTTTTCAAGGGATCGTCTATTTAAATAATAAAAACAATTTTGCTTTGTGTCATTTTAACTTACAATTCATGGAATAATTAATTACATAGGTACATATACATATTTTACATATTGAATAACAATACTCAACATTAAAACATATATAAACAAATATAACATTTTTTAAACACAACTTAACTTAATATCACAGATCTGTTTCGTTTAAAGCTACTTTGTAGTTTGTGTTTATGTTTGCTGTATCTTCTTTTAGATTCATTGTTTTGTTTATTTTTTGCTGTATTCTTAATGTTTCAATAGTGTATCTTTTTCTTTCCATTTTTTCTATATCCAATATTTTAACTCCTTCGAAGTCAGCTGAGTGTCCAGTTTGTAATACATGTTGTGCTAGTGCTGTTGTTTCCTTCTTTTTTACTATGTCCATTTTGTGTTCTCCCATTCTTGTATCTAAACTTCTCTTTGTTGTGCCAATGTATATTAGATCACAGTTTTCGTCGTTTTTCCCTTTACATTGTATTTCGTATATGACATTGTTTTGTTTGTTTTTCTCAACAGGCGTTTTTGTTTTTGTAAATATTGTGTTTAAAGTTCTGTTTGGTTTATAAGCAAAACAAGCATTTGTTATTTTTATTGTTTTTCTTATGTTATTGTTGTCAGTAAGGTTGGGGACATATGATACACTGAAAAATTTTTTGTCTTCTATTGGTGAGGTATTTGTTTGTTGTGAGTTATTTTTAAGTTGTTGTTTTATGCTTTCAATAAGTAAGTTTATCAAGTTTGTAGGAAAACTGTTTTTCTTTAAAATTTGGAATATAGTTTTAATGTTTTTGCTGTCAAATTGTCTATCGCTGATACTAAGCACTCTTTTTATAAAACTTTTTGCGGTGTTAATTATTTGACTTTTTGGCTGTGTTGTGTAAAAATTCATTAATCTACCAGACGACATTTCTTTTGTATACCAGTCAAAACTTATTTTGTTTTTCGATCTATGTAGCATGACATCTAGATATGAAATTTTGTTTTCAGTTTCCGTTTCTATTGTAAATTTAATTTTTGGATGGTATTTATTTAAAACTGATAAAATAGTATTTTTGTCTTTTTCTTTAATGATTGCTAATATGTCATCTACATATTTAGCAATATAAGTAATGTGTATTCCATGTTCCCTTAATTCATGAAGTGCATCGTCTAGTAAGTTGTCAAGTACAATATCTGCTATGGTGGGGGAGAGAGGATTTCCCATAGGCATTCCATAAATTTGATTATATATTTTGTCTTTATAGACAAAATAATTATTGTCTTTGAGGCAAAATTGTAAAATTTTAAGAAATTTCGAGCGAGGTAGCCTTGTCAGTGTTTGAATGGTGGTCCATTTTTTCATAATATTTTGAATAGCTAGGTGAACAGGAATATTGGTAAAAAGTGATATGACATCAAAAGAAACTAATATTTCACCTTCATCGAGTGTTTTGTTCATAAGCTGGCTTTTTAGCTGTGTGGAATTTTTTAAATTATAATCTATTGAAATTGTTTGTTTTAGAATATTGCCTATGTATTTCGATAGTTCATAACATGGAACTTTCACTGAAGATACTATTGGTCTAAGGGGAGTGTCTGTTTTATGAATTTTGGGTAGTCCATAGATTCTTGGGGCTGTTGCTGCTGGAGAAGTTAATTTGCGTTTTTGCCATTTTTCTATAAAACCACTTTTATACATCTCTGATACTATGTTATTATTGTCTTTTCTTAACTTTTCTGTAGGATCTGATCTTATTACTTTGTACGTTTCCTTATCGTTTAATAATTTTTCCATTTTTTCACTATATTCTTTTTTGTACATCATAACTGTTTTATTTCCTTTATCCGCCTGTGTAACTAAAATTTCATCATGGATTTTCAAGAATCTCTTCGTTTCTTTAAAAACTTTAAGTATAAATTTTTCCCTTTCTGAGCTTCCCATATTTCTCTTAAAATGGCTTATTTTATTGGCTAATCTTGTTCTGGCAACATCTTTTTCTATGTTATCTTCTATAGTCTGTATATATTGTTCCATGTTCAATAGATTATAATTTAAAAAATTCCACACAGCTAAAAAGCCAGCTTATGAACAAAACACTCGATGAAGGTGAAATATTAGTTTCTTTTGATGTCATATCACTTTTTACCAATATTCCTGTTCACCTAGCTATTCAAAATATTATGAAAAAATGGACCACCATTCAAACACTGACAAGGCTACCTCGCTCGAAATTTCTTAAAATTTTACAATTTTGCCTCAAAGACAATAATTATTTTGTCTATAAAGACAAAATATATAATCAAATTTATGGAATGCCTATGGGAAATCCTCTCTCCCCCACCATAGCAGATATTGTACTTGACAACTTACTAGACGATGCACTTCATGAATTAAGGGAACATGGAATACACATTACTTATATTGCTAAATATGTAGATGACATATTAGCAATCATTAAAGAAAAAGACAAAAATACTATTTTATCAGTTTTAAATAAATACCATCCAAAAATTAAATTTACAATAGAAACGGAAACTGAAAACAAAATTTCATATCTAGATGTCATGCTACATAGATCGAAAAACAAAATAAGTTTTGACTGGTATACAAAAGAAATGTCGTCTGGTAGATTAATGAATTTTTACACAACACAGCCAAAAAGTCAAATAATTAACACCGCAAAAAGTTTTATAAAAAGAGTGCTTAGTATCAGCGATAGACAATTTGACAGCAAAAACATTAAAACTATATTCCAAATTTTAAAGAAAAACAGTTTTCCTACAAACTTGATAAACTTACTTATTGAAAGCATAAAACAACAACTTAAAAATAACTCACAACAAACAAATACCTCACCAATAGAAGACAAAAAATTTTTCAGTGTATCATATGTCCCCAACCTTACTGACAACAATAACATAAGAAAAACAATAAAAATAACAAATGCTTGTTTTGCTTATAAACCAAACAGAACTTTAAACACAATATTTACAAAAACAAAAACGCCTGTTGAGAAAAACAAACAAAACAATGTCATATACGAAATACAATGTAAAGGGAAAAACGACGAAAACTGTGATCTAATATACATTGGCACAACAAAGAGAAGTTTAGATACAAGAATGGGAGAACACAAAATGGACATAGTAAAAAAGAAGGAAACAACAGCACTAGCACAACATGTATTACAAACTGGACACTCAGCTGACTTCGAAGGAGTTAAAATATTGGATATAGAAAAAATGGAAAGAAAAAGATACACTATTGAAACATTAAGAATACAGCAAAAAATAAACAAAACAATGAATCTAAAAGAAGATACAGCAAACATAAACACAAACTACAAAGTAGCTTTAAACGAAACAGATCTGTGATATTAAGTTAAGTTGTGTTTAAAAAATGTTATATTTGTTTATATATGTTTTAATGTTGAGTATTGTTATTCAATATGTAAAATATGTATATGTACCTATGTAATTAATTATTCCATGAATTGTAAGTTAAAATGACACAAAGCAAAATTGTTTTTATTATTTAAATAGACGATCCCTTGAAAAAGTAGACAAAAAATCTACGAAACGTCGGGAAAAACTGTAAATAAATGGATTTTTATTTGCATTGAAATATTAGGCCCAATTAGCTTAAAAGGAAATCAACTTAAACCTGGATACTGGCCAAAATAACAAAGAGATAAAAAAAAAGTTATTTGATAGTTTTTATTGTCTTCCTTACAAAATCTTATTAATTATTTAAAATACTAAACTCAAAATTCTTTTAAATCCAAAAAAGTAAAATATGTATCAGAAATCTTCAAAAATTGTTAAATTGCCTTGTAGTCGCAAAGCAGCTTTGGGCTGAGGAAAAGCTTTAACGTTATCGTGATTATTTCCTAAGTGCGATCAAGCATGTGTTTGGTGCTTGGCCTTCGAGAGTCTTGGGTCTCACTAGCACTTCTTAATGGTTACCGCAACTAACTGTATCGCTTACAGTTAGTTATTTTGTGGTATTTTTCCACTATCAAGTGCAAACGTTTTGAATAAGATTTAACTGGTGGAGACCATAAAAAACTCTAAGAATGGATATTGGAAACTCCTACTTCCTATAAGTCGTTCGCAGCAACAGGAAGAAGCTTCTACACGTGGGATACTCTGGCTCTTCAGTTAAGTGCCTTTGCAATTTATTGTTCCAATCGGAACACAGAACAAAAAATCATTCCTTGTCTTTGTTTAAAGAGGCCTGACAAAATGTAATTGAAGCTACTTCTAGTCTTGATTTTATTAGTACCATGTCTTAAGTATCCTGGAGACGATCAAATAAAACCATCAATCACATGGTTGTGCGCGTGCAGTAATTTTTTTCGGCTACACGTACACGTTGTCGTCTCTGATTGATGAGAATCATGATATTTTGATATTTGTATTTGACGGCTGATTATTTGAGTTATCTAAATCTGATTGACGAAAATATTGTCATTTACCTTGTTTTATTTGTCGTGTGACGACATGGAGATGAGCGCGCATGAGAAACATTTATTTAGCATTTTATAAAAATTTACCATTGTTCTTTTTCAAAAACCAAACAAATAAAAGTCTACAAGTAGAAGGCAAATTACGGCATTCAATACGATCCAAAATTTTAAAATAATACCACATAAACTCTGTGGAAATATTTCGTAATTTCGTTCGATAATGAGTTCCGTACTTTGCCCCCGGTTCTATTATTATTATAAATATAGTATTCTCTAATCTTAATGAGCATAAGGTCTCCTCCTTATTTTATATTAAAATTTTTTTTTTTCTATATATTGATATTTTTGCAGGAAAATATTTTTGTTTTTTATAAAATTTAAAAATTACAAAATTTATTTTTAACCTCCGACCAAAAAAAGGTGTGTTATAAGTTTGTAGTGTGATCGTGTGTATCTGTGTGTCTGTGTGACTGTCCGTGTCCACGTACAGACCGCACGGTTGGACCGATTTCTATTTAGTTTTTTTCTCTTTGAATGGCGACTGATCGAAAAGGTTCTTAAGGTTTGAAGAAAATTGGTCCAGCCGTTTAGAAAATATCACATCTTTTCTAGATATATCGGGGGTTTTTAAAATTTTTAATTTTTCTTATTTTTATAAATAATAATTGAAGCAAAATTAGAATGAGAGATAGAAAAATTATTATTTAACTCTGTAAAATATTTGTTAATTGTACTTTTTTAACCACCGACCAAAAAAAGGTGTGTTATAAGTTTGTGTGTGATCCTGTGTATCTGCGTGTCTGTGTGACTGTCCGTGTCCACGTACAGACCAAACGGATGGACCGATTTCGATTAATTTTTTTCTGTTTGAAAGGCGACTTGATCGAGCCGCTTAGAGGATATCACATCTTCTCTAAATATATTCGGGGGTTTTTTAAATTTTTAATTTTTGTTATTAATGTTATTAATGAAAAAGGAATTCCTTATTTAATAACAACAAATAAGTTTTATTTTACCAAGATTTCATAAAGAGTTTTATGGTTCATTCGACGAAGACAGACTTGCACACAACTAAAACAAATTTAAAATGCTGGTTGACGCTTTTGTTTAAAAGTCACAAAAAAGCGTCAATTCAACGATAATAATACATATTCAACGATTGATGGTTGTATTTGATCGTCTCCTGAACACTTTAATTTCCAGCATAACTGCAAAAATTTTAATTTTTAAATCACTTTATGTGAAACTTATTTTGCTTAGTTTCTTGTCTCGTACTTTTATTAAATCTGTAGCAAAAAGAAAAAAGTGTTTAAGTCGACATAAACTGATTTTGAGTTAATTGTACCTACGTAATCTGCATATTCCAAAGTACCCCTAGGCAAAATCTTAATAAATTTTTGCAACATTTCAGGAAGTTATAGCACTATGACTTGCGACTTATCTTTTTTAGGCTTCTAATGTCATTTGGAATAATGGCTTAATTTAGGTTATACTTAGATATATGTATACTTAAATATATTACTTATAGTGTGTAAAACGATGTTTGCCAAAAAAAATTAAGGTTAGAAGAGAGTTTTCCAATTTAACTGTAAAAGAAATAAATTTCTGAAAATCGAGTGCTCTCCTGCAAAACACTTAAATAAGACTTAAGCACTTTTTCCATATTGCCACAGAAATATTTTTTTAATATTTTTTTCATTACTTTAGCTTTCCATTTTTTAGCTTTAAAAAACGTAAAACTAGCAAAATTTCAAAGTACGGTAGAGCTCTCAATATTACAAGTTATTTTCGGTTTATTGTATCTGTCGTTATCTGTTTAAAATTACGAAAATTTCCTAACCTGTTGCGATAGAGTGGTTCGAGAAAAAAAATTCTCGTGCATTGAAGGCACACAATACTGACCAAGCACGTCACCAATATTAGCAAGACATGCTCAGTAAACTTTTCAACAAGTTTTATAAATCATTGGTAATATGTGTTTTTTTGTGGCATAAAACTTGGGCAGGCCAATAAATTTAACAAAAAAAAAACCGAAGAAAAAAAATTATAATCAGACATGACTGGGAAAAGAATATGAATTATGTTAAATCAAATAAAAAGATATATAATCTATTTATGCGATATTAAAAAAAATTTGAGATTAAATACATATTTAAAAAAAATTATTGCTGTCATAAAATGGTAAACTACAATTAGAACTTGCAGTTCGATTCATTTGTGGGAATTAGTCTTTGTTGTTTCACATTTATGTTCGAGGTTTCTGCAATACAATCAATGCACAACCAGACATTAACAATGATTGTGTATAAGTGTTTCTGTATATGTATGTATGTACATGCACACATACGTAAGCACTATAAATTTTTTGTGTTTAAACAAGTTTTTTTTTTTGTAGGACCATACAGAATGACAATAAATCTAATTTGGTGGAAAGTGCACACAAGCAAACATTTTTCAATTTTAAAAAAATTTAAAAGTCTATGACAAAATAAGCTTTTAAAACAACAAGTTTTTTTCCTTTTTTTTTTTTGGTTTGCAAAAATTATGTTTATTGCCAAAATATGAATGGAAACTAAAGAGTACGAGTAAGTGAAAGCTTTCTCAAGACATCTTATGCTCATTACTCCCTTTAAGCTTTTGACATATTCAGCAAATTTAAGAGCTTAACATTTCAACAAAAGGCTTTTTATTTTTAAGAGAATATACTACATAAAAAGCTTTCTTAGTATTAAGAGAACTTGCTAACAGAACTTAAGTTAAATACTTTATGCCTTGTCAATGGGTCGTTGTCTTTTATTATGTTTGTTTTTGTTCTTGCTTTTCATGTTGTAACACAATAATACACAAATTTACACTTTTGTGCTCCCATCAAGGTCAATTTCTTACATATCATATGGTTCATCCTTTTTTGGAATGTTGTTTGTTGCTGTTTTACACACACACACACTAACAAATTTCTGCACACAAATATCTAACATACATACATATATACGCATAAATATGTATGAATATGAACATATTGCCGTATAAGTTAAATTGTTTGTTTGTCACAAAATGTTCCTTAAATTTAATTCCAAACATTTGAGAAAGCTTTTTGTTTAAAAAGAAAAGACTTGCCATATAAATCTTATACATACATATGTGTGTATGTATGTATGCATGTATAAACATACTCTTCTACAGACCGACATGTAATATAATACTTTAGTGTGTCAGCCACCAAAAGTAATGGAGAAAAAAGAAAGATTTATGTATCATATACATACCTTTTTTCGTTTTATGGCATTTGCAAAAATATTTAAAGAATTCAAAATATTCACTACAATTTTAGTAATTTAACAACGATTTTCTATCTTTAATCATGCGATACTTAATGGGTTTAATTTCGCAATCTGCTGGATAATATTTATAAATTTGGGACAAAGCAAAAATGTAAAAGTCTTTCTTGCTTTCACACTTGAGAAAAAAATAGTTTTTGAGCTTTAGCAATGAAATTTATATTTTAGTTTCGTAACCTTTTCCTTATTAAAAACGTGTACTTTTTAGAGGTATGGATCCTTGCTTAGTCTTTAATTGCATAAATGGGCATCATATTGATAGCTGTCTTTTGTTTAGATGTTATCTTAGATAGCCTACACCTAAACAGCATTTGCAAGTTTTTTGCAAAAAAAATTAGCTTCAAATCAAGATGCTAGTACTCGTAGTATTATTCTTCAATTTATCAACAGCGCAAGTTTGTTTTAGCATATGCCATTTTTGCCATATAAGCCACTTCTTCAAATTTTGACATAAAAAACCATTTTTTAAAAATGATTTTTATAACCATAAAATAACTTTTTGCAACCTAGAAGAAATGTTTATGTATCAGAGATTTTTCCCAGCCATTTTGAACTATTCTTCGTGCCAAAGAAAACCTTTAACTGATTGTCATCTATCTTACCAATTGATACAAGCATTGCCCTCCCACCACTTTTTTCTAAAGGACTACAAGACTACTGAGAGATGTCGAAAGATAGGTGCCAAATAAAAGCTGTTACCCCTCTAACAATGAAGCTAGTAATGACGCAACAGTTACCAATGAGCGCCACAGAACCGTTCGCACCGACTTTCCTGTACCACAATGGAGTGCCCGTCATAAAAAAATTGGTTAATGAAGGCCACGTTTAATTGAAAAAAAGCAAAAAATCATTTAAAAAATGTATTGAGTCAATTAAATGTTTAATAAATTAAATTTTTAAACAAAAGTATAATTGAATCAATTACATTTTTAATTGATTTTTGGTTTTTATTCAATTGATTATTGCAGGACAATATTTTTTGTGTAATGTAAATTAAATAATAAAATTAAACATTGCGTGGCCTTTTTTGGTAGGGCTAATTTGGTTCACACTAATAAACTATCCACTGTGGTGCTGTATTCAAAGCAAGGTCCTTTAGAAGACTGAGATTTTTGTTTCCTTTTCTTGAAATTAAAAACCCATAAATTTCTTGTTTAGGAGAATCCATAACTAAAAATCATGCAGTCATTTCTTGTGACTCGACTTCAGTCTTGCGATTCCATATCTAGTGGAACCAACGTTTTCACAATAATTGTATCAGTGAAAGCCTCCAAGATCCAGAAACCAGATTATCATCTTGTTGCCAGGTTATTGGTAGCTAAGTGCTTTTGTTATTTCTAGCAGCGGTGGTTTGAAGACAATGATAGACGCTCGACTATCAGTGTATTTGTTAATTACGCTGGTTAAAGTGACATCTATCCTCAAGCAATCCGCAACTTCCTTGATAACAAGAAATCCTTGATTCGGAAGTTATCCGGAAGTTACTTTACAATACGAAGATATAATGGTTCTGATTAGGCTCCGTAATTTTAATTTTACAGCCAAAAGTCTAAACTTCAACACTCATTCTGCTACTTGTACTACATGTGCTCCAAGCTTCTCGGGATGGCCACCAAGTCATGAAGAGACATTCATGAAGTAGAGCGGGGAAGGTTTGCTCAATTTTGCATCCTCAAACTTCACCGTCTACTAGAGATGTGTTCGTGACAAAAAATCTGATTTCGTGCGTGTTCGGGTCGTTTCGTGTTGAGCAAAATTGATACGAAAAACACGAAACGATGTAAAATATGTCTGAATGAATTTCCAGTAGAGAAAAATTTTAATATTTTGTATCGTCAAACACACGACATCAGCATATTTTTTGATATTGTATGGGCCTCTGAAGCTTAAAGTTCTGTTCGTAATAGTATTAGTTGTGGTGGCAGATAGTATAAGCTGGCAGTGCCAACTTGGTGCCATATTTTGAAAAGCGACTCTTAAAAAAATCAAATAAATTTTGTGATTTTCAAATACCATACCAATAATATTTCGTGCGTGTTGTGCAGTATCGTGTTGACAAAATTTTTTGCATGCGTGTTTTATACGTGTTGAGCGTCTTATTATTCGTGTTCATGACGTATCATGTTGGAAAAATTCGACACGCGTCCATCTATACTGCCTACTATTGTTCAGTGGCCGATATAAAGTTCAATTCTTGCTTTCATTAACCTCTCTAGAAGGTTTGTTCAAAATTACACTAAGTTGTTTTCGACACTTTTACGACACTTTTACCTGCGTAATGTTGAGCGTAAGGAGTTTAAACTCACTAGTGTGATTCACTTACTATTAACGATACGCTTATAGCAAAATTTACTTACAATTATTGCTATTTTGCAATTCACTTACTGCTTATTATCTAATAAAAATGTTCTAATTTGGCATTTCTGTCAAAATAAACGAAAATAAAAAGTTTGTGCTAATTTTACAAGAAATATGTCAAATAAAATTTTAACGATCAAGTTAAATATATTAAATGTGGAGTGTGAAAAAATATTAAAATTGTATATTATTATATTTAATGGCCAACAAAGAGCAATAAAAAGCCAATAAAGTAATAAATAATTATAGAGATGCATATTCATAATCAAAACAGTTTAAAACAAGTATTTTGTATGGTAATATTGGTTTATGTTTTTACAGCCTATACAGATAATGCTGTCGGATTTCCCTTAGAGAAGAGAGGAATTTTGCCCTAATAGTAATGGACACACAATTCTGCAAGAGGTGGTAAAAGAACAACTGCCTCCGTTTACAAAAAAAAATTCTAAAACTGTGGTTAGCCTGCGGTGAAGTAGTTAACTTTTTATTCACTTAGATATTCATACATTGACCCCCAAAATCGACAAGGCACCAGTTATTGCATCGGAAAAAATATTTTAAGCTCTCCCTCAATATCTTACAAGGTGTGCAAGATGTATTCACCCCCAGAGAGTGATTTCTCTAATTAGCTAAACAGCTGGTGTAGAGCTGATTGTGATTGAATGATGTTGAGGGAAAAGTAACTTACCGCTGATGTTTTAAATTATTTTTGCTATTAATGGCCTGATATTGAAAAAGGAAAAAAAAAAATTCAGGCGACCAATTACATGAAAATATGTTAATATGTAAATTAAGTAAATAATTAAATTTTTTTAGTTTATATAAAAACATTTAAGAAATTTATTAATCGACATATTGTCAAAAGTATTTTAATTTGAAATTTATTTGCTGGTGGTTCAGCGATGTCTATATGCATTTCATTGTTGCTGTAACAAATCGTCAGTAGACTTCAACCACAGCAACAATGAAATGCATATAGACATCGCTGAACCACCAGCAAATAAATTTCAAATTAAAATACTTTTGACAATATGTCGATTAATAAATTTCTTAAATGTTAAATTTAGATTTTATTTTTCATTTTGCCTTATAATTACTTTTATTGTTATCCAAAGGATTTCTAATTGTATAAAGCTGTAGAAAAATAGAATAGATTCATATCGAATATGAATTATTTGCTGGGTTTTGTATAAGTTTCTAAGCCTACTATGCTTATTTTTCTTTTGTGATTTTCAAAAATATTATTATTTGTGAATTCTCAAATAGTTTTTGAAAGTCTGTACATAAGATAAGAGGTTTGTGACTGTTCAAGATTTGTGGTTGAAGTCTACTGACGATTTGTTACAGCAACAATGAAATGCATATAGACATCGCTGAACCACCAGCAAATAAATTTATAATTTATATAAAAACTTAACAAACATTCGGTTGTATAAAAATGCTAATTATAGTTAAATAATATGTATGGACATACATATGTATTTGTGTATATATAATATATAGTCCATAAATCTTCTCTCACAAAGTCATACAATTCAATATATATTTTTTTGCATTTGTACTTTTTTTTATTTCAATTAAGACTGCTATAGCACATACATATAATAATATTAGGCGCCAAACAGCAATAGCAAAATAAAAACTAGTATAATATTTATGAACTAACCTTCCTCTCTAACTGATTTTAATTAACTCATTATTTATGGTTTTTAAACATAATCTAAGCTGACCACAATTGTTGTTACCAATAACATGCGAAAATTTAAATTCATTAAATCTAGTGACTTGTGTTTTTTTTTTGCACATATGCAAGTGTATACGAACTATAAAGGGAGCTCACATGCAAAAGCTTGAAATTGGATTAAAGCTTATTTTAAAGGAAATCCTAAAATCAGGCATAAAAATTATGGTTCACTTTAGATATGTTTTGCTCAATGGGCATGTCGATAAAATTTGTATTTAGATATATCGGTGTACTAACTAGTTGCAATCATAACTAAATATATCAGAATATATGGAAATAAAATCGCAGTGGTGTAGGGCTTAATTAAAAGTCTATTTTAAAACTTTCATTAAGAAAAATTTAATTACTTTACAAATGTTAGGCTACTGCAAAGCACCTTAAGAGTAAGTAACAAGCTCAAGTTTTTTTTAGACTAATAACATTCACTCGGGCAGGTGCTATCTTCTTTAAGAAAGGGATAGTGATAGAGGGAAGCTTAATTTTTTTACAACCCTGCTTCTAGCACGTTTTTTTTAATAGTGCAGTGTTGCAGCGCCTCTAGTGTCAATGAGGCATATTAAATATTTAAAGCTGTGGTTAGTAGCCATTTTATTGGTTATTTTACTTGCCAATAATTTCTGCGACACAATACCGGCAAAGGAGGGAGCTTTTATGTTTGATGAGGATTAGTATCTGCTGAAGTCGGTATAATTCAGTGATCAGTGAATATACCTGCTTTACTTGAACTTTTCTACAATAACTGATACAAAAGGATACTATTGCTCATCAGAAAAATGCGTGGTGTTGTTATTTAATGAATGTCACAGACTGGGCAGCGTGCTTACTACTTCAGCCAACGCCAGGATGAATCTTAACTCTCTCAAAACAGTTTATTTCTTATTGAAAGGAAAGTATGTAATATAATATTGATTTGGAACCATTTTCTGTCATTCCACGTCAAATGTAGTTTATAAATATACATAGATGAAAACTGTATGTTTAGAAACTAAATTTAACGGGACAGGATGCCAAATGTTTGAAATTTAAAGAAAACCCCGTTGGGAGGAAAATACATAACCCAGCAAACAATATACTTCATAATTATTTCATCAAAAGCAACCGAAGAAAATAATTTTTTTTCAGAGCTCCCTTAATGGATGCTTCATACATTTGGGCATGATCGCTTTAATACGCATTGAAAATAAAACCTGTAACAAAGCTTTTGCACATACAATTTGCAAGGTTCACCCATGGGAATTAAATCGAATTGAAATTATATTTGCTAAAATAAAATCCCAAAAGAAATCATGCCATAGTTTATTACAATGCCAATAACTTCTAAAGGGTGACTTTTTTATCAAATTTCTTTTTGGCAATACTGCTCTTGGCAACTCAGCTGTTTTCGTGTATCATGTTACTGTAAAATATGTTCAGTTTGGTCTATAATTTAACCATGAATCGACTCGCAAATGAAATTGAATATTAAACCACCAACACGCATATGTAGAGTGCGGACATAGGAAAATATGTATCCGCCAATGTTGTTGATGATCATGAGTTATCGATTCGGCACCATTCCTCTGATACTTTTCCTTTTTTTTTTTTGTTTGCTCAAAATGAAAAAGCTGGACTTGGCTGGCATGTGCTTTCAGCAAGATGGTGCCACATACCACACATCACGCGAAACAATGGCCCAATTGAGAAGCGAGTTCGGTGAAGAGTTTATTTCACTTTTGGGGCCGGTCAATTGGACGCCTAGATCGTGTGATTAAACGCTTTCAGATTATTTTTTTGTGGCTCATGTCTCTAAGGACAACCACGAAACAGTTGAGGCACTAGAAGATAATACTGAAGAATTTATTCGTGAAATACTGGCAGATATATTGGAGAGAGTACAACAAAATTTTACCCAGCGTATGAACCATTTCAGGCGTACATGAAATCATCTTTAAGCATTGAATTATATAGATTGTTGTATCGACTCAAATAAAGATTTCTTACATTTCTCTAAATTTTATGGGTTTTTTTTTTAATCAGATCTGAAAGCTCTTAAAAATCACCCTTTAAATTAAAGCAATGGAAATTGCCTCGCACTGTCTTACTTGTTTGCAATTTCACTTGAAAATTTCTTTATTATGATACAAAATTGGTTTATATTATAAGAACAATTCCTGTATGTGCCGCCCTTTTAGCTATTTCATTTAGGGAGATCCCTTAAATGTATATAAAATTGTGTTAATTTTCAAGCGTTTATCCTTCAATTTAACATTGTATTGTAAAATTTCTGTAACCATTACACACCCAATTAATTTGTTGCTGCTGCATAGTGGAAATACTAAATTCTAAATATTATTCAATTTAGAATTGTTTGGGCTTAAAATATATTTACTTTGAAAAAAAAAAAGATTCTTGCACATACCACATGCATATTTTTGATGCTCCTCTAAACTGACCACGAAATTTTGACCAATGCACATTGTGTAAATTAATAATTATGTATAGATTTAAAAGTAGTCTAAAATAAATTAAAAATAAATTTTTGGAGTTAAATATCAAACAAATAAAAATCAACAGAAAGCGTTTTTAGAATAATTAATTCATGAAATCAGTACGAAACATTTTTGGAATGATTAATTTATAAAAATAAGGATTATAACGAGGAAATCATTGAAATATATTGTGCACATGTCCAAAGAGATCTTTCTGTTCAAAAACTTTAATTGTATATATTTTAGAAATATCGTCTTTAAATTCAGTCTAGCTTGCACAATGTTTCAGGAGCGGCAAAAAAATTTTAGAAATTAAATTTTAAAAATAGCACAAAAAATCTAAAAGAAAATATAAATTTTACTTTTAAATAGTAATTTGTAACATTCTTAAATTTAAAAAAAAAATAGGCTGTCTCTTTCGAATGACTTTCAAATGTCATATATTATTAAGAAAAAGTAGATTTAGGAGATTTACACTCTAAGCCGACGATATATGGCTGAACTTTTCACTAACTGACAGCACATACAGTAAGCCAGTGAACAAACGCTGATGATGAAGGTAAAGCGGCCTGCGAAAACATGTCTAATTGCCAACTTGGGAGCAGTTTTCCATGTTATGCTAAACACTAACTGCCTTATTCTATAAAAATAATTTGGGTTTAAAGTGTATGGCTAAATAAAGGTTCCATACAAATTTTTACTAAAGCAGACCTTGAAATATAAATTAATTTCTAAACGTTTATTTCAGTTATTTTCTTTGCTTATGACATAATAAGACAATAAATACTTATTTTTGGCATTTTTTTTTTTTTTTTGAAAAGTCATTAATAATACATATACACACATACATACATTTGAACACAGCTAAATACCATTAAATCTAACTTGTTCAAATATATTTTACGTGACAATGAAATTAAAATCATAATTCTTTCTTGACTTTCTTTTTTGTTCGACTTGACCATGACATACAGTGACAGTAGCTTTCAATCAAAAATCGATCTCAACAACTTTTCATGTAACATGTAACGAGAACATTTTTATAATTTTAAAATAAATGTAATAGTAATTCAAGATTATGATGAATGATGTTTTATATAATATTCACAGATCATAAACTGTTTTGGGTTTTCATAAAACGAAATGGTGCGCTATACACTAAAGGCATATATGCAGGTGTGTCACATAATTTGTACGAAACAATTTAAATTCGTAAAGTTTTTGTTTTGCTTTATAGGGCATTTACACTGTCTCGAAATCTAGTACTTACCAGATTTTGATCTAAATCCTGCTGCTTTTTGCTAAATTTCCCATACAAAACAAAATTTATTTTGTTAGTAGTTTTGTGGGAAATCGACTCAACATCTAGTATTTAAATTTATTTTTGACTACCCTGTACAGCATATTTATAAAAAAAAAATTAGTGAATTAGCTACGGGCTGCTTAAAAAGGTTTGTGAATTGGCTACACTGCAGTTGATTGGTTGTATTTTTGGAAAATTTTCAGTTAATGGGTTTTGTGTTTGGATAAAAAATCTTGATAAATGTCAAAAAAAAATTGGTGTAAACGGTATAGATTTTCATAAAGATTTTAGTTAAAATCTGCTAGATTTTGTGCAGGTGTAAATGTCTTATTAACAACTTTCATACGTTTTTATAAATCCGGTAAAAATTTAATCAATGTTTATTTTTTGTTATTAAATAGGGCATTTCTATTTAAACAGCTGACTTGTAAACAAAATAAAAGTAAAGTAAGAAATGTGACTTAGTACACCCGGCTATAGCTATGCTTCTTAGCTATATAAAACAAACTTAATGTGTTAAGTAACAATGCAATAAAATTATATCATATAACAATGTCAAATTCGCCGCAAATATTTTAAAACGTTTACATTTATTTCGCATTATTTTCTTTTCTAGCGGCTCACGATTAAATTAAGGAATTGTTTGTGGTCGGTGGCGGCTTTAAGCCGGCTTACAGCCGATCGGCTGTAAAAGTAAATTTATGTTTGTAATAGTGTCGATTATTTTTGTTACGAAAATCACATCCTAACGCCTGTCTGGCGCCATAAATAGTATAGCTATATAAATTATTGAAATAATGGTAGGTAGTTTCAAAATACACTAATAGGGCATTTAAACCTGAACAAAATCGATCAGATTTTAATTAAAATCTTTATGAAAATCTATATCGTTTACACTAAGTTTTTTTTATTCAAATCATAACCCATTAACTGAAAAATATCAAAACTAAAACCAAAATGTAGCCAATTCACACACCTTTTTAAGCAAACCGTAGCTAATTCACTCATCTGTCATGTAAATATGTTGCACAGGGTAGTAAAAAAATATATATACCGTTTACACCAGCTTTTTTGACATTTATCAAAAATTTTTTTATCCAAAATAAAACCCATCAATTGAATTGTTTCCAAAACTACAACCAAACAACTGCAATATATCCAATTCACACACCTTTTTAAGCAGACCGTAGCTAATTCACTCACCTTTTGGTGTACAAGGTAGTAAAGAATAAATAAAAACATTAGACTTTATTAGATTTCCTACAAATCTTTTGAAAAATTAGATTTCGGTTTGTAAGGGAAATCTAGTAAAAAGCAGCAGTGTAAATGCACTATAAGAAATATTTATATATCAATATGTTCGGTACTTCAATAGTTGTACCGTACCTTTGACGGAATACAGAAAACTTACATTTTATAGAATAACATTTATTATACTTTAAAAAGTTTTTTTTTAATAAGTCATAACTTTTAATTTAAAGGCCCTGTTCTAAAGTTTACACAAAAATTTATTAGATATCATTAGAGTGCAAATTATTCGTAATAAACATCATTATTATTTACATATACTAGTTAAATTTTATTTACGAGGTTTCACTTTTTTATACGAGTATTCCTCTCATTTTACTTAAAAAATTTTTGTTGATCTATTTTCTAGTTGCTTTGCATTTTACAAGGATAATTTGTCATCTATTATTTGTTACATCCTTCTCCATTATGCTATGAGTTTCAAAAAATAAAAAATCATGTATTACAAATATACACACACTTTTAAAAAAAGCTGTACTACATAATAACTATGATTAACACAAACAGGCAAACACTTATACGTACTACATAGATGGTTTATTGTATGCTTGCTCAGTGAACTGACCCATTTATAACTTTAGTGAACCAGGAAAAAATAAAAAGAAACTTTGTTAAACAATTTTACAAATTGCGAAAACAAAGACGAGGGCAACACATTAAGTTCAACGAACATTATGACTGAAAATATTTCGTTGATGGTACAATTCAAATATATTAATAAATTGAAACAATTTCTAATATAATGAATTATGTATATTAGAATGCGGAGGTATATGTATTTAACATCAAGCATTTTGTTAAATATAGACGTTGCTTAAACAAAACAAAAAAACAACCAAAAATTCCAGAATGTATTATATAATACAAAATTTTCAATACGAATAATGAAGGATTTTAAGTAACTAAAAGAGTAGAGAAATATGAAACACCATCTTTTTATGAAGACTTCTACTACTGCCCTTTTTGTTTGGGCTATAGGGTTTCGGAATTTGTTAATTTGTTTAGTTCTCGACAAATAGAATCATGGGCACGGGCACAGTTACTACAACGAAAATATATCGAAGCCTAAAAAAAGGCTTAAGCTTGAACATAATCGTATATCTAATCATTCATCTCATAACATGAAGGCTAAACACTAATGTTCGTTCATGAGCATGAGCTTTAGCATAATAAATATAAATACTCGTAATAATAATGAAAGCAGATTTAAGCGTGACAGAAACAAACTTACAAACTGAAAAGCCTTTAACCATCAGCTTAAGATATATAATTAGAAAAGCCTTATAATAATATTTAATTTTAATATGAATTTTAATATTGAAATTTTTGTATAATACACTCAAAATGTAACTAATAAGAATTTTCCAATTCCTATTGACTTTCCTTAATGCCCTAATTCAGTAAGAAGATTTAGAACGTTTTTGTTTGAAAATACTTCTGAGTTCTTGTCTTTGAATCCTCTAATGCCCTAATTCAGTAAGAAGATCTAGGACGTTTTTGTTTGAAAATGCTTCTGAGTTCTTGTCTTTGAAGTCTCTAAATTATTTTCTTCAAAAATGGTTGTTGTCTCTGACAATGAAAAATATAAATATTATTGGCATGTTTTTAAAACATAAAAGTTCAATTAAATTATTATACAATAGTTTGAAAAATATATGAAAAAATATGTGTTGGATATAATGTTTGGAACAAAATCATAAAGCAAATACACGAACCTTCCAGCACAGACAATAAATAATAATCGTTTTAAAGAATCAAAACTGCTTCTATTTTTCGTCCATAGACAAGACCATACATTCGTCGAACGGAATTAGGGCATATGTTCAGTATTTTCAATTCTTATAGAATGAAAAATTTGTTTTAGTTAATGTGATTTTCTAAGAAGAAAACAAAATATGTTAGTTGAAGAAACTTTTTTAGTGTAGCATTGAAAATTGTATCTCTTTAACCGACTTCAAAAAAAGGAGGAGGTTAACAATTCGTTTCTATTTTATTTTTTAGGTGTGTATCTTCATAACTCAGTACATTTTAGACCGATTGTAAAACATTTTTTGTTGTCTGATAGGGTATAGCTTCTCATTGGTCCCATTGTAGGGATACGCCTGCAATTTTTTTTAATATAATTTTATGATATTCTACTTGTTTGATTGCTGCGAAACCTATAAAGCACCTTTGATTCTTGTAATTACACAATTTGAAAATTAAAAAAATGGGCGCAGTCACGCCCATTAAAATGTGATACTATATTTCACCAGCTTCTATTTCACCGATTTTTACGAAACTTGGCACACGCCCTAAGCTTAAATAAATGCACAATCTAGCGTTCAAAAAAAGTGGGCGGGGCAAAAACGTGGTGCTGGCACCAAATTCAAACAGCACTATAGGTAACATATATAAAAATATTTTATTTAACTAGATCTATATTATTTTTAGCTTTTTATTGCTTATTTTTGAAGTCGGTTTAATTTTTTTTTAATTTTATTACTGAAAAATTCAACAAATTGTGTACCAGAAATAAGAACATTTTGTTTCCCTGCATTTTCTGCTCTGAGATCCCTTATAAAGTCTTAAAGTATTAAAGTATATTGAAATAGTTTATTTCATATTCATTATAATAATATAATGAATTTTCTAATTTCTTTTAATACATAATGTTAATTAATTAGGTTCTCATATATTATTATAAACGATAAAATTTTAAAAAAAACAAACAAACAAACAGGTTAAAAAACAAGTAGCGATGTAGCTTACAAATAAAATGTTAATGAGTTTTTAAATAATTAGGGAGTTTATTACAATTAAATTGTATGGGATTTACTCTGAATTTTTTTTTTCTAATACAACAGGAAGAACAAAATCCTTTTAGTTTTTAATATATCATTTTAGTAGCCATTTTATTGGTTATTTTACTTCGCTGCTGATTATGCTGATTATGCTCTGATGTTACATTAGGTTTAGCATCCGCTGAAGCCGGTGTAGTTTAGTGACCAGTGCCTGCAGGCATAAGCATCTCTAGAACTTTTCCCACAACAGCTGATAGAAAGAGACACTAATGCACATCAGAAAAATGCGTAGTATTATTAATTTAATGACTGTCGGAGACCGGCACCAAGCCCAGGACCTTCGGTTTTGTTGTCAACGTACTAACAACTTCAGCCAACGCCATCCCCGTTTTGATGTTATTAAAAACAAAAAAAGCAAAAAAAAACTTCAACAACGTTACCTCTCGAAATATTAACCAACTTATATCGAATTTTGGTTTTCAATGCAGTTTCTCCAGTCACAAAAAAAAAGGAAATGACTCATGAAAATCTATTTGACAACAATTTTTAGAATTATTTAAACAAAGTGCTTGCTTAGACAAATTTCCTTAACGATATCTTTCGAACGTATCAATCGATGTTTATGAAATGATTTTTTTTTTTCATTCACTACATTAAATACTCTAATAGAGCATTTATTTAAACCTGCAGATTTTAATTAATAGGGCATTTACATCAGCACAAAATCTAGCATATTTTGATTGAAATCTTTATGAAATTCTATACCGTTTACACCAATTTTTTTTACATTTATTAAGATTTTTTTATCCAAAACAAGACCCATCAACTGAATTGTTTCCAAACCTACAACCATACAACTGCATTGTAGCCAATTTACACACTTTGTTAACCAGACTGTAGCTAATTCACTCACCTTTTGTTGTACAGGGTAGTAAATAATAAATAAAAACCTTAGATTTTTGTTCGATTTTCTACAAATCTACTGAAAAATTAGATTTGGTTTCGTATGGGAAATCTGGAAAAAGCAGCTTGATTCAGCTCGAAATCCCGAAAGTACTAGATTTCGAGATAGTGTAAAAGCATTATAAAATATTTTTGAAGATCTTCATCTTTACACCAAATTTTTTTTTACATTTATCAAGATTTGTTATCCAAAACAAGATCCATTAATTGAAATTTTTCCACAACTACAACCAAACAACTGCAATTTGGCCAATTCACACACCTTTTTAAGAATATAGGATGACTTTTGAGTACAAATTACAAGAAAAAAGAACTTTCGTTGTATTACTAAGTTCTGCTAGAGATACTAAGTAGATTTTGACAAAGTCTAGTAAAGAAGTAGATTTTGTTTTGAATGGGAAATCTACTAGATTTTGCCCGAAATCCCGTAAGTAGTAGATTTTACTTAAATGTGAACGCACTGTAATTGAAACCATAGAAAATTTTCAAATGTGTATTTTAAATATTTAAATAATAATAAGAATTCTGTTAATTGGAATTGGAAAAATTTTTATCCGTAACAAAACTTATTAACTTAAAACTTTCCAACCCTACAACCAAACAATTGCAATTTAGCCAATTCGCACACCTTCTTATGTATGCAGGCTGACTTTATAGCAAAAATTTGAAGAAGAAACAAAACCATAGTTGCACCACTAAATTCTATTAGATTTTAATTAGATTTTAAGAAAACCTTGTGACTTAATAGATTTTATTTTGTCTCGTACGTACTAGATTTTGCTCAAATCTAAACGCACTATTAGTTTTTTTTTTAATTTTTTTGTCGATTCAGGTAGTTTGATAATTCCAAAAATGTTTCATTTATTATTTTGTGAACGATGAATAAATAATTTTATCAAAAAAATTTATGAAATTTATTATAATAATTTAAAAAACATATTTGCTCGTTAGTAGCTCTCCTCTTAAATATTGTGCCATAACCGCCAAAAAAAAGCTTAAGCGACATAATTTTCGAACTTAATTTTTTGACCAAAAATCGATTTTTGGCGATCGTAAATAATCGATTTCAGTAAAAAAAAACGAGGTCCAAGGAATGTGTTGCTTAAGTTTTTTTGCGGTTATGCCTCTATATGCTGTTTACAGATGCTACATTAATACTAGATAAATCTGAGACTAGAATAGAATTTTTTTAATATTTTCCCACAAGCTGCTGTTTAAACTCATGATGATAAGCAAATGTTTTTTTAAGCATATGAAAATTTGCTTGAACTTTCAATTGAGATTTTCAGTTATAGCTTAATATCTATTGATATGATATTTCAATCAGTTGCCATTTATGTCTTGTAATAAAAATTGCTTTAGCCTTATTATGTTCCTTTCAAAAAGTAAAATAGGGCAAACAGCAAATTACTTTAGTCACGTAACTCAATATGTGTATTCAAATAGCTGCTACTTTCGCTAACAATTTAGCAATCAACTCAATTGTAGATGTAGTTAAATTTACTTATTTTACTTTTATAGCTTCATTACAATCATGACCTACAGACTGATTTCAATGTTACAGCAGATGTGAGTATTTTTTCTCGGTATTATGGTTGGGTATAATTTATTTATTAAGATAAGCTGGGTTAACTTTATTATTTTATTATTATATTAGTTGTAAGAAAATAAGAATAAAAGAAATTCAATTGCAAAAGAAAATTTTATATCTGTGTGCAAAATGTAATATTCGCTTATAAATAGACTTAAGCAAATTAAGCATTATTATGCTGTATTATGTACGAGTTGAAAGCTGCAGTGGGGTTACAACTCCACATATGCGAAGAGAGGATCAAACGAAAGTAAAAACACGCATTAGAGCCTTTTAATCTTTTAATGGTTAATGAAAAGTTGCGAAAAACACTTCTTTGCTTAAGTCCACTTAAGCGTTTATTCCACATTTCTGTAGATATAAATGAAGGGAAATAAATCATGAGTTCCAACTATGGGCAATAATAACAGTATTTAAATGGAAAGTTGTAAAAACGTTAGGACAATTGAAAATCCGAAATTTTAGAATCCCACAAAAAAAGTCTGCTGTGAAGTTTTTTCTAAAGAACACTTACACCTGCATGAAATCTAGCAGATTTCAATTAAAATCTTTATCAAAATATACAACGCTTACTTCAAGATTTCTTATCCAACACAAAAACCATTGACTTCAAATTTTCCTGAACTGCAACCAAACAGCTGCAATTTAGCTAATTCACCTTTTTAAGTACAGCAGCTTATGTTTTAGTACATTATTAAAAAACAAAGTTGCATCACATTATGTTATACCAGAATATCTAGTGAGGAAGATATACTTTATTTTGTTAAGTACCAGATTTTGCTCAGATGTAAACGCACTATTATTAGGCTATTTTGTCTAAAATTTTAGTACTTACGAGATTTCGGGCAAAATCTAGCAGATTTCCCATACAGAAAAAAATCTACTTTGTCACTTGATTTTGTCAAAATCTACTTAAAATCTAATAGAACTAATAGGACATTTACATTGTATCAAAATATAGTGCTTACCAGATTTCAAGCTAAATCTAGTTAATTTTTACTAGATTCCCCATACAAAACGAAATCTACTTTGTCAGTAGATTTAAAGGATATCTGTTAAAAAATCTAATATTTTTAATTATTTTTGTACCGCCCTGTACAACATATTTATATAAAAGGTGAGTGAAGTAGCTACGCTCTAAAAAATTTTCTATTGAAAAAATTTTTATTGGGTTAAAGCACAACATCCCTACTACAACTTCCCTACTACGATAATTAAAGCAGCAGTCAGACAAGCAGAAAACTTTTCAAACATGTCGAGAGTTGAAGCTCTTCTCTCTTCTTTTGTATAGCCATTTATTTATTGTGTTAACTTCTAGTGCGACTCTTGAATTTTTCAGAAACAGGAGCATAAGCAGAAGCAAAAGAAAATACACAAATGGGAAGTTTTTAAACGCTGCTTTTAACTCTTCTGGAAATGGGTCTTTTTCTGGTCAATTTTTTTTATTTTAAATCACTTTTGAAACAGCAATGTATGTAGTTTAAATATTCTGCGGAAATATATATTTGTCATGAAATTCTACCCTACGTTTTAGAACACACTTGGGTCAAAACTTAAAAGCTGGTTTTAGGGTTAATATGGTTAAAGTGTTGCCAGAATAGTGTTGGCAACCAAACCAAACCAAAATAGTGTTCGAACTATTGTATAATATTTTTTCTTTATTTTTTTGCCTATTTTTGGCAAAAATTTCATAACAAATATTTAGACGTTAGAAACAAAAACTCTTTAAAATAATTATTATTTTATTTATACATAAATTCTTGGTTAACACACAACTTCTCTATACAAACATGTATGACCTGTCGTTTACAAGTTAGCTAAAGCTCACTAGGAAAATTAAGAAGATCATTGTCAAATGCTTAGACATAGTTTTGTAGATCATCAATATCCTAACTACATGTCAAATATTTGTTATACATAAGACTGTATACGTCTAACTTATATCTTATACACCTATCCCTCGATTTACACGATAGATACGTTCCTAAGAAAGTTGTGTATATCGAAATTTTAAATTTGTGTATCAAAAATCGTGTAAAAGTGAAATCATGTAAAAAAAGTATCGTATAAATCGAGGGATAAGTGTACACTTGAGATTAATTAATATATGTATATACATATATATACTTTTTTTTGCAACGACTCCAGGTCTTTTAGCCATAGTGCACTAAATTTCCAGTATATTCAAGTTGAAGTAAACTACTTGCGTCCACTTGATGTCTGTTTAATAATTCTTGAATTCCAATACATATATCAAGTTAATTACACTTTAAGTTGAATTACATATTTTTTACTATTTCTAAGTTATTTGCTTGTTCTTTATTTCTGTATCCTTCCTAACAGCAGCAAACAATTTTCTTTTTCTTTTCACTTCTCTGCAGTCCAGTTCAAGCAAACAAATATACTATTTATATATTTATTTTGGTATGTACGAGTATGTATAAATATACTGGCACCATAAATACATCGTATTTTATACTATTAAGTTAAATCTGCAGGATGCCTTTCATTTATGTTGTTCATATATTGTTAAATCAGGAAAACGTTCGATTTATTCCCTGCCTTTGTTTTAATCTTTTTTTTATTATTATTATTATTATTATTTTCAATTGTGCCTTTAGCTGTTGGTTCCGTAAGCATAAAATTTTATTATTTCAATACAAATGCAATAAAATCAGTTTGTATGTATGTGTACATGTGTATGTACATTTTTTATTTCTTTAAACTTTTTTTTATTGTACTGATATAATAGCCTTCGTCCCAGTTTGCTGGTTGTAAAATGAAGAATGTAAAGAAGACATAAAGATGGACAGACACGTGTATGTATAAAAATATTATGAAACAATTTGTGTGGGAAGATATCGTTTCTTACAATATAGTAAATCGTTTACTGGTATGAAATATTAGGATTTATGGGCAGGAAACCCCAATTATAAATCATGGCAACATCAAAATACAGTGTTGTATTCTTAAATAAACTATTTTTAAATAAAGGTAAGTATTTTGAAATCAAGAAAATGCTTATTTGTAATAAAAACAGTATTTGACAGGTAAACATTTGAAGCTAACAAGTCTTACTTTCAGTTTAGCATAACATCATTTTATCTAAGTCTTACGCTTGAAAAAAACCCTGTAATCCATTCCGTTCAGTTAAGGTTTTGTAAGTTATTACAACAAAAAACAAAGTGATATCAACTGATTCTATTAGAGGAAAAAAAAATTATGTGCGAATTTTTTTAAAGAACGTTTTATGCAGGTTTTAATAATCACCCTTATCGCGAATAGAAGGCGAACATTTTGGTCACGTGAAATATTTCCCGTGAACAAAAAAATGGTGAACAAAATTAGAAAATATTATACTGACACAACAACAACGCAAACATTGGCGATCACAATTTTAGGGAAAGGGAACACATTTCACGTGAACTTTTATTCGCAATAAGGGTGAATGATTCAGCATAGCAAATCGTACTTTAGGTATTAGATGTGTTAAGCAATTTTAGGGACATTTTTGGAGATAAATTTCAATCTTCTAACTGCTTCCAGTTTTGAAGGGAGATGTTATGACTCAAACTGCTGCACAAAACTATTGCGCCTTAAAATTTTACCAAAATTCGGGCTCCGTTTTTTTAAGAGCTATTCAACTTTTAATTGTAAAATATTATATACATAAAAAAAATTTGATTTTAATTCAAAATTTCTTTTATGTTTTTGGAATATCAATACATAGTCTTAACATTTGAAATAGGCATAAAATTTTGATGCAACTTTTTTAATAAATTCAAGCTATGCTTTTTTTTTATTTAATTTTTGTAAAAATGTAAAATATTAACTCGCCAAATTAGCGCATTATAAATTTGTTATGCTATTTATTATACACAAGCTTTTTAGAACAATTTTTTACAATAAATCAGTCAAATAAGCCATATAAAATATATTTAATACCAAATCTTTGTTATACAATAATTTTGCCCAATTGAGAAGAAACAGTTTTTTTAAGTCCAATATTGATTTACAGCAACAGCAACAGCAAAAATAAACGTTAAAATACTATTAAAATCAAAGCAATTTAAGTCCTTTTATCAAATGACAATTTTATAAGTTTTAAATTTGTTAGCTGAATGTTATGGCTAAGTAAAATAGGAAGCAAATACGTAATATGTAATGACCCAGCAAGCATTTGGAAAATTCGAAATATTTTTATGTTGTTTCTTGTTGACTATAAAGTTTAACTGATATACACAATATTTCATTGTTCTTATTTCTTATCAAACTACTTCCTTAGCAAAAGTTCAAAGATATTTTGCGAGCTTTAATTTTCTGCAATTAAGGTGGTAGAAATTGAAATCTGGTGGGTAAATACAAGAACAAGAAATTTGAGGTTAATAACTATTAAAATTTAACATTGGTCTCCTCGAGACAACAGTAACGATGTATCACACTTTAAGATCCTGTTGTAAATGCTGAAGATATAATGAAAAATATGTTTTGGCGAGCCATACATTTGGCAAAAAAACATGTTTTTGAAACTGCCTTGCAACAATACTTTATATTCAGTGATGTACGGCCAGCTTTTCATTTTGCCTGTAAGGCGACGGAGACGGTCTAATGTGCATAATTAGTAAAGAACAAAGAACAGTGGCAAGACTGTTGTAAAATTAGAGATGTTAACATGAAGCTTTCATTACAAAAAAAAGCTTTCAGCAAATTGTAATGCGATGAATCAAAAACAATTCACATATTCTATTTGCACTGAAAACTGAGTATAAAAAGCAGAAATCTACATCAACTTACATAGCACACAGTAGTGGACCAAATACAAAGAACGCTGATGATGAAGGTCAAAGGTGACCTTCGAAAACAACAAGTTGTGCTATTTCGCTGGAGTCTGTCAGAATATTTACAAATAACTTTGGTGTTATTTATTCCTTAAAAATTATCACATGTAATTTGGCTTACAGAGAAATATGAACTTTTTAGTCTTATCAAATCATATATATAAATTTTTTTTTTTTAATTTTTGTGTGTGTGTTATTTTTTTAAGCAAAAGGATAGTAAAGAGCGGAAAGATAGTATTAAGTATTAAATTATTTAGCTCAACATATTTTACAATGTTGCAATTGTGCGTGTTTTATTAATTTTTATAGCATCGTTGCAACACCTCTGGTGTTAAATAGGAACATTACTTTGAGCTTTAAAGCTTTTTAATTAAAAATTTAACTTCACCGAGAAATTATTGCTATAAATATAAATGAAGGAGTAAGCTGCAATAAGCATTCGAATAGACAGCAATATATATTAGTAAGATCTCTGTTGTTGATATAACTTAGTGTGGCCAGGGACTTTATTTGGACTCTCGAAGACCGTCGTTTGCTTTGTATCCAAAATAATTATCTAACAATTTGAAATTACTAAATAAAGAACATCAAGCTAAAACACTTCAACAAAATTTAGGGTAAGTTGAAACGAAAGAAAATGCTTTCGAATTTTGTATGTTAATAACATGTAAGTTCCAAAACATTTTCTTTAATTTCGAATTACAAAGTAGACCCCTTGAATTCCTTCTAATTTTCATTTTCAGGTATGTAATAGAATATTATCGTTTTGAAAAGGTAAGATGAATTACGGTCGATTTTGAGAACCATTTTTAATCCAAGATGAAACTATTGACTTTTAAAAGTCACACTAAAAAATAAAATATAAACAATATAATACAGATGTGTGAAAAGAAATTTATTAAAAATTAGTGAAAACAAGTTTGAAAATTTTTGAGAAAACGACTAAAGAATTTTTTTCGTTCTCAAATCGGTGTTGAGTTTTAATCGTTTTTCATCACATACTGAATGTGACGTTTTTAACTCTTAAAAATTTTATTTTTATAGGTTCGAATTTTTGCAATTCAGTCGAAAGTTACTAGTGTAAAATTTTTATCAAATCGCAGTGCGTTATTTATTCAACATTGAGACATTTTAAGACACACAATGTTAAATAACTCTCTGTTGGAATACCACGATGTTAACTTCACTATTGCTTACGCAAAAATAATAGCTTAGCGGACTCATCGGCCCTTTTTAACATAAATTGTCCATAAGAATATTAACAACATCTAAAAAGGCACAACTTATTCAGTAGCTTTTGATCGAAGAGACGACTCATCAACAAGACGACCGCTATCAACTGTCAAAGTTCTGAAGTGCTCATTCGAGCCACTTTATTACTCAAAATACACTACAATAATTTTGAAATAGTTTTTTTTTCAAACAGACTTTAAGCCTGTTTGTTTGCTGGCCGCAAACCAATTTCAATTTAATTGTGTTTGTATGAGTGTGGTGTGTATAAGGCTTTTTTATTGAGGAAAGAAAGTTCAACTTGTGACTTCTGTCAAATGAAAGATTTGCTGTAATCTTGGTTTTTATTGTACAATGCTACTAAAGTATAAATATGAGAATACAATTTAAAATGATTTTTTTTATAACATTTTTATTAGAAATGTTTAACATTTACTAGCCCCAATGTTATACATTCAACAAACGTCTGTATATAAGTTGCGTATATACTCCTATAAAGGCCTCAAGTATAAAAAAAGTTCTAAGCGGAAACAAGGACGTTTTAAGTAAAACAGTTATTGACGGACTTTAAATACATTAATATCCGGTTTATTTTTGAAGCTTAAGCATACAAGTGCAACTAAAGCTGTTTTAAAGAAGAAAAAGAAAAATTATTTAAACAAACTGCTGTGTAACATTACAGCAAATATATAATACATTAAAATATATAATAAAAAGTTATAATTTAAGTAATTAAGTATGAAATAAGTTGCATAATAAAGCTTTGCTTTTATTAATTTCACACAAATATTAAAAACTTTTTAATTGAAAAACAAATAGTTCAAGTAATGGCAAAAAGAAATTTTGTTGCAAAAAAGGCTTTTTAAGCAAACGATGTACATGTATGTATCTTTACTAAACTATGAAAAATTTGAAATAATTTTATTAATTTATATTTAATAATTTGTTTTTAATTTTGTTCTTTTTCAACTGCCAACTTGATTTTAAAGCATATGTACTCGCATTTTGTATGCAAAGTCTATTGCAGCAAGTTCATAAAACCAACCACCAACAATTTTATGCAAGAAGTGCTCCAACAATTGAAAAATTAATTTTTCCTTAAGATCAAAACCAGCAACATATAGAGAACTTGAAAAAGGAAATAAAAACTATAAGCACACACACACACGCACCTACATGTATAGAAATTTTACACCTTTTTACAACATTTTTATGCTCTGCGAAGCATAACAACTTTATAAAAGTGCAAGGTTGTAGTAACTCATACATATGCATTGTTGTGCAGTAAATGTGAAGAAAAAAATCAAACCCGCACACATGAACCCAGCGAAACACTTTCACATGTGTGTGTATTTTTAAATGCACGTATACGTATGTATGTAAAGGCTAAAATGGTTTTTGTAATTGTATTACTTTTAAATATAAAATAATACTCAAGTGAATGGCAAATCAGCACTTGGTTATTTGGTACTTTTTTTTTTTGTAAGCTCAATTCTAAAAAGTATACTTTACGGTTAAGGAGAAAAAATTTAAATCTTATACCAGCACAAGGACACACATGTTTTCTCAAGTTTAAAAGAAAAAAACTTTTTAAGCTTTAGAAAGAGTTTTTAGCTTCCACAATCGTGCATAGAAAATATTATGAAAAATTATTTAGCAAACACAAGTTTAAGTCTTTTACTAATATAATTTCAATATTTGTTTAAATCTAAGTTTTATTATTGGACTGCGCGACGCAAAGAAGGGTATTGTGTTTATCAGCCTATGTATGTATGTATGTATGTATGTGTGTTCCTTTCCGACATTATATAAACCAAACACGTGGACCGATTTTGATAATTCTTACGTCAATCGATTTGTCTTAAGGAGTGTTACTAAGGATATGAAAGTAGTAAAAATTCAATATGGCGTCCAACAGACGCCATTTTGTAAATACGGAAAAAAAATAAAACAATTTGGCGAACTGGATCAAAATGGGTATCATTCGGCAGGTATTTTCAAATACTCTTTAGGTTCCTCTTTGTTAAATCTGTGTGCAGGCCATTCGACACAGGCACCACGAACTAGGCTGCCATACTTATACCTAACCTTACCTAGGTTTCTCTTATAATTTTTCATTTAATAATTATATTAATAATAATAAATTAATAATTCCAGATGATTTTTAGTAACAACAGCAAAATGTTTATACACAGAAAAATTTAATATTAAAATCTACGATTTTGCTGCATATGTGTTTCATGTTAATTCAATATGATTTATGGTAATCTTCAAAAAAATTTGCTTTTGAAATAACTTTATCTCTTGTTGAATTAATATTCTAGTACTTATAAATCAAAATGGAGAATGATGTTGAATTAAAGTTATTTCAAGTTGAAATAACATGCATTTAATTTAACGCAGTCATTTTATTTTATTAATTATTTAACTTACGTGATTGTTTGTATTATCAGGCTAATACCGAGTACACACTATGGCATTTTGGGTGACATCGCAATAGTGTATAGTGTTGGTAACGTCTGTCATATCCGATATATTTCCTTGTGCGAACGGCATTACACATATTTTGAAAATGACACCACAAGAAATGCCAGATATGTACTCGGAAGAAGTCTAAGTTTTAGAAAAGTTAATGATCCACTGACTAAGTCGAAGTTTCAGAAACTCTATTGGTCAGCCGCTTACAAGCCATTTGGGTTAAGTCCAATTTTAAGGAGGGCTAGTATTGTTGGTGGTAAGTCGCTGATAATAATTTGGTAGTTAGTCTATTTTGGGTATTGGTGTTCAGAGGCTGATAACAATTCAGGCTAAGTCCAAGTTTTAGAAAAGTTAGTGAGCTACTGACAGCCATTCGGGCGAAGTTCAAGTTTTCGAATAGTTAGTGATCCGCTGTTAGCCAAGCTAAGTCCAAGTTAGTTAGCTAAGTCCAAGTCTTAGAAAAGTTAGTGAGCCGCTGACATCCATTCAGCCATTAACCTACACAGAGAAAACAGATTCGTTGAGACAACCGAATTTGTTGCCAATCGAGTTTTGGTGGTTGCACCCACTATATAGATTTTTGGTATAACGACTGAAATTTTCTTGTGGTACCACTATATTTTAATTATAACCCTTAAACAAATAGTTGCAGCAACAGAAAAAATTGGTTAACAGTATGGAATTTGAAAAAAAGTTATTCTTGCTACCGAAAATGTGCTTTAGTATAACTGAAACAATATTATAATTGGTACCTGTGAAAGAAAAATTGGCGTTCCTTGCTGAAATAAAATAAGCAATAAACGCAAATAAAAATATACAATTTAAGAAATTTATTATTTAACATATTGTCATAAGTTATTTTCAATTGAAATTTATTTATTTCAACCACACATTTTGAACAGCCACAAATCTGTTGTCTTATGTACAGACTTTCAAAAACCATTCGAGAATTTATAAATCATAATTACTTTGAAAGACAAAAAAGTTAATTTTTAATTTGCTGCTACGAGTAAAAACTCAACCTATGATATGTAACTCAACCTCTAGTTAGTTGCAGCAACTGATAGAAAGTATTTATATTAACCTTAATATAGAACGACAATTTTTTATTTACCAATACCAAAAGTTGGTAGTAAAATCCAATTCATAATATTTTATTCGGTTGTGTTAACCAATCAATGAATTAGTCATGGCAAAAGCATACGCTCGGTTGATGCAATCAATTTAAGTATTGTCAGAATCATATCTTTATTACAATTATGCCCTTATGGCAATAAGCATGGATTGTTTTTTGGATTAAAAGAAAATTGATTGTGTGAACTGAAATATAGTTTATGCAAATGATATTTTGTTGGCCTAACCATTTTCCAACCAATCTTTTTTCTGGGTGTATATAAATAAATCCTAAAATGAATTGAAATTAAGTGCTGCAAAATACATCCAAGAACCAGAGTGTTTCACTTTCATCTCACGCCAGTCCCAACAAATAAATTGTTGTGACTAAACCTGGACAACGGCGAGTGATACCCCATCGTTGACAAAGCATCGTTACAATGATTAAATTAATCATACAACATAAAATTAATTTATAATTAAAGTTTTGGTAAAAAAAACACATGCAAACTGGTGAGCTACTTTGGCGCTACTCACCGTCTACAAGACTAATACACTACCTATTAGCCAACAGCTGGAAGTTTTCGCTGCCAAATCGAAGTTTGTCAGCTATTTACGAACATCAAATCAAACAATAACAAAACAAGAACAAGCCACACAACTGAGCACAATAGTACTATGAACAAAGCAAATAAATGCCAACACACTTAAAGAAAATATTATTTCTAATGAACTTAATATCTTGATTGGAATATTTTCCGCGTGCAAGCACTATTTAAAGACCCTAATAATCAAATTCAATGTATATATGTATACGTATGTTCCTTTCACTCGAGGGAGTACAGGGCCATAGCAATATGGTTCCAATAACCTCGATCTTCGGCTCTATGCTTGAATTCTTTCCACTTCATATGCAATTTCGACAGTTCTGTTGTCAGTTGCCGCTTCCAGGTATGCGCTGGTCTTCCGACTCGTCTACTTCCCTGAGAGCTTCAATATAGGCATTTCTTGGCAAAATCATGGTTTGGTTTACGGAGGATGTGACCTATTCAACTCCATTTCCGCTAACTTATTTCCATTCCAATAGGCTGCTGATTGACCTCGACTCAGAGTTGGTTGTTGGGTATTGTTGCAGGCATTGTATATCACGGGTGCCATGTTACAACTCCATATAACAGAGTGGATTTTATATTAGATGTTATAATTTTCTGAAACAAGTTCGATAAAACTTAAAAGGAAAATTTTCCAAAAAAAAAATTATTACTTTAACTTTTAAGTTTCACACAAATTTTTTATAATTCATCAACAAGACATTATTATTTTTCCAGCGTAAACAATTTGAGATAACCGAATTGGATTGTAAGCAATTGCCTTGCTTCATTTTTATTTTCCAAATTACAGGTACATTTTGATATCATCTCTGCCATCAAGTCCTTTCATCCGCGATGCATGGCACACTCTATCCATCTACTTGTGTGTGGGAGAAGTGATAACGAAAGATGCACATTACACACACGGCGGACCTCATTGTATTTATATGAATGTCAGAGAGAATACCGTGTAATAGAATGATTTAACAAAATGTTATGATGAGAAAAACGATGATGACGATATAAAATAAATAAGCACATGCACATACAAACATATATGCATGCATACATACACATATACCTACGTAATTTCAGCTTTTGCTCATTTTCTCCAAATGAAATGGTTTTTTGCATTTTCTTCTTTTTTTTTTGTAAAATATCATTTTTATGTGTATAAATTTATATAAGTTTTTAAACTGTTAAGAGAAAAATTTATTAACTAACATAAATCATATGCCAGAAAAATACATTGCAGCTATAGCATACACAGACACACACACACATACATACATAAATACTTGCATACATGTGTCTGTATTAGGGCAAACAAATAAGTATGTTTGTATGCACTAATAATTATAACTATTGCACAAAATGAGAAAGAAAAAAGAAGCAAAGTAAAATAAAAAAGTAATGGCAAACAACATTAATTTAAATTATAACAAATGCTTTAATGTTGTTTTTGCTGCTCTTGCTTTTCATTTTTGCCAGTCTTTAACAACTGCATTTGATTGCGAATAATTTATTAAAACTTGCAAAACTATTTAAGTTTTTATGGGGCAAAAAATTTAAGAAAACTTATTTATATTGATTTTTAATTTATTTTTTTTTTGTTTTTTTTTTTAGCATTTTAACAAAGTGTTTATTAAGTTATATAACATGCAATTTAACAGTAGTTTGAAATTATATAATAATAAATAAAAATTCTAATAAAAAATAGTTCAAATATATTTCCGATCGAACTTTATTTACATGGCAAAAAAATTCAGTCGCACTAGATTCATAGTTTTTATATTATATTCCATTAAATCTTTTTTTGTTGTTTCTAAAACTAAAGTAAAATTTAAACTTTGAGCTGCCTACACAAAGAAAAAAAATACCAATGTAAAATCACTAGGGAAAAATTTTGATTTCAAAATCATTTTAAATTTAAAAGAAATGTTGTTTAAGTGTGTTGCTGTTTATTTGCTCTGTTGGGCTCAGTTGTGTGACTTAATATTGTTTTATTGTTGTTTGTTTTAATGTTCGTAAATAGCCAACAAACTTCGCATTATAAATGAAAATTCCCTGCCGCTGGCTAATAGTTAGTGTACTAGTCTTGTAGTCGGAGGTTCGCAGGTTCGAGTCCTGCAGACAAGTCAAAGTAGTTTAGCAGTTTGTAATTTATTTTTTAACTATAAATAAATAAATAATTGATAAATTATATAATGTTGAATCAAAATTTAATTCATGATGGCATTTATTTAGTGTCTATCTAAAGAATATTTAAGGTTGTTGTGGTTGCAGCGGTAATCACGTTGACTACCACGCGATGAGTTCCAAGTTCAAATCTTGGCTGAAAAGCCAATTATATACATACAAAAATCTACTTTACGTCTGCGCCAGTATATACAAGTAAGCTATAAACATAATTAATAAAATACAGTGACTACATTAAACTAAATGCATGTTGTTTCAACTAGAAATAACTTTGATTCATATTAGTTCTTCATATTATTTCATTATCGAGTTTAAATGTATCAACTTGAAATAACTTTGATTTAACATAATTATAATTTTTGATTTAACAGTACGAGAATGATAAATTAACATGAAATAAAGCCATTTCAAAAGGAAAAATTTTCTTTGAAGATTATTGTAAATCATGTTGCATGAACATAAAACACATATGAAGCATGGCCGAAAAAGGTTAAATTAACCTTCTCTACCTAGATTTTAAGTTGAAATTTTTCTGTGGGTATACACGCATGATTTGTTGATCTGATTTGTACATGCATGACGTCTTGTTAGAAGTTAATGTGGCCTAACAGAAATCACAAATATTTAATACTTGTCATTTTGCCTTTTAAATACCTTCATATAATTTTTTGCAAAAAAAAATAGAAAAGAAAGCCCAGCAATAACTGTATTGGCTTGCTTTCCATCGAAGAAGACTTTGTATGAAAAATTAAACAAAATTTCAAGCAAAATAATTATCCCCGAAGATGTTGGAAAATCCCAACGAAATGTTGGATACATTAAAAATTAAATACAAAACGTCTTTTAGTTACATTTTAAAGAAATTGAATGACCTTGAAAGCCTGAATATATATAATATCCTTAAAGCCACACTAATTCATAGAAAAACAAGGTCGAGAAATTACATATAAATATAAAAATATTTTAATATTTTGGTTTTGATTGCATATAAATATCTCTTTTGTTAACGTGATTTATGCAATTAGAGCTTTTGCATTTATTCTCCTATAAGTATAATTTTGGTGATTTAGTTTAGGCAAAAAATAAATTATATAAGCTACAATATCTTAAAATATTTCATAACAAAAATTAAAATTAAAAGGGAGACTTTTTGAATGCATTTCTATGCTACTTAGGCTACTTCATCAGTAAGCTTTTTGGTTAAAAGCTCTTGCAAAATTTCTAAAACTTATTTATATTTAACCAACAACAAACATAAATTAAAAACGAATATTTGAACATAAATACTTCTGTCTTATTATATATTATTTAAAACTTTTATAAGAAGCGAGCTTTTTGAGCATGCGTGATTTAGATATATATGATTATACGTCGTACGTACGTTTAAAAATTGTGATTGTACAAAATATGCTTTCCTTTTTCAAATAGTTTATGGTGAGAAGTTCATAAAACTGACTTACAGTAATAATGGCTAAACCAAGCCACTGTGCAAATTAAAGTCAATTATGAAAGAGAAATTCAGTTTCAAATGAAATCAACATGAGCTATCCAAAAAAAGAAAAGGATAACAATTACTTATTTCACAACAATTTACATGATAATTAATTAAAATTTTACTCTAACTTTTTTTCTTCTCTCTTTGTGGTAAAATAAAGCAAAAACTAAAACTTTTGCATGCCAAACATGAGAAGAAAATCCGAAACTAAAAAAGAAAGTTTTAAAAAAATTTTCTTTAATCTTCCAAAAAGTTGCAAGAAAAAACAAGAACACAAATAACTTCAGAGTTAACAGTGTGTATGCAAATATGTTAGCTTAACTTTAATATTCGTATCCCGTTTTGTTTTGCTAGTCATTTTTGCTGCTGCTTCTTACTATTCTTGTTCTTGAAAAATTATGCATGAACTAGGGTAACAAATTCAATTTTCAAATTTTACATATTCCGCACAGTCATGCACAAACAATGACGATTTTTGTGGAATATTGCTTCCAGTTTCTTCACAAGAAACATTTAAAAATTTCACTTTTTTACTTTATTAAATGGCCACTAACATTTTTTTTAAGCTAAAAACATTTACGTGGACTTATTCTCCCTTAAAAGTTACACTTACAAACCCTTACAAGCATCATGGGAAAAAGAAATTAAATTATTTAAATTTACATATTTCATTTTGGCTTGAGCAAGGCAAAAAAAAATAAACATTTCAAATCTAAAAATTGTAACCATAAATATGCAAAAGAGTATTAAAACTAACAAGGACTTGATGTCACTTCATGCGCTCTCGTATCGTGCTGCAATGAACTTTCTATTTTTCCATGTGACAAGCATGTTTACACCTTTTTGGAGAGAAAATTAAATTTTTCCATGCATTCCTCATTTCATTTCTTTCTTTTTTTTTCTAGTTCAACATCAGCTTCCAAATTGAGCGTAAAGTAAAGGTCGTTTCTTTTTTGCCTTCTTTAACGGTTGTATGATTTTAAGCTTAACACCACAAATTTTTTATGCTTTTTTTATTTTATTTTATTTTTCGTTGGTTATACTATACGAAGAGCATCATGGTTGTATTCTGCTATGAGTAATTTTTAGTATTTCACACTTTTCCCCATATGAAAAAAATAAATATTTGTGTATATGTTTTAGTTAAAAGTCCTGGCACCTTTTCATTTGCTGTGCAAAACTTAATATCCATTTCTTAACGAAGATATAAAACAAGGTATGCAACAGTAGTAATGCAGTCTTGGTAAAAAAGTTTTCGATGTACATATGGATATCCTTCATAAGTTCCAATTTTAATACTTTTTTTGTTTATAAAGCAAAAATTTGCATTATAAAAGGAACTATCGTAGAAAGAATTTTTTAGGATTAAAGTTTCTGTTAACATTATGTTAAAAACACATTCACCACAGCAAACTACCGACTACAAAATGTGTAGGATAGAATACACATATTTATATGAGAATGATTATTTTGATAGCTAAATTATTATTATAGTCAAATTAAACTAATTTATATTTTTGACAGCTAAAAACCAAAAACAGTGTTGGCAATATAGCAAAATATGTAAATGAAATTAGTGCTTAGAAAAATGTTTTATTGAAAAATAAAAAAGAAAAGTTCAAAATTGTTAATGCTATTTACAAAAGAAGTTATAGGCACTTATTATGAGCAATTTTACATCTTCAACTGTAGTCGTAAGTACTTATCGAACGAATTTTCATTTGATATTATGACGAGCATTCAACAAAGAATGTCCCTGTTGTGAATGTCACTCAAAGTGATTTTTAAAATTGGCAACAACTTTACCTAAAAACAAAAAATTCAGTAAAGTGCGACTTTGACTCGCGCACGAAGGGTTCCGTACGTTGGGCCTTGAGCATTTTTCCTAATACAGTGTTTTTTACGCTTTTTCAGCTGAAATAATTTTGTTTTGATTATTTTTCGTTCTCTCGATTTTTTAAATTTAGGCGATTTTTTTTTAAATTGGCGATTTTTTTTCATTTTGGCGATTTTTTTCATTTTGGCTATTTTTTTCATTTTGGCGATTTTTTTCATTTTGGCGATTTTTTCGGTTTTTCGCGATTTATTTTCGATTTAGAAATTTTTTTTAATTTGGTGCTTTTTTTCGTTTTGACGATTTTTTCGGTTTTTTGCGATTTATTTTCGATTTAGAAATTTTTTTTAATTTGGTGCTTTTTTTCGTTTTTGGCGATTTTTTTTTACTTTGGCGATTTTTTTTCGGTTTGGCAATTTTATAATTTTGAGATTTTTTTTGTTTTACCGTTTTTGAAAATTTCAAGAAGTTTGCTCTTACGGTTTCCAAGATACAGCAAGTTATCAAAATTACATAGTCAAAATTACATTAACTGATGGTACACCCTCTAATTAAAATTTTTTAAATTTTAGTGTTAATTGTTGTAGTCTGTATAAAAATACACTAACTTTACAAATTTCAAGTGCATATACATACAATTGTATGTATATTACATGGGATTTTAACATTTTTCGTTGCTCGTTTTGGCACACCCTTTAATTTCCAACTCTCATGTATTTGTTGTTGTAGCGGCCAAGGGTCTACACACTGTGTCCAAATTTCAGGTCCGTAGCTCTTACGGTTCTCGAGAAAATACCCTGTGACGGACAGACGGACGGACGGACAGACGGACAGACGGACAGACGGCCAGACGGACAGACGGACAGACGGACAGCGTAGCGAAAACAATGGGGTTCCATTTTCACCTTTGGTGTACGGAACCCTAAAAAACAATCGTTTATAACAATATTTTATACTCAAATACTTCCTCGAAAGCTTAATTCTGTTCGATAGAAAATTCGTTGCTCAAAGAACTTTTCGATGCTCATAATATATCGAACATCGAAAAACGAATGTAACTCATAATAAGGCCCATATTTTTATAAAATAATGATAAATAAATAATAATAAATATAAAATAATGCTAATGATAATTCGCGAAAAGTTTTAAAATTTAAAAAAAAAACCATAATATATATAGATTCGCTAAAACTGTAAGGAATTCAAAAAAATTCGCGAAAATTAAGAAAATTCGCGAAGGGTATTAAAAAAATAAAAAGTTTGGAAAAAAATTGCAAGTTAACGAAAAATTTAAAAATATATTCACAATTTTCGTCAATTTAATTGGCACTCGGGCTGGTATTGTTGTAAACAGCACTGAGCAAGATTGATGTGATTGAATCCAAGTCCTATCAAATATTATATATAGTGTCCTTAATTGAATGAATTAAGTCAAACGGGAAGCACAGAACACTGCGACCAGAATAGATATATTGTATCCCCTAGAAAGGTCCTAACTCCTTATTTTTTTGAACTCGATATTTTTGTACATTTCGTTAAAAAAAAACATCGAATGTATCGAAAAATGCAAATATATCGATTTCAAAAATATAATGAGTTAGGGTAACGATATGTTATGAGAGCGCCAACTACCCACTCAAGTAGCTCTGCCCTTGAGTGGGTAGTGTGCAAGCCAGAGGTTGCCATTTCGAATCCCAAAAAAACATCTGATTAAAAATCATATATCATTGCATTTGTAATTCTAAGTTTGCACTATTACAGTGAAATGTCGGAATGAAATTTACATATACATATATAATTTATATTTGCTTTTTACTTAAAAATTTGTTTTAAAACAGCAAATATGTATGTGTTTCTTGTTTTTTTTGTTTTTGTAATTTTTAAGTAAAAAGGAAATACCTTTTTTTTAATTCATACACTAAAAAGACAAGTCACACTGACACTTAACCCCAACCTAGGTCACCAACATGGAAAAGTGACTGGTCCGGTTCATAGGAAGTGTTAGAACTCCGACTGGTCCCTATCTAACTTCATTTGTTTCTTTATTTATAAAAAAAAGAGCTATAGTTGTTCCATTCTACTACATGTTTGTCAGAATATTTACAATTAACTTTGGTGTTATTTCTTCATTAGTAATTATCACATGTTAATTGGCTTAAAAAGCAATAGGAATTTTAGCCTGATCAAATTATAAATATAGAAACAAATGAAGGTCGAACAATCATAAATAAAATTAAATAAAGTGAGTTAATTTGCATATATTTCAAGACTCGCATCCGTAGAGTAGGGTAGACAACAAACACATTTGAGGAGAATAACTTTAGTTGGCTATTGTGAGATATCCAAGAAGACTTTAACACTCGTTGAAGGGATCGAAACGATTGCTTCGCATTATTTATAAGACATTTGATGTCATGGTTTGAACCAGAGACCTGCAAATTTCATGCTTTTTGATGATTTACTCATACATTAAAATTTTTACTCACATTTAATAACGTACAAAACATTCAACGTTCAATAAAATCAGCGTCGTAGTAATATCTGTTCATTGGAGTGATTGTGAGTGTAGCGATCGGACATGTTTAAATCAATTCACTCACCATACCAGAAATGTTTTATTCACATTTAATCATGCAACAAAACTCAATGCTGAATTTAATCAGCATCGTACAAACGAACGCATCGTTTGAATAATTGTAAGTGGAGTGTTCGAACTGGTTTTATTCAAACTTCTACGTGAACAAGCGATGACGTTGAATAAAATCAAAGTAGTAAAGTTCGTTCAATTTATTTTAAAACACACACACATAAACGTGTCAAACAGGGATGGAAAATTGGAAGTTTGTATTTGTTCCAATTATAAAAAAGGTGCAAAATTTTTTTAAGCATTAACAACTAACTGGCATATTCATAAAAAATATTTTAGGTTTATGAAGCGCTTATTTGACGTAATTCTATTGGAAATTTGTCAAATAAACCTGTAATAAACCTAAAATATTTTTCTATGAATATGGCGGTAAATCTTCAAAAGAACTTGCATAAGGGGAACTCATTTAACATTTTAATTTAAAAAATAATTTCTGTTCAAAACTTTTAAAATACATATTATCGTTAACGATAATTTACGTACAAAAACTTATTTTTCAATATTAAAAAAACATTCTCCCAAAAACTTTAGTTTTTGTCGCTTACGATTAAGTCGAAAATAGGGCTCAATATTTCAAACATAAATTCTGTTAAGTTAATAACCAAAAATTAGTTTTGTATTGAAAATCCTCCTCAAATTTTATTTTAAAATGCATTTTTTAACAATTAATCTCAGAAATCTATATAACATTCTTGTCTCTAATATTTTTCAAAAAGTTCGTAGCGAGTAGCTCTATTAGACAGTTTCTTTAATTTTACCATCCCTGATATAAAACACCCAAATTAACTACACAAACACATACATACTTAAAAATTGGTTTGTTATTATGACAGCAGTTTGCGTTGGGTCTTAATAATTACCACATTCATACACAATGATTTTTTTCATTTTCGCTTTTACTCTGCATCAACTACTTGATGCTGATTTAAAATGAACATTTTTTTCTTTCTCATTAAATTCTTGTTCAAAATACTCAATGTCGAACCAAATACCAATCGTCCGAACTGATTGGTATGATGCTACGCATGATTATAATTCACACCCAACAATACTCCACTCACTTGAGCGATTAAAACTTAGCAATGAATATACGTGTTTGAACAAGTTTGATTTTTTCAAAAAAATAGCATGTTTTTAGGATATTGATTGCGTATGATTATTTTACCAATCACCCGTTGCAGGTCACTGGTTTGAACCATCGGAAAGAGAAACAACGCTGCCGACGTAACAAAAACTACTAACGTCTTCCAGTTTGTTCTGATTAATCTCAAAATTAGTGTTTTCGGTGGTGTTAATTCGCATTATCTTTGTTTTTGGCAAAATTAGTTTTAAGTCCAACGTTTTTTGCGCCTGTGTAATTTTTTTAATTTCTTTGGCAGGGCAAAACAATCTCTCTATAAATTTTGTATCAAATAAATTTAATTCCATTTAAATTTCACAACTTGTTTGTAGTGATTTCTACTGATTTTAAATTTCTATAAGCCTAACAAATTAGCTTAGAAAATATTTTATGTAGCAGCTCATGCACATTATATAATACACATACATACATACATACATACTCGTATGTATGTATATGTACATTAGTATTGATTTTTCACTTAATTTGTTTTCCATGTTTATATTGTTATATAAATTGGTTTTAAAATTCTAACTATAAATAACTTGTTAGAGCCTGTGCAATGCAAATTGTAAAGCATATTATCCCAATTGTATTGTAAATTATGAAAATTATGCAACATTTTAGCAGAAATCTAAAATTTAATCATGTGCACCAGCTTGTAAATGGAAATTTGTAATCATAAATTCATAAATTTGAAAAATTAGTATGTCAAATAACTTACATTATGGCTTAGTCATTTATTTGTTTTTCAAACTTTTCCTTCTATGTATGTATGTGCGTAGAGCAAAACAAGGTTAACAGGGCGGGCAGGGCGTCGTAGGTCAGAAAAGGCTACAAAATGTGTTTTAATTTAAATATATAAATTTAAAACTTGTTAATGGTTTTATTACAAAATACACCCCAGGGGGACATTTTCAAGGAAGGCCATTGCAATAAAATTGCTTTTGAAAATGGAAAATTTAAAGGTGGAAAAACAAATACGAGTAAATAAGTAAATGAAATAAACTTTGCAATAACAATGGCTTTAATTGATCATATATAATGGTAAAGCATAAAAAGGTTTATTGCTTATTGTAAGTTAAAGCAGCTAAAATTTGTAATTTAAATAAAATGTTTAATGAATTTAAGGAACTTGTGTAAATTAATTACATCCGGTCAGTTTATATTGAAGCAAATTCATTTATTAAGTGCTGGAAATTTAATTGTTAAGCCACATTGGTCCTTCTTCATTACTTCCATTACTTCCTGAAGTGGGGCATTTCACGAAAAATTAACCATTTGATATGTTAACATCCAGCTTGTCCTGAAAGCATGGTCAGTTGAAAAGGCAGTGTTAGGAACAGAAACAATAATTTCAAATTGAATCATATTCCCTATTTCCTAAACTAAACTAATTTTTTATATTTAATTTAACTATTTTTACTAATAGGAAAGTCAAAGAATGGAGAACAACAAAATTAGACGCTATATCGCTCTCGCCCAAAACACACCCAAAGTACCTGGTGGTTATTTTGGATAGTAAGCTGACGTGGAGGTCCAATATAGAAGATATAGTTAAAAAGACCACCATTGCTCTATATGCATGTTAAAAAGTACTTTGCAAGACGTGGGGCCTTTCACCTGCTCTTACGTATTGGACCTACATAGCGGTAGCTAGACAAATTCTACTCTACGGAATACTTGTATGGTGGAGAGCAACTGAGACAAAAGCATACCTGAAAAAGTTAGAAAGTATCCAGAGAAATCCGTTATCCGACTCAGACCAACAGGACAGATGTTGTACAGATTATTTGGTCACAGTAAATTGCTAGAAGACATGGAGTGTAGCTCGGACTACATTCGGTATAGAGGAATCTTATAAACTTCCTGATCATTGTAGCATCTTCCAGGCGGAAATCTATGCAGTCAAAATGGCAGCAGAGTTAGCTTTCACCCCTCTAACTATGAATGCGCATGTAAATTTGTATATAGACAGTCAAGCAGCTATAAAAGCAATTTCAGCTGACTGCAATTACTCCTCGGTTGTGCTCATGTGCAGGAAGGCCCTAAATATGTTAAGTGCTGGTAGACAAGTATATATATTCTGGGTCCGGGGACACATGGGAATTGAGGGAAATGAAATGGCCGATACACTGGCCAAAAAGGGAATTCAATTACTGGCTGAGGAAACGGTATATGTCCGAAAACAAAAAAATCACCTTAAAGAGAAGAAGCGGAGAAATGTTGGCGTGCGACGAAAACTTCCAAAACTTCTAAAATCATGTGGAGCTCCTATGACTCCAAATTGATTAAGTTCCTTTTTTATCACTAACTAGAAGCAACTCCAAACTTCTAGTGGGGGTATGAACTGGGTACTGCTGGACGGCTTAGTATGCTGTCAAAATAGGACGACTACTTGACGGTACCTACAGGAAATTTAAGGAATTCGGGGAAATTGAAACAATGAAACATCTACTGTATCACTGCCGGGCTTTAAACCGTACTAGATATAATTAACTATCTTGATGCTCACACTTTTCGTAGTCTTGAACTTGTATCGAGAGCAGAAATGTGTAGATTGCTAAAATTTGTTAAATCTGTGTGGGAGTCATTCGATACAGGCACCACGAACTTGACTGCTATACTTACAGGTTCTCTTCTCATCTGCTGGTATTGCTAAGGATCAATCCCGGTCTATGCGAGGTATTTGGACCACCCAGATAAACCTAACCTAACCTAACTATTTAGGCTTAAGTTCGTATTTTTAAGAAGCCAACTAATAATTTTTAAGTAACAAATAGCACTACAGATATTTCTAAATATTCTGACAAACACTAGCAGAACGAAACAATATGCTTTTTTGTTGTGTCTAACGTTGGCTATTTATGGTCAGTTTTCTTGATTTTTGTGATGCAAATAAAACCAATTTATTTCATCTTTTTTCTCAACGTTTCGTCAGCTTTTTTCCGACGTCTTCAGGAGAATTTTTATTTTTAAATTGATTTTCAGTTACATTATTAAATAAATTATAAAAACTGGACAGCACGAACAATTAATTGTATAATTTGAATAATAATTAATAATGGAAAATATCACAGGCAAACTTAAAACTAATATCACAGAACTTCACTTGTCAGGTTATTGCAATATGCTGTTTAGGCAAAACATTACACCTTCATTATCAGCCTTAACGTGTGTTGTTCAGTATATTCAACATCAGTTAATGCAAACTTTAGACTCTTAATAAAAATAAAAAACGGTCTGTGAAAATGGAAGCCAAGTAATATGTAATAATTTTTAAGCAGCAAATAACACTAAAGATATTTTTAAAGATTCTGCGAAACACTAGCAGAAGGGAACAAAATGCTGTTTATGCAAGGCATTACATCTTCATTATCAGCGTTCACGTGCGTGGTTCACTATTTTCAACGTCAGGTAATGCAAAAAATATATAATGAAAATAAAATTGAAGTCTATAAACGTTTCTACTTACCCTACACTTATTTATGTGTGTAGTACGATATTTTATAAGTAATTTGGTGAAGGGTATGTTATATTCGTCACAGTCGAATATAGAACTTTTACTGGTTTTTTTTTTTTATTTTTTGTAATTTATCTTTATATTTGTAGGTTTTTTTATAATTTTAATAAAGCCACTCATGTGGTTGCACTATTGGCTGTATTCATATGAAGTGGATGGCTTCATTTGCTCTACAACAGACAAAAAAAAATAACAAAAATTATTGTTGATGTTGTTAGCAAAAGTCAATAAATTTCCATTTTGTCTACCATAATTTAAGTCAGCAGCTAGCCAGCATATGTTGAGCTATGACGGATACTTTATCTTCATTTATCTTTTTTTTTCAATACATATACGTGCAATAGATATGAAAAGTATGCAGCGTGTGTGTGTGTGTGGAGTATATGGTAATTTTTTTAATATGAGCCTTTTGGTGGCTTGTTTCCGTAATATCAATTTCCGGTTGTTCATTGAGTCAAAATGTTCAGTTAACTTTGATTACAAAAGTTTAACAATAAATTGATAAAACTAGGTATTTTAAGATTTATAATGTGTATATAAAAAAAGTTCTTAAATTCTACCAGAAATATAAGACTTTAAATGTTATATTAAATATTCTTTAAGTCTCTACAGTAAGCAACAGCTTGCTTGAAAAAATTTCAAATGAAAAATATAAAAAAGAATGTTAAACAAACTATTCGTTACAGAAATTAAACTATACGAGGTGTTTGATTGTCTTGTAATAAAGTTAATATTAAAATGTTGTATTGCTGTTGTACGAAAGAATAATATAATAATGAAAAAAAAAAGATTTCTGCTTTTACTGTTGCTATTATGTGCGAAGAATTGCATTTACATTGCATACATTTCTTTTTTATTTAACTACATTCCTTTTTTTCATGCCGCACCAAAGTGCATCGTTAAGTGACGGCACAAAACAATTACACTAACGATAAAATGTGCTGGAAAAAAATTATATAAAATAAATATATCTATTGCTGTGAGAGTCATTTAAGAAATAACAATAGTTAACAGCAAATGCAAGCATTTTCTTTCATATTTTTCTCGTTTAACTTGTAATAAATGGGGCCAGAAAAAAAACATTAAAAATCATTTAAATTTAAATTAGTTGCAAGTTATCAGTGACACAACTACATACATATATCTATTGTACTTTCACGGTTTATAAATGTTCTATACTTACAGCAACAACAACACCAGTAATGTGTAGTATTCCTGCTAAGTATTAAATTTATACTTTTTCTATATGTATCTTATAATATGTGAATTGGACATATTCCAAAAATGAAATGAAATCAGTGCAAGAATAACGACTTATTCTCATTCTCAATTTTTTTTTAACTAAAACTGTTGTAATCAGTAAAAATAACGATTCGTGTAGTATTTGTTGCCATTTATCTTTTTCATTACGATATTGCTGTTCAACAAAACTGACCAAAAAACAAAACTGAAATTACTTCGATAAGCAAAACGGGAAAAATAAATCGAAAACAAAAAAAAACAATCTGCAAAGCAGCACCATATCAATTTCACATACTCATGCCCTCATAATGAATGCATCGCTAACAGTTTGGGCTGTGGTGTTGCTGCAAAAATTGCAAAATGCAAAATTAATGAAAATGGAAACTGTAACGATTATTTGCTGAACAAGTCAATGAACCACTTTGTTAGCAGGACCAGAACTTCTGCACTTACAAGCCAAATAACAACACACAGCAGAAAATAAGTGGAAATCAGTTTTTAAAGAATTATTTTTTATTGCTTTTTTATTTCAAATTATAATAGCTTTGTTGCCACAAACTTGCAACAAAATTACACCAAAGCATATTTGTTTTATATGACTTACTAGGTTTAACACGAAGCTGCGCTTGATTTGCTTAAAAGACCGTGTTTAAAACTGGTTAAACAACGAAACCCCAAATGAAAATTACTCTAACCAGTAAAAAAAAAGTGTTATCGAAACGAATCCGTACCAAATAAAAAAACCAATTCCGAACCAGATAAAAAATATCCTATATTTGATTATGGTATTGTAGCTTTTCATAGTTAAAAGCATTTTCAAAACCGTTTTAGCGGTTTAATAAAATAATAAATTCACTTGCACATCTATAATATTAGTAAGGATATTCATTTTCAGCTTGAGGTACTGTTTATTAAAACAGCAACTATTTCTGCTATTGCTATCTACAGAAAATTCTGAATTTTTCATTACACATATATATTTTCAGTTTATATAAATCATGTTGTCTTGCTTTCCTTCTTAGGAAAATCATATTAAATTGGATTTTATTTTTTTTATCTTTGAAATGACAAAAAATTATGCCCTAATTGTTCGATAAACAAAAATACCATTTGTATTAGTGTGAGCGTTTATAATCCAAAACAATAATAAAATTATAAATAAATGAAAAGTGTTTACGCTCATGCTTCTATTAAAGTTGAAAAAAAAATCCTTTCACTGACCCTTTAAAGTCAATGAAAAATTCTTAGCAAAAATATAATTTTTCATTATACGAAGGTAGGTCATTACCGCAGTGTCTTTTCGGATTTCAAGCCTCTTAATTGAAATGGCAATACTGTTGCTGTCAACAAACAGCTGTCAGCTAACACCTGTCTAAATTTTAACAAGCTTCGTCAGCCGTTTATAGCGTTTTGAAAAGAAAATGGAAAAAAGTGAATTTAGTGTGTGCATTATTTTTTGCAGAAAAAAATCATCATTCAAGTCAAGACTAAGTTTGATAAATAATGTGGAGAACAGAGTGACCGATGACATATTTTAAAAATTGGCACCAAATAGGGGATTCATCAAAAAAAAAAGGCAAAATTTAAAAAAAATATAAAACTACAATAAACTTTTTGTCCTTATTTATAAAAATTATTATTAATAGATTTTGTATTAAAAACTGCCTTAAAACCCCTTTATAAAACCTTCATAATTTTTATAAGTAAGACCGTTTATTGTTAATGTATTTTTATATAATTCACTCTAAACAAAGGGGGACAAAAAGTGGCCATACAGTCGAAAAAGTGGCAATTTGACGCTCTAGTCGGTCTAAAGGTCACGCTGATGGAGACTCTTCACCCTCAACTCCAATGGTAATAAGGTGATTTACTGAATTTCATTGCGACCGTACAAGCTGAACGTTTTACACTCCCAGTTAAGGTCGCTACACTCGAAATAATTGAAAAAATTCACGATATGATTTCAGCTGATGGAAGATTGAAAGTGAGAGAGATCATGGAAGCCAAAAAAACAGCTCACATGGCTCAGTGGTTTCAATTTTGAATGATCAATTGGGTATGAGGAAGCTTTCAGCAAGAAAAGTGCCACGTTTGCTCACAATCAACCACAAGCGCATGTGCAATTTCCATGGCAAAACTCCAAGCATTGGGCTACGAATTGCTCTCTCATCCGCCCTTTTCACCAGATTTAGTCACGAGTGACTATTTAATTTTTTTTAAAGAGAAGGTGTTACCTTCTTTAGGAAATGGATAGTGCTAGAGAATGAAGGTGATGTAGGAAGAGATAGAGGAAATCTTAATTTTTTTACAACTCTGCTTTTTAGCACGTTTTTTAATACTGCAGTGTTGCATGCAGCGCCTCTGGTGTCAATGAGAGATATTAAAATTTTGAAGCTGTGTTTAGTAGCCATTTTATTGGTTATTTTATTTTACCGATGATTTTGCTACAAAATACCTACGAGGATTAGCATTTGCTGAAGCCAGTGTAGTTTTAGTGATCAGTGCCTTATGCCTGCATCACTGGAACTTATCGTACAACAACTGATACAAAGGGACATTAATGCATATCAGAAAAAAAACATGAGGTTGTTATTTAATGACTGTTGGAGACCGGGCTCGAATCCAAGACCTTTGGTTTTGTAGTGCAACGTGCTAACTACTTCAGCCAACGATACCCTCATATTGTTCCCAAACTAAAAAAATGGCTCGGCGGAAAGAGATTTAACTCCAACGACGAACAAATGCCTATTTTGATGACCTCAAAAAATCATATTTTTCGGAAAAGATAAAAAAATGCAGAAACGATGGACTAAGTGTATAAAACTCAAAGAAGACTATGTTGAAAAATAAAATTACTTTTTATATAAAAACCTGTGTTTTTTCAAAAAGTGACTAAGTTAATGAATGACCCATCCACGTAAACAATAATTTTTATAGTAAATAAATTCTTTTTATTGATTTCAATGGCACGAAAATTAATTTTCTTTAACGACTCTACAAAAAAAAGTAAAGCGAGCTGTTAAAAATGCAAAGCAAGCATGTGAAAAATATAAATCATGATACAAAAATAAAGCAAAAACTAAATAAAAAAGCTCTCACACACAAAATAAAAAGAAACTGTAACAAAATAAAAGATGTTGCTTGTTTCTTATTGCAGTGGGGCAATAAGCAGCAACTGCAATAAAAAATGGCAACAAGAAAAACGACAACAGTACAAAGTATCTTGTAAGCTGTGTGTAAAATAAGTTAGTACTCGTAGATTAATCGCAAATGCATTAAGAAGCCATAAAATAGTGTTTATTTTTTTCTCTCTTTACAATCTTGCTGTAAATGTTTCTTCTTAATTTTTAATGTTGGTGTGTTTGAGTGTGTGTGTGTGTGTCTATGGCTTGTGCTTTTGCGTTTTATAACGACTGCCGGAAGAAGAAAATAAAAATGATGTGTAAAGAGGAAACAAACAGAAAACATAAGTGACTCTTGCTGCCATTATTTTAATTTACTTAATTCGAAGAAATGAAAATTCATTCAAGATTTTCTTCATGCTTGTTGTAGAGCTCGTTCCCTAGCGAGTTGCTTTGCTTATGTGACTTGAAATTAATTCGATATGCAATTCAAGTTCAATCTAAATAAAACTAATTACAAAGCGCTGAGTTTGTTTGTTTGTTCAACATTTCCCTTTTTCCTATACGTAGTGATTTCATTCTGCTTCAATGGGCTTGACAGAAAAAGTTCTGCTTCAAAAACTCCACATGTCTCAAAGCGTCACTTGAAACTTTTTTTTTCAATGCTATGCACAAAGTTTAAGCAGAACAAACTTTAAGCTTTAAGAAATGTCATTCTACTTTTCGTTATTTTAATAATTTGAAAAAAATCACTCCTTTATTTAATTAAGAATCCAAAAAGCATAATCATTTGCTTGATTTTATATGTCACTAGCACAACAAAAAATAAGAATATTTGCTTTTTAGACAAATTTTTTAAATGAGATATATAAATGTTTGTTTATTTTATTGATCAGGAGTATAGATATTTTTTTTATATGAATTTAATTTCCGTCATTTGAAGTCTGTTTCCGTCATTTTTTTAGAAAGGAAATTAAAAATATTCGTTTAATTAAGAAATACAAATCTAATAAGCTTCAAATGCTATTTGCAGCTTCATACTTTTTATATGTATGAGTATGTTTTAATTTTTAGAAGAAATGTATTTGAGGTGATAAAATTACAATTTTTGCAAGCAGTTCTAAGAAAATTAGTTTATCCTTATTTTGGTTTTATTTAAAGTCTGCATGAAATAAGTATCCAATCCAATATTAAAAGTCTGCATACAATATATCAGTCGAAAATAATTTCAATGAAAAATTAAACAACAACATGAAAATAAAATTAAAAAAGTAAGGAAAAATCTTACTTAAATATAGAAATTACAATGATTATGAAAATAGTAAATTTTCTGCTGCATCAATTCCTTAAAAAAAACGTTTTTTAACAAAAATTTCGACTCATCAACCATAAAATGTTGAGGCCTTATTTAGAAAAAAAATAATTTTGGTTTACAAAACGTTTAACAAACAAATTTTCATACAAATTTTGTAAACCAAAATTAGATTTTCTGAATACGGTAGTTAGTGTGTCCTAGTTTACACTATGCAAGTCTTATTGCTAAGCTGATTAGTTTGATGGAGAGAGAGATGAGGGAAACAGAAATGTTTCTTTTCCCCTAGTCTCTCTCTCTCTCTCTCCCCTAACAAACTAATCAGCTGAGCAGTAAGACTTGCATAGTGTAAACAAGGACTATTTATTACAGCAGAGTTGACATTGAGAGTAACAGCCTGTGCAGATTCTGTGATTACGGCGATGAAACTCCAGAGCATATTCTGAAGGACTGTGAAGCATTATGCCACAGAAGATATAGCATTTATAGCATATATATATAGAAGATATAGAAGATATTGGAGGGCTGGTAACTGCCAACACTAGACCTCTAGATGAGGTGATGTAGCACCTGGCTAGGGACTCAACAGATATATTCTAGTCTCAGTGCATTTAACTTAATTAATTCAATTTATTCATAGTATTTATTAAAGAAATCCTAAAAATGCATGAATACAAGAGAATAAATAAGTTTAATTGCCTTCCATGTCACTCTTAAATAAATATTTTAGTAACCTGCAGTTACATGAAGTGTTTTTTTTTTAGATTTTATAAATTGAAACAGAATTACTCAATTACGTGTCACACTAAATCCTTGATATCGATAGCTCATAAAATTAAAGATATTGATTGTCTGAATTTCTAGTGCTAACAAGATTTTCATTAAGAGCTGGAAAAAAAGGAGTTTTCATTCTGTTCGCAAACAGCAAACAACATAAAAAATAAGACAACAACAGGCTTACATTTTATGATTGCTGTGTAAGCTTTAACATCCCAATATTGTCTCTTGACATATTTTATGAGGCCGTTAAATTAATATGGACTTTAATTGCTTGAAGGACATGTGCTTAAAATGTTGCATTTGCAACATTGTCATCACGTCGAAAAGCCACTCGCAAATATTAAACGTTGAAAATAGTGAAGCGAGAGAAGGATTTGGTGTGTGGGGTGTGGGGTGTAAAGGCGTAACACTATTCAACAAATACGTTCAATGTGCTTATACTTACAACGACAAAATTGAACAAACAAAAGCACTTTAACACAACACACTGCTATTTGCAACATTATTACACTTGCCTACATTGAATCCCATCCATCCATCTATCTATCTATCTGCTGACTGTTGAAGCCATAGTGACAATCTGCTTTTCTACTTTGAAAAATTATACAGCCATAGTCCAACATCCACCAACAGACAGCACAATTACCAACAAAGCAATAGTGCACCAACACTTACTATCGCGATTCGAATGTTGTTGTTGTTATTGCGATGTATGTATGTGAATATTGCATCAAATTTGCAATTCATAGTGTCGCATGATTCTAGAGAGTTAAACAAGCAAGAACAACAACAACAACAACAACAACAACACTAATGTTTTAAGAGTACATCTTCATGGTCAGGCCAATTTACACACACACACACACACAACATAGAAATCGCTGCTCATGCATTTACATATATTTACTGTTGAAAATGAAAAATGTAAGCCAGTGTAAATAGTGTATTAAACAAGAAAGAAAAAAAATAAAGGAACACTTTATGGAAACACGTTCAGTTAAAGGGATTTTGATATTTTTCTCCGTACTGCACAGTGGAATGCAATGTATAATTTTTGAACAAATTAAATTGAAGAAGAATTTTTTTATTTCCATATGCAATATAAGCTTTCTTACCAAATCTAATAGAAATTTGTATTTTCCTTCTATCCCTGATCCAAAAAAAAACAATAAATTATTAAATTATCTGTTCATCTTGAGGTCTGATTATAAGTTGAAAAAAGTAAAAATTTAATTTTAATTAAATTTTGATTTTTGTTCTTTATTTCCCAATATTATCTTTTTAAAAAGCTTTATTTTTAATTTTTTTATAGAAAGGAAGCAAAGTAAGAATTAACTTTACTTCATACGTTTTCGTATGAAGAATTTGATGCAATCACCGCACAGTGGCGTGTACAGCAAAACAATATTTATTAAACCTAAAAATAGTTTATATGTAACAAAATAAATACTTAATATCTCAGAAACTAAAATTAATTTCGTGAAATGCGTTTTTGATTCAGAAAGAGGGTATTCAAATTATATATACTCCATACCTAACAAATTTTTTTTAAGACTGGGCTGTGGGACAAAACAATTCTGAGGCGACAATATGTGAATTTTATTTCCAATTGAAATTAATTTTATTAAGAAATTTAGATCAACATTCATTATATCATGTTTATCAGTTAAAAATTCATATTTTACATGAAAATTATACAATAGCATTAAGATTGATAAAGTTTCTTTTATATTCATAATATCGACGGCTCCATTCTAAAACATGCTAAGTCAACAAAGCTAGGTTTATGATAAACGCCTTCAAAGTTTATTGATGATATCTCGGGCATGTTATGAGATAGAAACTTGAGACTTTCTGTAATCATATAATAATTGGAACATAAAAATAGTTGAACTTTCTAAATTTGTTGTAGATCATAGTTAAAACTGCCTTAGAATACTTAAGATTTGTACAGAAATGTATTACCTAGTCCTCTAAAAAGACTTGGAATCTTTCTGGTGGTTCGTTCTCACTTACAATGGTCATCTAAGTACATACAGCATGTTAAAGCTTGAAGAAAAATTTAAATTAATTTTATTTGACTACTTAATTCCAAACTAAATCATGCTAAGTGCACTTAAAACATTTAAAAAGGGATGTTTTTCAACTTGACAAATTATGCTAAGTAAATTTTTGCTCATAACTTTTGATAGAATAGTGCGATTACTGTCAAAATTGAACAGAATCTAAGTTAATAAACGATAAATTCAAAAATGTTATCCCCAGCATAACATGCTATGTCGACTTAGCATGTTTTGGAATGGGATATGTAATATGATATGTAATATGATTTGTCTGCAACCATATAATTCAATCATAGTATGTTTCTTTTTCATAATGATTATGTGCGTGTACGATCCTCATAACTCACAGGTTAAATTATTCACTAGCAAAGTATCGCGATCTACTACAGAGTAACTTCAATAACAAACACTGAAATGTGAAAGAAAACGATGTTCACTAACTATGGACATACCAAAATCTTCATGCTTTCATTTATTTGTTAAGAGCCTGGAGATACTCTCGCCTACCTTGGCTGGGAAAAGAAATTGCGTTACAAGCTTAAGGTAATTTTTTTTTAATTTCAAAACCAACTGAGCAACACAATTCGTATCCTTATTACTAATGCATTCTTTAACCAATGTTATTATATTTCCCTTTTTTAATCATTTTCATCTTAAGCAAACGTAGGGAGAAAAAAAACAAACTGTGAAATAAAAATGTTAAACGTTAAATAAAATACATTTTTCTATTTTATATTCTAAAACTAAAATCCAATTTCACTAAAGCAAACTAGGCAAACTGCAATTATTGTTCATCTTAGAGCAAACCTCTAATGCCAGGCACTACGACACCAGCCAGTTGAAAAAAATATTAAAATATAACAAACAACACACACACACAACTAAAAAAGGAATAAACACAACACTACAATTTGTGTAGATATAGTTGTAGGAAAATAAAACCAAGTTTTATATTTGAAAAAACAACTGGGTCAAGGCTACGAAGGATACAGAATATACAGTTAAGCAACACCAGTTTAACTGCAATAATCTTCTTCAGTTGCTTCCACTCTAAATGTGGCGATTCTATAGACACTGCAACAATAATATGCCCTCAAAGTCCTCGTTGTTCTGCGTATATGCTTCAAAAAAAAAAAAACAGTGAGACTCTATATAACAGAAAGCAACTGCTAGTGTTTTCTTATTTTTTTTTTTTTGCTTTCTTGTATACACAGGGTGATAAATTAATAAAATTTTCATTTAAAATGTTTTCAAAACAGCAAACAACATGACAACAATATATAAAATAAACTCCCAAAAAAAGTTGCTGAGAAGCACAAAAGCTACATGTATTAAATAAAATTAAAATTAAACTTTGTGCAAGGAAGCAAGTATAATGTGTAACTTTTAGTGTTTTTATCACAGATTCATATTTGCCAAAAAAAAAGGTACAGCAATTTATTTAAAGCCCAAACAAAAACTATAAGATATAAGAGAATTTTAATTTTGACAAAAGTGAGAATTGTATGTCCGGCTAAAATTATTATTATGGCCATAAGAATAATTTTTATAAGCAAGTCTATAGTTTGTACATCAATAGATGAATGCTACTCGTATATGAAAATTTTTAAAAATACTTTAAAAAATATATGTAGCAAACATTACAACAAACTTAGCATACCTTCATGTTTTCTGGTATTGAGTATAAAATACGTAACCATTTAAAATTTAAAATAAACACCAATAAAATTGATAAAATTTTTATATTCTTTTCAAGTGTTGCACCAAACCAAAACCAAAGTGCTTGAAACAAAATGAAAGTGTTTGTTTGGTTTTTACTTTTTCCTTCAATATTTGTTTCTTCTGTCTTCTGCCTATTTAAAGGCTGAAATAAAAAGTGAAAAAACTTTATTCGGTTTATATTCAAATTGTTAATTTGATTTTATTTTGGTTTATCAGCAGTATTATGTTTGTAAATTGCACTTTTATTTCTTTGCCAAATATTGAAAATAAGAAAGAAGAAACACAGACACAAAACCACTAGCATAAACTTTTAAAGCCGCAATAATATTATTTTGCGGAACAGTTTATTTTGTATTATTTTTCTTAATCAAATAGAATTGTGGGTTTTTTTATTATAATATTTTCCAACTCCTATTGTGTAAAAAAACAGCGTTCAGCCAATATGTAAATTTATAATCAAATTTAAAGGATTAAGTACTTGGAGATAATTGAGTCGAATTGGGAGGTTATTCTCAATTTTTTCAATATCTCAAGTGACTGCCTAAGAGTATGCAATAGTTTTTATAATAATATTTGTTGAATCTATTAAATATTGCTCATACGCAACGTAGATTCGTATTCCTGCATAAAAAATGTTTAACAAGCAGCGTTGCCAATTTTGAAATTTCAAAACACACCAAAATGGAGAAAAAATTAGCCATTAAAAACAAACGCAAGAAGCTTAAGCGTATACTATGCAATAAATGGCACAATATTTGCAAAGAAAATAGTTCAAAATATATGGGATTCAAAATCAGCAAAATCAAAAATAAGGGTTTCAGAGCTGGAAAATTTAAACTATGTATATGCTGGTATATAAAAGTAACTAGCTAAAACTAATTTTAGTTTTTTTTTAAGTAAACCTATTATGTGTTTTAGTAAGAATTAAATTTGTATTAAAAATCAAAGAGACGACGCCAGGGTTGGAAAATTTAATATTTTTTTTTTGTATAAATTAAATATATTTTACATGTTAGAGCCTAAACACAATGTTTGCGGTGCGGTGCGATTTCTCGTTGCGGGAGAAAACAATAAACATAATACAACGGAAGACGGCTACGGCAATACTTGTCAGTATTTGTTTAAATTTCTATTAATTTTTTTGTGCATACATTTTTATAAAATTTTCTAAAAAATTTACTATTTGTTTAATATTTTGTAATGGATGACCTATGCTTCTTATAGGAACGACGGGAACATATATACATATGTATATATATACATACAGATATAATATTTTGTAATGGCAGTAACTAAAAACAAGAAATTATTAACATTTTATACATTGCAGATATATTTGATATATTTTTTAAACTTTTATATTTTATGACAAAAGGTTTTGAACTTCAAAATCAATTTTTTATTCACAATAATGTTGTGAACACCGCCAATTATTCAAAAACTATGGCAACATCAGAAAGAGAAAGAAAGTCAAAAATTGAGAGAATAAGAAAGTCCGCAGAGAAAATAAAATATATTTTAATTTTATACCGTTCCACACTGCGGTTTTTTACTTCAAAATCGTATGAAAATCCGCACCGCAATAAATTATCGGTACATTGTGTTCAGACTAGGGATGCCAAACGGGAAATCCCGATCCCGGAAATCCCGGGATTTTCGGGATTTGGCAAATCCCGAATCCCGGGATTTGTAAGATTCAATCCCGGGATTTCTTTTTCGGGATTTCTTAGCAATTTTTATATAAAAAACTTAAAAGATTAAAATTTTCGTTGATTTTATGGTATTTTTTTAATATTTAAAAGTCCCATACAATTTTATAAGTGCAGTTTTACCAATTTAATGACTATTCGTGGCATATTTCTTATAAATTAACCACAAGTGCAAAATAAATTAACTACTTTCTCACGGTTATTTTCATGAAAGGTGATACAATATACAACTAAGAATTATTTTGAAAACGAAAAGAAGCATATGAGCTTTGGAAGGAAAATAACATTTGGAAAATTCAATAAGTTTGACAAATTTATTGCGTCTTATTCTATATTATAAGGCCAATTATGAATAAAATTCCATGAGAAATTTTGCCCGGGGAATAATTTCAAACAGTAGCAAATAATAGGGAAAACAAAATAAAAATTATGGAAAAGGGAGACATTTCTTGCGGAAATTTATTCATAATTGCAGTGTATAACTCTGTATATCGACTCCTCAACCCTTATCCACTTTTCGGTAACAATTGAGTACTACTGACAGCTCCTTACAATTGAAGTAGAAAATAAAAAGTCGGGTTGACGTAAAAGCGAGAAATATTTACAGAATAATGCGTACTATTTTGTCTAAAAAATTGCTCTAGTGTAAATGTATGTTTTTTTACATTGCAGTTCAAAATTATTTTCGTTAGACCGTTTAGGTCGTGTTTGACACAAACCTATGACCTATTTAAATTACATGGGTTTGATCAAAGGTTTGTGTCAAAAATGACCGACTGAATGACTTCGACTCAATTATAGTTTTATTCGAGTTGCAGAGTAGAATGACAGCACACTAATAAACCATACTCCTCTTAGCGAACGTAGGACTACATATGTATCTGTTGAACTTGCAGAAAACAACTTATGTATGAACTTAAAATTTTTCAGTAGAACAAAAATACTGTTCAAGTGCTCAGGCAAACTTTTAGTGGCATATTCATAAAAAATATTTTAGGTTTATTAAGCGCTTATGTGACGTATTTCTTTGGGAAATTTGTCAAATAAACCTGTAATAAACCTAAATTTTTTTTATGAATACGGCGGTAAATGTATGTGCCTACAAAAATGTGATCATTAGACGTAATTTATAGAATTTGATTAGAATTGTGTATACATTTCTTTTAATTTTTCGACATGTTCAGCCTTATTATCGTTGTCATAGTAGTGGCGAAATCGATTAAAAAAATAGGCAATGCCTGGTATATGTAACAACCGTAATGGCTACTTGTTGGTCAATCGCAATTAAAAAAACCTTAATAGATATATTTAAAAAAAACAATAATATTTTTGCAGCTTATTTGTATGAAAGTGCATCTAAAATTATCGTAAATCAACTTAAGCGATAGTGCTAAAAGTCCACAGATATGTACATTCGTTTTGATTTAGATTATAGAAAAACATTTATATTGAAAGCAAAAACAAGTTTTCATATTTAGTTATTGTTTTCACTATAAATTCTCTAACATTAACTTAAAAATAGATGACAAAAATTCTTTCGATTTTTATTTCATACTACATAGTATTAAAATATTGTTAACTTTAAAGACAAATGTTTAATGATATATTATCAACAAAAAACTTTGCATGCATAAAATTTGCTATTAAAGTAATATTTATTAAAAAAAAATTATTTATTTTACCAAAAAATTTTAGATCCCGAAATCCCGAAAAATCCCGGGATCCCGAAAAATCCCGGGATTTTCGGGATCGGGATTTATAAATCCCGAATCCCGGGATTTCTAAAAATCGATCCCGATTGGCATCCCTAGTTCAGACTCTTAGAAAGAAATTTATTTTTATAAAAAGTCAGAAAAATATGAAAGGATTATTCTAGGGTTGGAAAATATTTGATTTTTCGGTATATATAAGCATTTAAATAAAATTAATATTTGTTTGTTAATGAAATATACTTTATATCTTAGAAAGAAAGAAATCGGGATTAAAAATCAGAAAAATCGAAAAAATTGTTTCAGGGTTGGAAAGTTTAAACTTTGTTTGGTATATAAATGTTACTAAATAAAACTACTGTAGTGCGTCCCGATGTAATTTTTTTATTAACTAACATACCACTGCATGAAGTCAATGATTTAAGGACCTGCATATAACAAATGGTATGGTATGTCACCCAAAAACTCACACGAGCCCGAACGTCATGTGACACTCTTGTTGTATGCCGACCATGCCGTTCCATTAGCACTTGAACAATATTTAGTTGGCCAAAAACTGATGACACCATTTTTTTTTTTGATGGTACACTGATTTTCGAAATCTTTGGAGACTCATGAAAAAATTTGATTACCAGGGGTTTTGCTGGGTCCTATTTAATTTCACTGTTACTAATGCAGATAGATCATCAGGGAACTATTACCCAAAAATGTGTTAGAACAACTACAGTTATTATCTTAAACTTTTTTTTTAAACAAATGAGAATTTCAATTAACATCATAATTTAAACAAGAATTAAATAATCAACTGTTTTTTTTATTTTCTCATACCCCCTTTCCACATGCAAAGTTTACTTAGCAAAGTCTTAATTCAGCTGTGTAAAAGACTCTTTTTGTCTTTCTCCCAGCTGAATTAAGACTTTGCAAAGTAAACTTTGCGTGTGGAAAAGGGGTATTATTTTACTATTGCTACATTAGCTTGCTTTTTTCAGCTCGAATTGTAGTTTTAAAAAGTAAATAATGTAAGATAGCTGTAAAAAAAACAACAGCTATTTGCAGGAAGAGAGTGTTGCCACATAAGTATTTTTTAACATTTTTATGACGGTATTTTTAATAAAAAAAATATTTTTCTGAATAAGTAAATTTATTATAACAATTTCCAAAAAAAAAAAACACCAGTTATTAAAACTATTTTTTTTTTTGTTAATTCAACATATTTTATGTATTAGGAAGATCTTTACTCAAAAGTTTTTTTTTATATATATTCAATATTCATACGTAAGACAGCTTGAAATAAGCGACTATTAATTTTTAAGTGGAGATTACATTAAATATATCGTTAAAGAACAGTCATAACTACAAAACAAATTAAAGGTAATGCGCCACGTTATTTCCCTAAATATGATCCTTTCTGCCACTATCGCGATATAAGTGAACGTGCAACATTGGCAATGAAATAATTGATCTGAGATACTAAATAGTTTCGTAATATTAAGGTTTACTAAATATCAGAAAACATGAAATAAATTAGCTTGGTTGATCTCTGAATCAAAAGGTTTGAGTTTGTTTTTGGGCAAATGTTTGCATATGTGTAAACCTACCTTAAGAAAATATTAAATATTTCCCTATAGAATCACTCTATCTTTCTACTGCCAAAGTAAAGCATTGAATAGTACTTTTATAACTCAACCGAAGATTACCTTAATTTGTTTTTGCTTTCGTTGGCATTAAAACGTTTAAAAATAACGATGTGCTAATTTGTTAACTGGCCTTACATTTTATATGTTATATAAAGCAAAATATATACATATGTAAGTATGTATGTATGTATGTGTATGTACACAGGATTCCACGTTAACTTAATGACCCACTTTGAACATGACATGACAAATGTAAATATATTTACATGAGTAGACATGAGTATGTAGATGTTTGGCTCTCACTGCTACTTTTATTTACACAATGAAATTACAAAACAACAATGAGAACATAAAAGATTAATACTAAATATTAAATACCACCTTGGTGAATAACAATGGAGTTTAATGCTGCTGATAATGATGATGATCATCATCATCGACATCGTCATCGTCACCAACATCTGCGTGTTTGTATTAATGTCTTTTGTTTTTTGTCAACAGGGCACAATTTCTTTTTTATTTTATTATTTTTGCTGTAGCATTTTAAGCCCTCATGATTTTGTTTTTTCATCAATTCATTCGGTATTTATTTTTTGCAATGGTTTTCTTTTACTTTTACAAATAATTTTTCTCATGGTCATGTTAAAGGCCATTAAATTTGATGTCCTGCCATCCATACATGTTGTGTGATGTCTGTGCGAATGGTTTTTCTACTTACAATTTGTGTGACATTATAAATGTTGTTAATTTTCTTTAATTTGTCAACTACACAATTGTCAGAGGTCAAAAATGTTGCTGTTAAGCTTTGAACTGGCTCATTAGTACGCCTTATTTGTTTCTAGATTACTGTGATAATAAATTTAAAGAAACTTTTACTTGTGGCAGGATAAGTGCTATCAAATAAATTATATGTTAACAGAACAAAAGCTAATTGTTATATTAAAAATCACTAATACCAAACTAAATGTTTTAATTTGAAATTAATTGAAAATTTAACATTAATTTGTTTTTAAAGTTCAGGGGAAAATGATTGTAGATAAATTGCGTTATTCCATCATCTTAAACATTTTGCTCGGTTTTCTCTATAAGATTGTTCTCATGTCATTTATCAATCACATATTCAGTTCTTTCTTTACGTTTTGTTTTCTGTTTTATTTCCTTTTACAATGTATTTTTGTGCAACAACCGTGTAATTTCAGTGCAAGACGTACGATTTTATTCACTTTGACATTTTCATTACCAACTTCAGCCAAGGAATAACCGGTGGAAGTGCACCAGAGAAAAGTAAGAAAAAAATGAAGGTTTTTTGCTTTTCATCTTCTTTATCCATTTTGAAGCAGTAATGCAACGAAAAATCTTATTACTCGTTATCTACAACATTACCTGCAGCTGGAGAATTGAATTTCGTATTTTAGTTTTCTTTTTTTGTCATATTTTTTTTATATTTTTGCTATAAAACAACATTTTGCTGCAGGCTGACGACATAAGACCAGCGAAGAGTTTTTAACTTCAGTTTGTAGTGCATACCCTAATTTTGTGATACTATAAGGCCACTCAAAACAAAAAGGGAGGGAAGAGGAGATATCAGAGCAGAAAATAGTGTTTTCTTCCCCTCAAAAGAAAAGTGCTGTAGCTATACATATATCTTCCCCCACTTGTTACAAGTATAACGAATTTGATTATTTTTCTAAATATGCTGAACAAGCGCAATATGTTTCATCAATACTGGTAGACAATAAGATACTATTTACCTATTACATAAGTATATGATTCTTCTTATTAATGCGACATTCATACAATCTAAAGATGAGCGATATTTCCATACCTGCTACTGTTAAGTGACAGCTATTTGAAATATACATACATACATAGTGCTTTTATACGAATAGTGATAATGGGTAGTGCGAATAAAAAAAAAGTATTTGCTTTTTATTTAAAAATTTGTTTTTAATTTTTAAGTAAAAAGCGAATAATTTTTTTATTGGTACTACCTAATGTATATTTAGTTTAGAGCAAATAAAGTCCTTGCCAGCAAATATAGCTCTTACATTTTTGTCTTCGCAATTTTTTTTTTAGTATTTCTTAAAATAACAGAACTCTGTTACGAACAAAACACTTTTAAGGTAAGACAACTCAAAACTGTTAAACTGTGATCATGTTCGCAGTATTGTAGCGTGTTCTAACTATCACTACGACTAACATTGCGTAGTAAACATTTAAAGTCAACTTGACCGCAATATACATAACATCCAATGGCATTGAAATTATTTTTGCGCTGGACATTTGACACTCATGCAAATGCATTAGACAGACTGGAACGTAAATATGTATTTTGTACAAATGATATTTGACACTTACCAGTCTGATCGAAGGCCGCAGCAAAATGCAAAATTAATAACCACATGTGTTTATATAATAAATATAAACCATACAAAATCCATGTTTTCCAAATTTCTTATGAGACACACGCCGCACGCCTGCCGTGGGAAACTAAAAGGAACAATTTGCTTATTAAGCATATACCTTTTCTTTTCCCTCTTATGTTAAGATAGGTTAAGCTTTATTCTCATAACTAGTATATAAGACAATGTATTTTTATTTTTAAATTAATGAATAAACAACTTTCTTGTGAGCTCCTTGCTGAGCTCTAATAATAAAAGAAATAGTTTACTTCATTCAGGCATTCATCTGCCTTCAACTATTTTGAGCCAGTGGCCTTTATTACCTCGGGCAGGTAGAAATTAGGGAATTTTTAAATTAATAAAACCTAATTATTTACATGGCGATCCTGCCAGTTCTTATGAACAAAATTTTTTAATTGTCCTGACGGATTAGCCTATAAACAATCCGTCAGAAGAGAAGGAAGACGCTGCCTGTCCAAAAGGCAGACAGCTATGAATATTTATGGGTCCTGGCAGACCAGCCAAAACGCTCTGCCAGAGGAAGAAAGATGTCCGCCTGGCCAAAAGGGCAATAAAGCAAATAATTAATATTATTTAAAAAAGGACTTGTTATCATCAGCAGCAGTATCAAGTGCAGCACAACATATTTTCTGAATGTTGTATACTAGCAGCCCAACAACATTCGTTATCAATCATCAAATGTATTCCCAGCAACAAAAACGAATAACAATACAGCAATATAAATATACTTATATATATTGATCAACCAAGAAAGATTGAAAGTGCCAGCAAAATGTACCAACAACAAAAAAAAAACGCACCTACTATGAAAAATAAATAAATTGAATAGATAGATAAATAAAATAAATAATGTGAAATTACATTTTTTTTAAACAAAATTTATTGATTAAATACTTACATATATACATTAACGGAACAATAAATAGTAATAAGTAAGTACATAAAATTCATGAGGTATTTTAACTTTTGTATGATCCTTTATAATGGAAAGGGAAAATAAGTCTAAAACAAAAGCAATTTATGAAGAAGAAGAACTACAAATACAACAAAGAATAGAGCTTTTAAAACAGATTTGGAAATTGGTAGGAATAGAAGGAACTCCAACAGAAGACGATGTAATAAACAAACCAAAAATTGAACAAGAAACAGTCTTACTCATGAGGAAATTTTTAGAGTGGTAAATTTTTTTTTTACTTGAAAAAAAAATTAGATTTTTGTTTTGGAGTGGTGAACTGTTGAATTTATTTTTTCAATATGGGTAAAACAGAATCGAAATTAGAAAACCCAAATGCAAATGTAATAAATGAGGTAGAAGTAGTACCAGAAAAAATTTATTTAAAATTAATTGAAATAATTCTAATTATTATTTGTATATTATCGGTTTTTAACTTTGTTTTGAAAATGTATAAGATACACCACAAAATTTTAAAGAAAAAATATTCTAGCAGAGCAAATGATTTAGATAAAGTCTAAAACACACCATATAGATAGAATATAATGGATTTAGGGTGGCGCATAAGTAACGTTAAGATTTGATCAGTGAATACATTTTTTAATTTAAGTCTTTTTTTTCGTCTCTTTACAGAATTAACTAAATAATACTTGGGAAATTTATGATGGAAAGGCTTAGCACAGAACAAAGAACCAAAGTTGTTCAATTTTACTTTGAAAGTCAGCATTCGATTATTCAGACACAAAGATCATATCGAAATTTCTTTCATGTTCGAAATGCTCCTAGCGCTCCAACAATTTATCGATTGGTTCAGCGTTTTGGGCAACAAGGGGCTGTCTGTGATCTTCCGCGTGCTGGAAGACCTCGTGCAGTTCGAAATGAAGTGAGCATTGCTCGAGTGCAAGCAAGTATTGAGGAAAACCCCGAAACTTCCACCAGGCGACGTTCTCAGCAGTTAGGGATGTCTAGGCGGTCTTTGCAAAGAATTTTACATATGTTACATCTTTTCCCATATAAGATGCAATTGGTTCACGAGTTAAAACCAAATGATGCACAAGAACGCATTCAATATAACGTTACTTATGCGCCACCCCATATAATAGAGTATTCAGACAAAGAAATTTAATAGTACCTTTTTATCAATTACGTTTTAACAAGACAAGAAAATGAAGAAAATTAAAAAGAAAAGAAAAAAAAAAGTTATTAAATTTTTTTAATAATAATAATAATAGTAATAACTATAACTATAATAGATATACTAACAATATCAATTGTAACAATGTAATGAGACAAAAATTTAGCAACTGAAGAAATAGAAACAACGAAAATAGAAAACTCGGACTTTCCCCTAAGATCAATACAATAGGAAAAGATAACCATGTTGCTGACGCTCTATCGCGAATTACAATAAATGACCTAAAAGACATGAATAACAAAATCTGTTCTATATTAAAAGTCACGACTAGATCGATGACCAATACAGAAAAAGAAATGAATAGTAATAAACAGCATAAATTTGATAAAAATAAAAATAATGAAAAGCCCAGTATATATGTACCTTTAACAAACACTGACGTCAGAAAATACTATAAACTAAAGATTTCCCCCGCAAGATGTTATATCAAACGTGGAAAATCTATAGTAACATATATACATATTAATGATTTGTTTACTAAAGAGAATTTTGACTTAGGACAATTTTTCTCTAGGCTCGAAAAAGTGGCCGGTAAACACAATATATATAATTTACAAGTGGCACCTAGTGAGAAAATTTTCGAATTTATCTCTATTAATGAATTTAAACTTATGGGCAATAAAATATTAAATAAAATTAAAGTAGCGCTACTAAATGAGGTGACCCAAATCAATAATAAGAATGCCAAGGCAATTCTTGAAATTATGCTGAAATATCACGATGATCCAATAGAAGGAGGACATTGTGGACTATATAGAACAATAGAAAAGATTAAGAGATATTATTATTGGAAAAATATGTCAAAAGACATATCCAAATATGTAAAATCATGTCATAAATGCCAAACTTCCAAAACAACAAAGCACATAAAAAGTCCAATGATTATCACACAGACACCTAATAAGGCCTTTAATACGGTTTATGTGGATACTATTGGACCATTTCCAAAATCAATGAACGGAAACGAATATGCGATCACACTAATATGTGACTTAACTAAGTATTTGGTAACAATACCGATTAGAGACAAAAATGCAAAAACAATTGCTAAAGCAATTTTTGAAAATTTCATACTCACCTATGGTCCGATGAAAACATTCATTTCGGACATGGGACATTCATTTCGGTCAAACATTAGGAATAATAGAAAGAAGCCATAGAACTTTTAACGAATACGTACGCTCTTACATTTCAGTAGACAAAACTGACTGGGACGAATGGTTAAAATACTTTACATATTGCTTTAACACAACACCTTCAACAGTTCATAATTACTGTCCTTATGAATTAGTTTTTTCAAAACTCCCGAATAAATTTCATCAATTCACTGAAGTATATAGAATTTCTCCTTTATATAATATAGATGATTACGCCAAAGAGGCAAAATTTAGATTAGAGGTAGCATATAAGAGGGCCCAACAGTTATTAGATAAAAATAAACTTAGGCAAGAACTAAACTATGATAAGGATATACTTGATTATAACCTTAAGATAGGAGATCTAGTTTTACTCAAAAATGAAGCAGGTCATAAGTTAGAAATACAATATAGAGGACCTTACAAGATTAAGAAAATAGACTTAAGAAATAATGTAACCATAGTTGATAAGAAAACTAATAAAACACAAGTAGTGCATAAAAATAGGCTAAAGTTATATAAAAGTAAATAAAATTAATGTACACGTATGTCCGGACTACGACTACATATACATATACATATTCATATACATATAAAAATATAATAATAATAATAAATATTTCTTTACAATTTAAAACACAAAAATTATTTACATAAGAAAAACAAAATTTGTAAAAGAATGTCCATAAATTTAACGTTATATGAACATTCTTATAAAAGGTGGAGGTGTAGCGTGTTCTAACTATCACTACGACTAACATTGCGTAGTAAACATTTAAAGTCAACTTGACCGCAATATACATAACATCCAATGGCATTGAAATTATTTTTGCGCTGGACATTTGACACTCATGCAAATGCATTAGACAGACTGCAACGTAAATATGTATTTTGTACAAATGATATTTGTTTGACACTTACCAGTCTGATCGAAGGCCGCAGCAAAATGCACTTGAATGAATCAAAATTAATAACCACATGTGTTTATATAATAAATATAAACCATACAAAATCCATGTTTTCCAAATTTCTTATGAGACACACGCCGCACGCCTGCCGTGGGAAACTAAAAGGAACAATTTGCTTATTAAGCATATACCTTTTCTTTTCCCTCTTATGTTAAGATAGGTTAAGCTTTATTCTCATAACTAGTATATAAGACAATGTATTTTTATTTTTAAATTAATGAATAAACAACTTTCTTGTGAGCTCCTTGCTGAGCTCTAATAATAAAAGAAATAGTGTACTTCATTCAGGCATTAATCTGCCTTCAACTATTTTGAGCCAGTGGCGTTTATTAGCGCCGGCAACCTCGGGCAGGTAGAAATTAGGGAACTTTTAAATTAATAAAACCTAATTATTTACAGTATAAAAGAACAGTGAATTATAAATCGTGTTCATTAAAAAAAAATTATTAAAAAATCACGGTATCGCTCATCTCTAATACAATCATTTCCGCCCTGTATGTGCCCTTAATTATAAAAGTGGTCTAAGTCATACGCATTTTTGCTTCAAAATATTAAATTAATCTAAAAAAAAAATTCAATAAATATTTACAGCCTTAATTATAAAACTTATTTAGGTTCTATAAAGGGTTTTTAAAACAAATTTTCACAAAAAAATTTTCTTAAAAAGGCTTTATAAAGCCTTAATAATTTTTATAAAAAAGGCTGTTAATATATATTAAATAAATTTATTTTAATCGAGACAACTCTAAATTAAAATGTTGCATAATATAAAAATATAATTCGATTTGTTCAAATGTACTCTACTGAATATATCGATCAAAGAAATATATTACTTACACCACTTTCATATCAAGGTCATATAACGTTACCTTAATATAATAGAAAGGCCCTAGCTCATTATTTTTTTGAAATCAGGATTTTTTGTGTATTTCTCAAGAAGAGCATCGTAGTGTAGCGAAAAATGCAAAAGTTTCGATTTCAAAATAATTATGACTTAGGTCCTTTCTCTATTAAGGCAACTTAGCTACACATGAGAGATAAAAATCAAAGGGTGTTCCAAAACGAGCAACGAAAAATTTTAAAATCCCATGTAATATACATACATACATACAATTGTATGTATATACACTTGAAATTTGTAAAGTTAGTGTATTTTTATACATACTACAACAATTAACACTAAAATTTCAACAAAAAAAATTAATTAAAGGGTGTTCCATCATTTAATGCAATCTTAGAAACCGTAAGAGCAAAACTCTTGAAATTTTCAAAAACGGTAAAAGAAAAAAATCAAAAAACTTTAAAATCGCCAAACCGAAAAATATCGCCAAAATCGAAAAAAAAAATCGCCAAAACGAAAAAAGCACCATATTAAAAAAATGTATGACTAAAATAAATCGCGAAAAAACGGAAAAATCGCCAAAATGAAAAAAATTCCCAAAATGAAAAAATTGCCAAAATGGAAAAAATTCCTGAAAAACAGAAAAAAATCGCCAAAAATTCAAAAAATCGCCAAAATGAAAAAAACCCAAACAGAAAAAATCGCCAAAATGAAAAAATCGCCAAAAATTAAAAAAAAAACCCTAAACGTAGTTATATAAATCTACATACATATCGCATTTTAAGAGAAATTTATTATATTTACTTACGCTCATAAATATGAAATCTTAAACTAAAACTTTATTGAAAAAACAGAACAGAGAATCAAGCAATAACTATTGCGCATATAATTTATTTTGCCCCAAAACAAACAATTTCTAATCTTACGTTTGTGGCATATTGAAGCCAGAAACTTTACCCGCCTAGAAGAAAGAGCACAACAACACCCAAACCATAAGAGGGAAAGTGAAAAATAAAATGTAAAAAAAAATAGGGAAAAGAATATTCTAGAAATATATTAACACAGCATAAAATTAAAATACGTTTCCAGAGTACATTGTAACTATGGCAAAAAGTTGTGAAAATAGAAATAATGAAAAATAATCCTTAAGGAACCTATTGTATTGCGATTAAGTTTTTAAGTTATCTTAATATTTGTTTTATTTTTTTTTTCTTCCCCCTACTAACAGTTCTTGCCAAAGGAAATTAATGGTACATATATAAAAGAGCATTTCACATTAAATGAATTTTAAAACGAATACTTATAAATTCCATAATAATTCTTAAAGAATTTTTAAATTTTTGTTTAACTTAAATAAAGATTTCTTAAATCAGGTGACAGTAGATTAATTATTATTTGCAGACAAAACTTTCAAAATTGTTTCCTACGCACTCTTGGATTATATAAAATTTATATTCATATACACACATATTCCCAAAAGTGCTATATGAAATTTCTTGTTATTTATTCAACTTCTTATACTACTGGTGTAAAGAATATTATAGCAACTAAGAAAGTATGTGTGTATGTGTATTTGTAGATACATAGATACATACACGTATGCAAGTATGTGAATGTAATTATGGCTATCTGTAAGTAATTGTGTCCTTAATTACATGTAGGCTAAACTAGTTTTGGTGTTAATTGTTCGTAAATATTTTATAAACTTTATATCTTAAATCTTTTGTGGAAAAGTTAAATTAAATGCATTTAGTTGTTATAGTTTAATTAATTTTAAGGTATTAAATTTTGTGATGGGAAAACTCATAAAATCTAACAAACATTAAAAAGGATTATTATTAAAGTCGTAAGTGTATTTGGAAAAACTTTCAAAGGTTCATATAATATGAATGCAATGTAAAACTATTTCTACAACAGGTTTGTTATTTTTTTTTAAAGAATCTACAGATGAATCATCCTAAGAATCATTTATGATACGATTTGCTGATTAATTTTTGAGCAATTTTCTGGCAGTATTAAATCATGAAACGACCTTTTGGCGGTTTTTTCCATTTTGTTCCTCTATTTTCAAGAAATTATTGTTTGATCATATAGATGAATCATAACTAAATCTTTTTTCAATCACCTAAGTGATAAATCAGTTTTTAATCATCAAAAGTGATCTCAGGAGAATCAAAAAGAGATTTATGCAAAAAATGATCAGCCAAATGCTAGCTGGGTTAAGACGAGCATAACCAGGGCTCCCAATTTCATTTTCTACCTAATCCCCAATTTAAAATTTTCCGTTCCCAAAAATCCCCAAAATACATATTTTTCTTATCACCCAAAAATTCGCACAATTCCTTATTTTAAAAGAAAATTTGCATAATGTATGCGAATGGCGTTGTCGACGTCACATCAAGACGACAGTAAAAATTGGCACTTGTCTACTCTTTGTCGACAACAATTGACTACTATTAATATGCTTTATTAATTTACAAAGCTTTAGATATTAGTAAGAAATTGTCAATAAGAGCCAATTATTGCCGATAAAGAGTTGTCTACTATTTATCTTTATCTACTCTGACAATATTTACTGTCGTCTTGATGTGACGTCGACGACGCCATTCAAAATAAGGAGAAATATTTCTGCTTACTTTATTTCTATTTTACATGGCAGCTATCACATAAAATCTAACAAACATTAAAAAGGATTATTATTAAAGTCTTAAGTGTATTTGGAAAAATTTTCAAAGGTTCATATAATATGAATGCAATGTAAAACTATTTCTACAACAGGTTTGTTCTTATTTTTTAAAGAATCTACAGATGAATCATACTAAAGAATCATTTATGATACGATTTGCTGATTAATTTTTGAGCAATAATCAGACATAATTTTTTTTTTTACTCTTAATAATGGTAAGGGGTATAATATACATGCTCGAACAATCAAAAATACTTCTTTGTTTATTCACGTTTACCATCTTTACTTTCCTTTATTTTTTTTTTTTTTGGTATCATACAGAAAATTAATTTTCTTACTCGTCGATTTGAATTATTGTTAAAAAGTTGAATAATGCTAAAGTTGTACACAAATCACTACATTGTTGATGTTTGTTTTTGCTTTTTGTTATTATTTCCCCATTCTAGATTTATGTGGATCATGAATAAGTGTAGATATTTTACAAAAGGATTTATTGTTACGATTTTCCAATAGAATGTACACAACAAAAAATAACAAAATTGGTCTACTTCATCTTCTGTGTGGAATCTTTTTACTTATTTGTTAGGCTACAGAGAAGAGAACACAGATGCATTGTCCAGGCTGGTGTTTTTTTAAATTATTTTTTGTTTTCGATTTGGTGTGAAAAAGAGAACCATAAAGAAAAAGTTTTATTTATTATAGTAGACTTTTATAGACCCTACACCAACTTCTAGTATGTACACACATATGTATTTATGGTTGTATGGTATACATAAATAATTTCTTGGAATTTTAAACAGTTTTTTTTTAAATTTACGGCCTTATATGTAACCACAATTCAATGAAATACTTACTATGTAATAACTTCTGTTCCCATTTTTTGTGTGAATACAAAAAAAAAACCCACAAAATAATAAAAAAGAGACACACATGCACACAAAACTAAGCCATAGTTATATATTGGCTAATGATGAATTTATACATAATGTAGGCCAAGTAGAAAATGAACTAACCAGCTTGAAGGCATTCTATTTACATACATACACACATACATGCATATTTTTGTGCATTTGTGCATAGAAAGAATAACAGGGGACTACCAAAATAAGTAATCATTTTGATTATATGATTAAAATCAAACCGACCCGTGTTTTCAAACTATAGGAAAAGCAAAAGTCCTTTTTTAAGGTTCGGTACACCAAAGGTGAAAAGGATCCCTATCGCTACGATGTCCGCGTGTCCGTCACATGCTATTTTCTCGAGAACCGTACGAGCTACGGGCCTGAAATTTTCCCGGAATATGTAAAACTTTGGCAGTAAAAAATTAAAGAGTGTTCTTTCTAAAGCGATTTTAGACAATATATGATTCTAAATTTGAGTTAATGTTTAGAGTGTATAGTCTCTAGTGGCCGTAAGCAAAACCTTCGTACGCGAGTCAACGTCGCACTTTACTGAATTTTTAATTAATTGCTAAAACTTATTTGTTTCTCTGTTTATGATTGTATTTACCTTACCTCCAACCCGCCATGCGAAAACAGTTTGAGAGATAGTTTTACAGAGTACAATTTTATTTAGACTTCAAATCACAAATATATTTTTGTTTATGAGCCATCAAGCATTTGAAATCCTACTGTGAATAATAACCACAGTCACTATGTCCTTTTTAGGTTGGCCTACTCCTATAAATCTGTTTGCTGTGGCTTGACAATAAAAATCATTCAATATTCTTCGAATTCTAACATTCCACACAAACAATCCCATGCACTTTTTTTCAGTTGAAAATTTGTGAAAGTAGATTCTTTTGTTTGTTGCCAAAATTTAAAATTAATGTCCTTGTAACAATTCAATATGACAAGAAAATTCTTCCAAAGGCAATAAGGACAAAAAAAAACCTAAGAATTGAAACTTACTCCTTTTGCGAATCTATTGTCAACAATAGAGATTTAACAAATTGTTTTAGACAGTTAATAAGTACTTGAAATAAATACCACAAAATGATATATTACCACAATGAATAAAGTAGACAGTAAAGAGAATTGAAAGAATGTTAAAATTTGGACGTAGATACGAGTAATAGTTTCTTATTTTCAATTGGTCATATTTATTTTATTTTAGGCATATTTTCCTGAGAGTATAAAATTTTTAGCGTTTATATAAAAGGAATATTAGGATTAGATGGAAATTTTAAGCATAACCAGGCACTTTTTCCATACTTAAGGACAGACCTTGAGGGAATGAAAAATTTTTAATCTAACGGCTGCCTGAGTGGCTATTTATTTGTACTGAAGACTCTCATTGTACAGGCGGCTTTTATAAGACTTGGCAGATTCAAAAAATTTTATTATAAATAACATGTTTAAATTTAGAGTTATATGCTGCTCTTTAGAAAAAAATATTAATTTAATTATTAAGGACTATTTTAAATGGACTATTTTGCTCCAGAGTTATTAATTTATTCAACTTTATCTAGATGACAGCCGCTCAAAGTGGCACCAGTGTGGCTAAATTTAATCGCCTTCTTATACAAACACACACATATACACACAACACACACAACCCAGCTAGCATTTGGGTGATCATTTTTGGCAGAATTATCTTATATGATCGCTTTTGATGATTAAAAAGTGATTTATCACTTGGGCGATTGAAAGAGGATTCACTTATGATTCATCTATATGATCAAATAATGATTTCTTGAAAATAGAGGAACATCATGCAAACAGCAAAAAGGTGATTTAAATGATTTAATATGAAAATTGCTCAAACATAATCAGCAAATCGTATCATAACTGATTCTTTGGTATGATTCATCTGTAGGGTACCATTTTCTCACAACGGTAGTATCATTTATGATCGAAAAATGAGCTCATATACGGTTATTTTTCCTGTCAAGCTGATTCGGAAACGATTGGATTATGATACAAAATGCTACCTGGGTATATATATATATATATATATATATATATATATATATATATATATATATAATGATGTCTTTTTCCATTTTTAGAAAAACATTTATCAGAAACCTTCTAACAATAATCTTGCATCAAAGAAACAGGATTGTGTACCCAGCCGTAAAAAAAAAAATTCTACTGCGCACCTGCGTCAGCATAGAATAGAAATGAACGTTTGTGTTGTAAAAAGTGCGAGAGAGAGAGAGAGAGAGCACTTTCCATAAACAAATGTTATATGTTAACAACACATACACACATTTTCTATATCTACGTCACACACGCATACAAAATAACGGACCTGCGCAATGCGCAATATTGTTTTTTTGTTTCATAAATAATAATGGGATTTTTTTAACGGAAAATGTTATCTTAGACACGAAGCTTTCATTAATGTTAGTGCTGTGGAACAAAGCTATACTTTGAGGAAGAGGAAATATTTATGGTCTCTCTAACAAAACCAAAGCATTTCTTTTCTTTTAAAAGGCTTTACATTAAAGTTTAGTAATAACATACATACATACTCGATTATCCTTTATTCATATCATTTTCATTTCAATGAAAATTATATATTAATTAACATTTACTTTAAATACAAATTATTTTTCACTCTATGAACTTCGATGAACGTGCCGTGCTCATCAAATAATAAAATACCCGCAATAACAAAAAAATTTTTTGTATGAGAAAATAATATAATAAATATTTCAGGTAATAAAAAGCAAGTAGTTATGTATAAATTCCAGTATTTATTTAAATTGTTTTTACATAAGATTAAAGCGGCAATTTGCCGAAAACCATTCATTGCCAGGTGGTCTTTAAAAAACTTCAAATATTTTACAAAAACGAAGGTTGTTTGAAGTTATTACATTAATGCAAAAAAATAATTAAATAGTAGAAAATTTCTAGGCTCTGTGGCAATAAGGAAAAAGTGCTTAAGTCATATTTGAATGATTTACAGGAAAGCACTTTTAAGCGTTCGAGTTGATTTTCAAAAATGTATTTCTTTTACAGTTAAATTATGAAATTCTCTGTTAACCTTTATTTTTTAAGCAAACATGGTTCTATACACTATAAATAATACATTAAAGTTAAAATATAATAAAGTATAACGTAAACTAAGCTTTTATTCTAACTAAGATTAGAAGTATAAAAAATAAGTTGCAAGTCATACTGCTATAACTTTTTGAAAATTCGCACAAATTAATTGAGATTTTGACCAGAAATACTTTCAAATATGCAGATTACGTAATTACCATTAACTCAAAATCAGCTCATCTCGATTTAAGTATTTTTTTTTTCTTTTTTACTTTGTATGTTTCTGCAGGAAAACCTTACCCGCTTATTAAACAACCCTCCAATACAATGGAAAAAAGCTCTACGCACTTTAGTTTAAAAATTGATTCATATTTCAATATGTATACATATTTTCAGTAGCAGCATATCATTCTGAGTGCTCATGTCAAACAAGAAAAAAAAAAGAAAATAAAATAAAATAAAAAATTAATGAATGAATGAATGTTAAAATTGAAAATTTATGTGTACGAAAATACATTCATTTAATATTTTAAATGTCTATCTTTCAGTACGTATGAATAGTATATATGAAGGTATTGATGTGAGAGTCTGTAGATGGATTTTTGCAAAAATACGAGATGCATCTGTTTGACTACACAATACGAGTATGAACATGCTGACAATAAAATGTAATAAAATTTCCCAACCATCAATCCTATATAAAAATGTCAATATTATTGTCTGAGTGTGTTAAAGTTTATCTGTATTTCTGTATGAGTTTATTTCATGTATGAATATAAGAATTTTTGCATGCACTCATAAAGATATACAGAAAGTTTGGCCCACAAACACATTAAGGGAAATATGTTTGTATGGATGTATGTATGTACATACAAAAGTAAATGCTTGTATTATTATTAAAAGTGTTAAACGAATCTTGCAAGCCCTTTGGGTGAACTAACCGAATGTTGGCATGAACATCTGAATGATATTGGTATCCCAGCAAAAAAAAATTCAGTCTTTTGTAAAAAAATTACTTTTTTATTACTTTAAAAGTATTATTATTATTATTATAATATTTGCGTGATACTTAAGAAGACTACGTGTTTGTGTTTGTAAAAAACTATTATCATTTTCTTAATATTTAAACTCATATTCTGAAGCATATTATAACCAGTGGCAATCAGTTAAAGACCCCATTAAAACGCCGCATATTAAAAAAAAATATATATGGAGCCATAACCTCGAAAAAATCTTAACTGACACATTTTTTGGACCTTGATTTTTTGGCGAAAATTTTAGTAAAAAATTAAGTTCGTAATGCATTAAGTTCTATACACTTTATATACTCCGATTTATAGGGAAATTTTTGTGCATACCTATTTTATATTCAATTGAATCGCTTATTTCAAAAACCAAGCAAGCGAGCAGTTTTTGATTTTGAGTGAATCAAAGAAAACTTCCTATCCCAAAATTACTTTTACAAAACTGTTTTTCTCCATGAAAGTAATCAATTTCTCTTACTCTGCTGTTTTATCTATGTTGGATTTCTCATGATTTTTGGCTTCTTTTTTTCGGTTTTTAGTTTTATATATTTTTTACTTTTGGCGCTTTTTTCGTTTTAGCAATTTTTTCAGTTTTTTGCGATTTTTTTTTATTTTGAGATCTTCTACTTTTAGGGTTTTTGAAAATTTCAAGAGTTTGTCTCTTACGGTTTCCAACTTGCAGCAAGTTGTCAAAAAGTACATAATCCAAATTACATTAACTGATAGAATACCCTTTAATTTAAAATACTTAAAACTTTTAAAATTTCAGGTGTCTATATACAATTAAATCTGTATATTACTATAGGATTTCAACATCTTTCGTTGAACGCTTTGGAACAACCTTCCTTTATTTTTTAACTGTCATACATTTTCTTAGTTGTAGCTGCCAAAGTTTTACATGCTCTGGGAAGATTTCAGGACCATAAATCTCACGGCTCTCAAGAAAACAGTCTGTCGGATAGACTGTCGAGATGGACAGACACGCATTGTAGCGGAAACAATAGAGTTATTTTTCACCTTTGGTATACGGAACCCATTTAATCGTTATGAAGAAACAAACTGATTTATATCATCAAGCACATATCAATAAACAAACCCAAATACCGAATATTTAATATATGAATAGACATTCATACACAAGAACAAATATAAAGCCATTATGAAATCATTCAAGTAAAAACGTTTGAAAAATTTAACTACAGCTTCAGCTAAATTCCTTTAATCCTTTTGTAGTAGAAAACTATTCAAACATTTTATTTCATAAAAACAAAACTTTTCATTTTATTTATAAAAAATAAAAATCTGACCATATGCTACCAAAAAGTTTATAGATAATATATTAATTACCTTTAAAAAGGCTTTTATATAAAAATTATTATCAATCATATGAAATTATTAAATACTTATCAAACTTTTTCAACAATAAGGTATTAACGCAAAATCTTAAAGTTTTTTGCTGCTATTAATACAAGGATTTAAAATATTTATATATTTAAATAAATAAACATGTCAAACTTGGCACAGTGAGATCAATGGCAAACGTAAAGATAATGACAATAAACATTTTTTTTTTAATTTATGAGCAACTTCAATCAAATTCAATAAGTAAAAAATCCACAAATCGACATCAAAGCATAGCTGTTAAGTGATGATTAGTAATCGTAATGATTACTAATTTGATTACTTTTTTTTAAAGGTGAAGTAATGATTAAATTACGATTATATTCAGTTTTGCACGATTACTAATTGATTACGATTACTAATAATGGAAAACTAATCTGAATTACTTTAAATTACTAAAAATAATCAAAAAGAATCAAAAGTAATCAAAAAATAATCCGATTATTTCTAAGGATTACTTTTGATTATTTATTAAGAATCAAAAGTAATCTTTGAAAGTAGACGGATTACTTTTTGATTACTTTTGATTCTTTTTGATTAGTTTTAGTAATCTTAAGTAATTCAGATTACTTTACGATTATAAGTAAATGTAATCAATTATTTATCAGCAATTCTTTTGAAGGCAATTATGTAATCATTACAATTACATTAATCGTAATCAAAATTTAACAGCTCTTCATCAAAGCAACTTTTTCGGTTTTGTCAAGGATATTGGTTAATTTCCCAGTAAAAAAAGACACTCCAAAAAAGTCATGAAAATGTAGAGTTTGCGATCTGGAAGTAGTGCAAATTTCGATCCGATCTAATGATTTTTACATAGGGTTGTCATTGCAAGAAGTTCTCTTTTTCGCTGCCTGGTCACCTATTTGGAAGCGATTTTAAGAAAAATTTCCTTTTTTGTGTTCTATGATAATATTTTCGTCTAGGAAAAATGGCTAATAGTTACCTATTTTAACAATTAGTTTCTTTTTATAGGAATTTAAACGCGAAACAGTAATTTAATGTAAATTTAAGCAAATAACTTTAAAATTTTAGACCAAAATTAGTTCATAAGTTTCTTCAAAAAAATCGATTTTTTAAAAATTCTGGTGAGTAATTTCTAAAACTAGGGAGAAATTACAAGGTTTTGTATGACTAAAATAAACTTCTACTTGGTTTTCTGCAACCTATCGGCAAATTAAAAATATCGATTTTTTAGAATGACTTCCAATTTTTTTTACTGGGGACTTCCAATTTTTTTTACTGGGAATGACTGAAATTAACGCAAACAAGATTTGTTCACTAACACAATTGCACTAATTTTACATTGAATTCAATACTGACAGTCAATTGACTAGTCATTTGATCGGAAGTTTTGATGGATTTATTTATTAATTATAGCTGCCCCACTCTAGCATATATATTAGAGTGGGACATCTAATGTACTTATGCCAAAACTTTTGAAACATCGAGTTTTATTTATTTTACAATTCATTGTCTGTGAAAATTAAAATTTATAAGTGTTAGAAAAGATAAGTAAAAAGTGAATAAAAGAAATTTACAAAATTTAATTTAATGCATTTGTTTTCAAAATTTTAGATATTTGTTAAAAGCAAGATGCGTTGGTAATTAAAAGGTGCGAAGAGGGCTAGATACCGCCTAGATTATTTTGGTTTTGCTAATATATATCTTCCGTTTTAAATATTTTATTAACTTTTATATTTTTAAGTGACTTTTTATAATAAAAAAAAAGAATTAAAATAATAAAAATTATATTTATTGTCAGTATATCAATCATGTATGATTGCTCAATTATATTATTTTATTATATTATTATATTATTCAATTATGATCAGTCAAACTTGAGTAATATTTATGCTATCGCTGATTACTAAAAATCACTAGAGTGAGCAGTTCAAAACTATATGTTATATTAATTAGTTAGAGAGAGATGCAACATCACACGTACACAGAAGTTTCCATCACATTTTTCATTTTGCCTTTAATAATGTGATAGAAACTTTGTTCTACGCAATGATGAATATATCCTGCCTGACTTCCGATCAAATGAGCAGTCAATTGACTGGTAGTGTTCTTGTAAGGTAGTTGCTCCACTCTAGCATATATGTTTTATTAAAAAAATACAATTCATTCTGTCTGTGAATATTAAAATTTATAAGTGTTAAAAAATATAAGTAAAATCAATAGTGAATAAAAGAAATTTAAAAAATTTTATGTAAAATATTTCTTTTAAAATTTGTAGATATTTGTACAAAGCGAGATGCGTTGGTGGTGAAAAGGTGTGAAGAGGGCCAGATATCGCCTAGGTTATTCGGTTTTTTCTGAATTATGGCCCTGATCGAACAAATTTTCATTTGGTATTATGACGAGCATTCGACAAAGAATGTTCTTATTGTGAATCGCGGTCAGTGATTTTTAAAATTTGAAACAGCTATACCTAAAAATTAAAACTAATACTTTTTAATAAGTTTTCATACCAAAATACTTCATCAAGAGCTAAACTCTATTCGATAGAAAATTCTTTGCTCAGCGAAATTTTCGATGCTCATAATATGAATTAGACATTCAATGTTCGATAGCCAGCAAATACCTATCGAAAATCGAATGCAACTCATAATAAGGGCCAATATCTTTCATTTTAAATATTTTTAACTGACTTTTTGTAATAAAAAAAGCAATTAAAATAATAAGAATTGTATTTATTCTCAGCATATTAGTCAATCATAATCAGTCAAACTTGACTAATATTTATGCTATCAGTGATTAGTAAAAAGCAGTAGAGTGAGCAGTGCCGTTATAGTGAGATGACACATCATACGTGCACATAAGTTTCCATTACATTGTTAATTTTGCCCTGAATAATGTGATTGATACTTTGTTCTATGCAATGATGAATATATCCTGCATGACTTCCGATCAAATGAGCGGTCAATTGACTGATACTATTTTTTTACGGAAGTTTTCTGTGGAAACGTTACCAAGCTTTTTTACTTTTGCTATGCCGTATTAATTTATTTGCAAATAGTATGCGTATAAGCGTAGTACTTGATTAATCAAAAGCTATTGTATAATTTTTGAAACATTTTGCTGCGAAACTACTATGCATATTTATCAAAAATTAAATAAATATATCAAAATCATTTCACCATGCAGAAAAAAAATAATATTTGATTATAACAAAAGCAATGCTGCAATCATCATTTTCGTACTGTATTATTATACTATTGAAATTCATTATGCATACATGATTCAGTGAATTTAGAATTATTCTTTTATAAGTTTTCCATCGCGATGTTATTGAAGAAATTGAGAGTATTTTCTTATTATTATTACTTTTCGTAGATTATTTATTTTCTCAAAATACCTTTTTTTTTGTTTCTATGAAAAGAAAACTGTAATTTTTTTATGTAAAGAAAAGTTGTTTTTTTTTTAACCACTTTAAAGGGGTTTTGTAGCAAGCAAAAATACAAGTAAATAAATACAGTCGACTCTTGATAATTTGAAACTCATTAATTTTAATCTCGCGGTAATTTGAACTGTTTTCCAAGTCCCTTGAAAAACACTCAATAAATTGAAAAATATCTATGTAATTTGGTCCCCTCAATAATTTGAAATTATTTGAATGGCATTCTGATCGCCGACTCGCTATAATTTGAAGTTTTTGGCTCTACGCTCTATAATTTGAATTATTTTAATTGCTGTGTTTTATGCAAAATATAAAATAAATAAAACAACCATTTGTTTTAGCTTTTTGCGATGTGCTACAAAAATGACATCTTGCTCGCCAACGTTCTACTCGTATAATTTGAAGTTCGGTTATTCTATACTCTTTAATTTGAACTTCTAATGTGATTTTGTTTCTGTTTTTGAAATAAATTTGAATCGTTTCCATTAGTTTTTATGCCACGATTTTAGTATAGAAAGTTCCCAATAAAAAATTTTAAATTTTAATAAACTCTTGTTAATTTGAATTTCTGCTGTCTCTCTTTCGATATTTTGAAGTCTCGTTAAAATGAAAACTCGATTATTTGAACTTTTTATCTGGTCCCTTCAGTTTCAAGTTATCAAGAGTCGACTGTATATGTATGTACACACATTTAATATAACAGCATCCAAATGTAGGTTATACGTATATTTGTATGTATGTATGTATGTATTTGGATAAAATTTTGGAAGTAAGAATCTTACATGAATTTTTAAATGAAATTTTAGAAAATATTCGTTTTAATTACTTGACATAAGACAAAAGATTGACATGCAACCTATGATAAACAATTTCTAAACTGAAAAACAAAAAATGTTTATAATTTTATTTTAATTGAAGAGATAAAAATAAATATAAAACAAGGCACAAGCAACATGAGCAGGGTGGTTGTAATATGAAGTCGCTATTGTACAAAATATTAAAATGATTTGATTTGTTTGGTAAGTTGTATGGACAGGTTGTAAGATTTTGGAGTTTGTTGTACAACTTCATTTCATTTTGTTCTTAATTTCGTTGTGGTCATATAAAAAACGTCGCGCGTCTAAAATAGAAAACTCAACCGAAATAAGTGATTTTATTGAATTGTATAAAAGTTTGCGCGGAAGAATTGCTTTTGTATGTGCATGGGAGCTTTTGACAAAAGGTCATTCAATACTTTATCTGTCATCCACGTGTAATTTTTATTAACCTTTGGCTCTCTTTCTTTTAATATTTTCAAAACTTTGTTGTTAGAATGCGTTTCTTTTTATATAAACCACTTCTGTAACCAAATTCTTTTTTCTGTCCTTTTTTACTTTCTTCCTCTTATGCAAAACCTAACAAACATCTTTGCTGCTTGTAACTACACAATTTTAAAGTTGCAAAATGGGAGGGGCTCAATAAGTTAAAATATAAGAAATATAATCACTTTTGAGCAATATTAATAACAAATAATTTCGTCATAGCTCAAAAAAACTAATTTGCCACAAAACTAGTTCAAAGTTTTCAATTTACACATAATTTGTATGAAATTTTTACACAATATAAAGAATGATATAGGACTAATTCTGCATCAGTAACTCAAAATTTAGATTTTTTGAGTTATGACGTTGTTTGAGTAAATAACAGATATAATACCATTCCCTATATTATTCCACTATGGCATGTAGGCGGAAAATAGTCTTAGCTTGAAGGGTAGTTACACACGAGCCAGAAGAACTTTCAACATTTTAAAACTTTTTGATGCAGCCAATATTTTGGAGAAAGGCAGTTATTTGCAAAGCGAAAAACGTTGCGTTATAAATAAATCTGCTAAAGTGGAATTGTGAAATCCCGTAAAGCAAATTTAAGAAACGTGGCAATACTTTAACTAATATATATTCTAAATGACCTATTATCCTACATGCTCTATGATTTAAAGAAAATAGAGGGTTCTTTATGTGTCGAAGTGTGTTTGTTTTTAATATTTCAATTTACATATACTATATGTATGTACATATGTATATCTGTTTTTCATGTTTATGACTTGTTTGCCAAAAAAACAACAACATTAAAGAAAGGGAGAGTGAATCATACAAAATATTAATATGAAAAACATTGCTCCATTTAAATAACATCTTTTATAATAATAAATATTGTACATCTTTCATTTATAAAACTTTTATATAAAATAGATGTATAACAAAAATAAAAAAATCGTTTAACTTATTTTATTGCAGATTGCTTGAGTAAAAAAAAAATACTACATTTAGAATCTATGTGAATTTAATAAGTGAGTTAGGTAATAAGCTTTTTGTGTACTAAATTTCTTTGTTTCTTCAACTGTTAAGTCCCTATGCGCATTCGCATGGTAATCAATAGTCTATAAAAAAAATTCAAACAATTCTTAATCGATTTTAAACAAAGTATTGAACAATTATTTGCTTAAAGTAAAAACAACTCATCACAGCGGTTGTATATATTGGCTTTGCTACAAAGTCCCAGTCAAGACTTGCAATTTTTGTTGCAGCAATTCTTGAATATGTGTGAGAGTGTTGAAATAGAAATATAAACTTTTTGTATTCCTCTCTCGCTCTTTTGCACTAAAAAATAAAAAGTAGCTGCAAGAAAAATTGCAAGTCTGGACCGGCACAAAGTGTATACAAATTTTTGGAATATTCATGTGTTTTGTAAAAATTCTGCTTGCTGCGGCTGGTTTTGTATTCAAATATATTTACACAAGTACATACATACATACACATACATATCTATGCACATACATATATAAATACGGATGTACATATACATACAAATGTGCATATGTATGTGTTCGTAAGAACGTATGTATGCCAAAATCAATGATGCGTTCAATACTGCTTTTAGCTGAAATAATTTTAAAAATCGTAAATAATAATTCTAAATGGCGTTGAAAAAGGAATCAATAAAATCATTCCGCTTAATAAAACCTTATTAGTATGCAAAAATAAACACAAAATGAAAAGCATGTTAATATTTACATAATTTACACTACAACAACATACATACATACATGTATGTATATAAAAGGTCTTTTATTAAGCGCATCCTATCTTTAAATTTTTTTTTTTTTTTTTTTTTTTGGGGTTTAGTATAATTTGGCTAGCTACTTAGAGCAAAGTGCCAGGTTCTACAACAAATAGAAGCTTTCTCAAGGCCCCATTCGACCCACGCCTTCACGTAGGAAGTAGAGAATCCAAGAGTCCACTCCTAGAGTATAAATGGTCTCCACCAGTTAGTCTTCTTCGAGTTTGAGTTATATATGGTACTCCACCAGGTTCTTCAACAAAAAATGGTCCCCACCAGTTAGTATTCTTCACATTTGAGTTATATATGGTACTCCACCAGGTTCTTCAACAAAATGCTTTTAATTCAGTCTCCACCAGTTCCTTCCAATATGAAATGTCAGTCTCCAAGTATTAAAAAGTTATATCAAATCCCTTTTGTCAGATAAGTACGGCACATTTGAGTGTTCTATTTGGTCTCCACCAGGTTCGCCAACAAATTGCTCTTAAATTGAGTATTCTATTTGGTCTCCACCAGAGTCTTCAACAATTGGTTAAGTTTCATTAAATTTCTTGTAGTGTCACGAAAGCCATCAAAAAGTTTGGTTATATATAAGTCGCAGTAAAAGCCGTAGAAAAAAACATCAAAAGTGCAACAAATCACGAACAGTTATACATAATACATAACAAAACGATTGCATATGCCAATGAAAAATTCCAGAAAGAGCCGCAATTAATTACGGTTAATCAAGGAAAAAAACACTAACAATGCGACAGCCGCAAAATTCTCGAAGGCAAGACAACAACAAAATGCCTGGCCGCATTTAAAAAATAACTACGACGACGCGAAAAAGGTGTTCTCCCACCCAGAGTTAAATTACGACTGATCTTTAAATTTAAATACAACAATCGATATTCTCCGGATCACCAGTTTAAGAGATTTGTCCCCCGTATTGGGGATCTGGGGATTTGTTGAGGATGATATTAAAATTTTAGGGGATTTTTTGGGGATTTTTTTTATAACTGATGGTAACAAGAATGATTTTTGAACTCAGAAATATGAGTCTGGCAAGTCTAAAAATGTGTGGTACTATTCATAGTGAATGGTTTCTAATAAAGAAGAAGTATCAAAGCAGATTAACCAATAATGCACACTATCAAAACAAAAATACCAAGGCACTTTTTATTTTTTTCACAAAAGAAAAAATTTGAATCAAAAAACTCAATTTGGGGATTTTTGGGGATGACAAATCAAAAATTGGGGATAAGCTCTAGAAAAATAACTGACAACACTGCAGCAGTCAGTCAAACCGAAAACTGTACGAACATGACGACAGCTTTAGCTCTTCCTTTTGCATAGTTATTCGTTTATTGTGTTAACTTCAACAACGACTCTGAATTTCAGTAGCAGAAGTATGAGCAACAGGTAGTGATTGGGCAGTCAAGAAATAAAAAGGTCGAAGAAAAAGCACAATTTTACGACTTTTGCTATTTCAACTGCAGTTTTTTAAACACTGAAAAAAAATGTATATTCGCTTATACTAAACTACTAAAAAGTAATTCTTCATCAATTCAGCCAATTGCACATCAAATATCTCGAAATGTAGGGCTACCGACTTTAAATAAAATTCCATGTTTGGTTAAAATGTTTTATTTATTTAAAAAAAATAAAGATTTTAAATGTTCGCTTAACGCTTTGTACTATATAAATTTGGCTCTTTTTTGCAACTCCATCGATATTTTAAAATAACATAACACAACCCTCATGGACAGTCTTATTTTTAAGATATGCTGGACATCCAATACAAATTATTTCCCTTTTTAGTTTGGTTTTTAATAAATAGCATTTGCCAAGCAATTTAAGAACAAAAAAATCGTCATAAAGAATAGGACTTTCCCGGACGCTAATTTTTTTCGAGAACAGAGATCCCAAAAAGAGAACAGTGTGCGGGAAAAAAGGATGTATAACAGCCCTAGTTTATGGAGATTTGGCAGTACAATTCGACAGATGTAGCCTTACCAATATGGCCGCTGCCAACTTTAAAAGTTCGGTAGCCTCTATTGGAAGACCATATAATTATGTGCATGTATGTAATAATATGTAACTGTATTTTAATTATGTTTAAATATCAAAAACTTAGAATTCAAATTTCCAACCAAAAATATACTCAACCCCCGGTTCTTATAGGTTATGCGAAGATGAAAGCGCGAGTAACTAAGATATATTAAGGGTTGTAAGCTTGATATTAACAGCGGGTTCATCATGGGAATTCAATGCCTTAACGGCATTTCTCAAAAGGCCTACAAAGTGGACCTTCTTAGTTATTCGTTCTTCTTTGATTTTAAACAATATTAATATCCCACAAAACCAATATATTCATGAAATACCAAATTCTACATTCAAATAATATATTAAAACAAATTTAAAATGCAGTAATCATAAAGTAAAACTTGCATTTGTGGTTAATAACGTGAATTAATAAAATTCACATTCAAAAATATTGCACACATCTGTGCGAATATTGTGGCGATGCTTAAATCAATATAAAATAAATCCTGTATTTTTTTGTACTGAAAATGTTGTATATTACCATTCCACACACACTTGTTGATGCATTAACATGATACAAAATACACATACAATATGCACACAAAAGAAAAAAAAAGCAAATATGATCAAAAATTTGCTATTAGTTGAAAAAATATTTTTTCAAGTATGCATGAGTATTGTAATATCAAATTTAATTTTAATGTGATTTATTCAACTTGTATTGCATGTAATTTGGCGTTTCCTTCGGCATTAAAAAACAACATTCAACATAATTTTTTTGGAAATATCCTGGCGAATCCGCAGATATATATGTATGTACATACTAGGGATGTAACGAATGTTCGCATTCGCTTTCGCATTCGCAAATAATTCGCTTACTTTTGCTATTTGCATTCGCATTTGCATTCGCTAAAATGTATGCGAATATTTAAAGCGAATACTAAAGACAAAAATATTGGAAATATTTTCCAGTTTTTGTAAAAGAAAAGGCAGTGTTTGATTTTCGCGAAAATATTTTCTACTATTCTGTTAAAAATGGTAAGCACCATTCATTATTTCGTACAAAAAATTTTAAATTCAAAAATATTAACTAATCCTTTTTTGTTATAAATTTTTTGCGAAACAAGTGCCACTCATATTATTTCGCATGAAAACTTAAAATGTTGAAGATATATTTCATGTTTTTCCCAAGATGAACAGAGCACTACTTCTGCAAATTTTTTTCATGATATGTATTTTGGTAGCATTTTACAGGAAATGTTGAACCTAGTACAAGGTCTTAAGGCCAAAGTACGAATGGGTTGATTGCCTAACATTTTGTAAATTTATTTTTAATTATTATCTGTACTTATTTTAATATGATTTCATACATCTTTCAGTTTAACAATTTTGAATAAATATTTGCTGAATTCAAGACTCAAGCAGATCTATCTATACAACACAACTTCATGTTCTTAGACAAATTTATTTTCATGTGATTTTTAACGTATTGTAATATTTGCATTCGCTTTCGCATTCGCTTTCGCAAAAATTAAAATGTATTATTCGTTACATCCCTAGTACATACCACATACATACATACATGAAATTTGTGTGCATTTGAATTAATTATAAATGAAATCTTGAGGTCCCTGTGTTGTTTTTACCTTAATACTAGTTGCATCCAGAGAAACAAGCCGATCGGCTCACAGCCGGCTCAAGAGCCGCCGCCGACTTTCAATGTAACTTCAAGCCGCCGCCGATGCTTGCGGCTAGCCTCGGCTCAAAATCGCAGCCGGCTAATTGTTTTTGTAGTGGCAAATTTTTACCAAATCTTACAAATTATGAATTTTCTTTATAGAAATATGTTTAAAAATCTTATCAGAATCAAAACCAGCGGCTGTCAACGCCAGCCGGCTCAAGCCAGCTTATGAGCCGCCGCCGACTATTTCTTACCAAGCCGCCTACTTTTTAGCGCGGCTTGTTTCTCTGGTTGCATCTTGGACAAATTTTAATATTGCGTACATAGTACATACCTGTTGGTGGGAAGTAAACTACATCAGGAGACTTTTTTCACTAAGAACCACATTATGAGTGCAATATTAGAGATTAAATTAACTTTAATATTTATTTTTGGTTTTTGCGTAGTCGATTACATGATTTTGCTTGCTAGCTTAAGCGGCCTATCGTGGTGATTTAAACACACATACATTAATACCGACAACATGCACTTGTAAAACATATAACTTTTTTAAACACTTTTATGATAAATTAATTAAAAACACATAAATAAATATATACATTTTTATTATTTATTTATTTCCTTTAACACGCACAACTTGTAAATAATGAAATTAGATCGTTTCTTCTTCTTCCCACATAAAAATCAAAGTGTGTTAATAACATTGTGACTTTTGTCTAGGAAATGCTGCCACTAATTTGTTCCTCAGTATGGCAATACTACACAAGGTTTATCTAATTACACCATGATACTACATACAAAAAGAAGTTCAATTGGAGATGTTTGCCACTATTTTAAGACAAAAATGCTGATTCCCACAAAATAATATAAAAATTGAAGAAATTCCGTTTGGCAAAGTTTACTTTCCCCCCCAAAACAATTTTAAGAATTAAATTTTGAATGTAAACTGTTATATTTGGCTTGTGTCTTTGCTGTCGTTGTCGGTAATATAGTAGCAGCAATAATTTTTAGATAAGTCGTTATGATGTGCCAGATCTTTTGCTTCAATTTGTAGATAATTTCCATTAAATTGGCAGCACTATTTTATCTTCCGAAGTAAACAAATTTCATCTGACATCATCCCTAGTTCATGATACAATTATACTAGGTACATGCACGACTACAACAATTGGAATTTTGTTGTATTTGTTGTTATAAACAAACGATAAATTGTCAGAAACAAATGTCTTTTGTTTATAAAAAATTGCAATTACAGGGCAACTAAAGTACAATTGCAGACGCGGCATTCCTGTATGATTATAGTTATTCAGTGTTACCATTCTGTGTGTAGTTAAATAGTGTGTAATTTCTACTCACATGTGTAGGCCATGGAATTAAATTCTTGTATAATGTCTGTGAAATTCTACTTTGGGTTCTATTTGTATTTATTTTTCTTTTAATTTTAACCTACACAAAAGATGTGTAGTGTAATTTTCTTCAATGTTTAATTGCAGACACAGCCTTGTGTAAATTCATTGGCAACACTATAAACATTTTATTCACACACATACACTAACATTTTTGCAGCTTGTAAACAAAGTTTGACATTTATCTGCAATGTATACAGTAACAGGCTGGGCTTGTGCATGTACCTGTTATAATTGTATCATGCCCTAGTTTATTGACAGCAGCAGCCAGAAAGTAATTTGTGGCACAGAAATCCTAAATTTACTTAAATTTCAACTTAAACACAACAATAAATGCATAATAATATTGAGACATGGTAAATGTTATGAAGGGAGTACTTGTTGAATGGTAAGTTGTTGCTTTCTCTTAAATATCAACATAATCCAATTCGTCGGGTATACCAAATGCCTTGTTAAGTTCTCTATCCTGTTTGTCGAATTTGCGTTTGCACCATGTCTTCGTTACAAAAATGTTGTCGGTCCAACGATTTGCAGCTTCCAGTAATTTCTTGAAAGAAAAATATATATGTAAGCACATCAATAACAAATTTTTAAGGCCAATAAATATCTACCCTTGCGTCACACTCTTTTGTTTGGATTTCTTCATCGTCTACATCGCCTTGAAAATTATTAAGTTGGTTCTCCAAATCTTTTTTCTCTTTCTCCAACACTCCAATTTCTTTTGTTGTAACTTCAATTGCAACTAAATCGTCCTCAACATTTTCATTTGCTGCAAGGTTTTGTTGAGCAACTGAGAGACGCTGCTCTACTTTTGCCGTCTTTGACTCTATGTCGCCGAGCTGCCTTTGAAGCTTTTTTAAACTTTCACTGCAAAAGCTACCGTTTAATATAAAATAATTATAAATTAATATTTGTACCTTGGAAATGACCAGAAGTATAAGCTGCCTGATATTTTTTCACTTTGCACTAGACCATTGTCTACTAATTCTTGTAGTGTAGCTTTAACCGATTGAAGCACAATACCTTTCTCCTGAGGTGCAATGCGTTCCAAATCTTTCAGTTGGAAAATATCATTAGTTTCATGAAACAGTTCCAAAAGTTTAATCTGCTTCTCCCCAGCTGATAGTGGCTTTCTTTTTGACATGTCAGAGAAACTGAAATAACAAGTTATTTTTAATTTTAGCGATCCGGCCATGAAACAATTTTTATTACACTTGGATGAAACATCAGCTTTGGGACGTAAATTTATCATACAAGACTTGGATGAAAGTCACCTTTTTATATCTACGGAAATTGTTGAAACTTTGCAAGCTCGTGTCGATGAATTAATGGATCGCATTAGTTTCCCCCTTCACGAAAGAGAAGCTTAAGAACTTAATTTCAATTATTAAAAATCACCTTAATTTTAAATTTAATTTTAAAATGGCCGGCAGGGAATCACATCGTATAAAGGATGCAGAAAAAAAACGTGTGCTTGATGAAGCTGCCCGTCAAAGACGTGCGCGTAAAGCCTTGGAAGCTCTAGAAAAAGATAATTTTCATGAAGACCCGCATGCTGATTTAGTAATGTCAAAAAAGGTTCCAAAGTTTCAAGACAACCTAAAGAATCCTAAAGAAAATCGAAAGTCGAAACGTAAAGGTCCTGAATATTATCGAGCTAAGTATCGGAAAAACTTTTCTCAACTTCTGGAGGAAGAAAAACAACAACACCCAGATGCTCCTAATTATATGAGTGCTTTAGCTCCGTGCCCTAATAAACCGCCTCGGCATTTCTGTGCTGTTTGTGGAAATTTTTCAAAATATTCTTGCACAGCATGCGGCACTCGTTATTGTTGCATCCGTTGCCTGGGTACACACCAAGATACGAGATGTCTAAAATGGACTGCATAAATATGTTAAATTCGTATCCCCTAAGATGTTTCTAAATTAAATTTTATTATAAGTTGAGTACAATAGTGATTTTATATGCACATAAATATAAAACTTTTCTTTTCAATGGCGGTACGTTTGTCTTCAAATTTACGTTTCTTTTTTAAATACAGCTTTAACGAATTAAACTTTTCATAAAATTTATTAAAATTAATTTTGAAAGTGCGTACTTGAAATCTTTATTTGTAAACAATCAATTGTATGAATTGCCAACTTCAAATACTCAAGCACAGTGGGTAAGATACAATTGTCATTATGAATGCCTGCATTTCGACCCACAAATATCTGTTGATTTCAGCTGGTTTCAGCCAAGGCACATTATCTAGTAGCGGAAATGCAGCTGAGCTATTTTGTTTTTTTTTTTCAAATTAAAGTGCATTCGAAACTTCAAAAATTTTTTACGAAAGAGAAATTAAAAGAAAATGTAAAAAAAAATTTCTATGTGAAAAATATTTTATTAAACAAATTCTGTGAAAAATCTAAAAATATGAAAAAACTATTAAAAAATTGTGAAAAGTGCTAAACGTTGCAAATTTTGTTAGAGGTAGCTGCCGTGGAGAAATATTTTCAAATTTATGTGAACGTTTTTTATTATTATTATGTTAAACAAATTATATATTTGAAGTTTTGAATGAACTACAATAGTGATTTTTTCATTGTTGTATTTTTTCATTGTTTTTATAATCCTTGCATTACCTGGAAATGAATCTGCCTTAGTTCAGTGATGGGAAATGAGATTTGCATTTCGGTACCAAAAAAATATTTTTAAGTACTTTTTTGATGCCGAGAGTACCAAAAATTATTATTATTTTTTATTTAAGTTTTATTAACGAAAATTTATATAAAATTCATCTTCAAAGAAATAAAAAAAGGAACACAAAGCATATACATACTTACATGTGTATATGCAGATGGTTTAATATAAAAATGGCGTATCTCAATTTATTTTCGAAATAGTGTTTTTAACGTTTTCTGAGAGAAAACGTATAGTTGCATCCTCCTTGAAGATCTTAGTACGTTACAATTCAAAATCAAGAAATATTGGCCATTTAAAAAAATTATTTCTGCATGTAAGTGCTCTAGTTTTTTTCAGTTTCTTGCTTCTATAAAATATCAAAAATTCGACTTCCGCCTTTCTTATATTAAGCCATCGATACGTACATATCGTTACCTTAATATAGAAAGGTAAAATATCGATTAAAAGAAATAGTGAGATGGAATGTTTCTATATTAAGGTAACGATATGTAGCTACAAATATTAAAGTTAAGAGTATAATAAGTCCTAATTTACACTATGTAATTATTATTGCTAAGCTGATTAGTTTGTGGGAGAGAGAAACGAGGGGAACAGATAAATTTCTTTTCCCCTCGTCTCTCTCTCCTAAAAAACTAATCAGATTAGCAATAAGACTTGCATAGTGTAAATTGCATAATAATTAAAACTATTTCTTCTTCAATTGTAAGTTTCGTAATTTTTTATGGTAAGCGCGAGTTTAAAAAAGCACCAAAGGAAGAAGTGTGGTGGTGTTATATCTGACGAGCTCAGATCTCCGAATCAACCGACTGAAAAGTTGTCAAATAAGCAGTTGAGTAATTATTGAGGTGTGTATCGGTTCTGGGTTGGTTGACAACTAATTCTCTATACCTTCGAGTGGCTTCCCGCACAGATATTAAGAATACATTATTCGGGGTTGTCATAGAATCCAAGTCGGTTTTGCTGATTGTCGGTTTTGTAAACCAATATTGGATTCATTTGGTGTCATGAAAACAAGTCGGTTATGTTATTTTTGAATGGAAATATGTTCGATGTTCGAATCAGATTTTATATGTTTTTGTTCATTTCTTTACGGCTTGTAATACAAGTTTTTGTTAGAAAAATTATGATTTTAATGAGAATCAAATTGCAGAAAAGAAATAAAAAGTGGTAACAGAGTACTAAGTGGATATCCAGTTATGCGAATATTCTTAAACTCTGAAAAAGGTTGAAATTTTGAATAAATCACGCAATATTGGAAACAAGCAATAAACTAAAATTGCTTAAACTCGTTAAAGCTGTAAGAGATTAAAGCAAAATACTACGAAAATTCGCAAAAGCTTGCAAAAATTTTAAATGTTAAGCTCCTAATTAAAAAATGAATAAAGAAAGCAAAAAACTTTAGAAAAATTACATCTTTTGCAAAAATAACAGAAATTTGCAAATAATTTCAAAATTTTAAAAAAGTCATAATTTCATTAAGAATGGCTACAACTCTAAGGAATGTTAAAAAATCGGCCCAAAAGGCAAAAATGGCAAAAATTCGCAAAAACTTGGTAATAACAGAATACATACTAGCAAAGTGTAATAAAATTCGCAAAATCTGATAAGAAGCAGAATACTGGCAAAAACTCGCTATCATCGCGAAGATTGCAAAAATTCGCAAGAAGTTGCAAAATCGGAAACATGCCTTAAAATTGATTAGAAATCTCCGAAACTGTTAAAAATATAATAAACTGGAAAATAACGCGAAAAATTGCAAGTTCGCGAAAAACTTTCAAATGCATTGAAGAAATCACTTGCACTGCAATTCACTGCTAAGATTAAAAAAATCTTAGAAAATTAGATAAATCGCAAAAAAATTGCTAACATCGCAGAAATTGCAATGAGCTGTTGGAAACGATTCTAGCACATGTCTGGGTAGAATTATAAGCTATTCTAGATGATGTCAAGTTTACGGAGCGCTTTATTTGTCCAAGTGGGTGCAACTTTAATTGAACTAACGAAAAGCCTAATGCCTTCCCCTACTAAGGATAAAAACATAAAAAAAATTTCATACCATTTTTTTTACCAATTTAGCAACTTTAATTTGCTTGCACATTTGCTAAAAATGAAACTGTTGAAAAAACAAAATGAAAAATGGAGTTTTTAGCTATTTTATTTATTTCCAATAAAAAGACAGCTGTAAGCTGCTTGGTTTATTTCCAATAACAAAGCGATAACATTGGTTTCTATGACACCTAAGACCGACACTAGTTCTAGTTCGAACAGAAAACCGACAACATTGGATTTCATGATACCAAAGTATTTTTTTTGTCCGTTTGAAATCCAATTCCGATAAGATTGGTTTCTATGACACCCCTGATTATTGCGGCAAACTTAAAAATGTCAAACCACAGTGACATTTAGCGACAACTACAAAAATGTAGCCAATTCCCATCATGAGATTACTTTTGTTCTACTTGCTGTGTGGAATTTTGATGTTATCATATTTTCTTTGGCTTTCAGGGACTTGCTTAAGATATCTTCTTAATGTACCCCTTGAAAGAAATATACCACTTTTTAATACACACTATTATACAAGTATGAATTATTTTGAAAAGCAAAACTTAATTGTAAAATTAATATATTAAAAAAAAATTTTTGTATCCTGAAAAATATGCCCACAACATGTTTGCACAAATATAGTTCCAATAATAATAATAATAGTAAATACAAGTTAATATAAAAAACCCAGTTTTGCGGAAAATTTAAAGTTTACAATTTACGAACAATTCAATGCATACATGAAAAAAACATTTGTCGTCTCAGGAGGTGGTAGTACTAGCTTTTTATATGAAAACTTTATACCAAGGCGATTACAGTATCAGGTAACCTCTTCTCTATAACAATACAACTACACAAAAAAACAACATGTAGTTTGCTATGCTTCAAGTCCAATCTGTCGAAAGATTTCTGAATAAATGTTGAAATTTTTTGGTTCAAATTGGCATCAGCATCTGATAATACGCCGGGCGGAAAAGGTCACGTGATACTGAATTCGCCTTGATTTACACAAGATAAAATACAAAATGGCAAACTGTTCTCTCATTAACACAAAAAACGAATTTTTGGAGTTATGAAGTCATTGCCGATAAGTTTAAAAGCTTTTATCCCACTGTTTGGTTCAATGAATTGCCAACTATAAGAATTGTGAAATAAATTGACATTTCTCTCTTTTCCAAATATGTGTGCATGTATGTGTGTGTGATTTAGTTTGACATCGAAAATTTTCTGCACGATTGGGCCACAGAACGACGTCTGTAAAAATCATTTTTTTTTATAAAATTAAATAACTTCCACTTGTATTTTTTAGAAATCCGATTAAAAGTATGATTAACGCTGTGTCAAAAGCCTATTTACGAGCCAGCTCACAAGCTGTACCCAATGGCTTAAAACCTGTCGTTCTTGGTACTGCTACTGCGGGTAAGAAAGTTGTAGTACCCACCAACACGGACAAAAATGCTCCTTGCGGCAATACCAAAGCTGTAACTGGATTACAAAGTGATTATTTTTGAAATTATAAACACAGCCGAAAAGAAAAGAAAAATTACAATTCTCTTAAGGCGATAGATTTTCGGAAAATTGTCTTAAAAGTGTAATTTTTCTTTCCATTATGTAATTTTTTGAGGTTATGAGTAAATAGCAAAACAATGCAAAGAGAACTGTCTGTGTAAATGTTATGGAACGACAGCTTCCAAACATTTACAACATTCATGCAACGAATTTCAACTACTTGTTTCTCTTTGTGCTGATTGTAGAAATAAGAAATAATATATAAAAAATTTATAATAGAGTAGATTCAAATTGTTAACAAATATTTCATATTTTAGCACTTCAACAAGTTCGTTTGGCCCACACTGACTTACAGGCACCTGATTTCTCAGCCTACCGTCGGGATTCTGTTAAACCCGCCAGTCGGAAAAACACAACATATGAGGAACGTAAAGCATTCTCCTATATGTTGGTAGGTGCTGGAGCTGTGGGTGGTGCCTACGCCGCAAAGGGCTTGGTTACTGCATTTATCAGCTCCATGAGCGCTACCGCAGATGTTTTGGCTATGGCTAAAATTGAAATTAAATTAGCTGAAATTCCTGAAGGCAAGTCCGTAACGTTCAAGTGGCGCGGTAAGCCATTGTTTATTCGCCACCGTACCGCTAGTGAAATTTCGACTGAACGTAACGTACCTACAGCAACACTACGTGATCCCCAATCGGATGATGTAGGTTTAAAATGGAAGTTTAAAATATAATATCATACATCCTAATACCATCTTGATTCTTTGTGTTATTTCTTTAGCAACGTGTTACTAAACCTGAATGGTTAGTTGTCATTGGCGTCTGCACACATTTAGGTTGCGTACCAATTGCCAATGCTGGTGATTTTGGAGGGTACTACTGTCCTTGCCATGGTTCTCACTACGATGCTTCTGGTCGTATTCGTAAAGGTCCCGCTCCCTTAAACTTGGAAGTACCCACCCACAGTTTCGTTGACGAGGGAACATTGGTTGTAGGTTAAATGCGTAATCATCTTTAAAATCAAGTATATTATTTTTAACTAACCAACCAATAGTGTATAATTATTAAATGGTATTGTCATCTTTAAATTCTCTAATCTACAAAACAAAAACCAAAATAGTAAAATAAAATTATTTAAAGTAAAACACAATAGCTATATTATGAATAAAAAATAAAAATAATAAGTGAAGAGAATGACACGACAAATTGTGATCATATAAATATAAAATGGTCTTTATACATTGCAGATAGTCATAACATCTTTACAAGATTTTTTTTTACTATAACTTTGTTGTCTTACTAATAATTAAGAGTTATAAGCTCAAAATTGACATGCTTATAATTTACACCATGTTCCCTAGAATGTGACGTTAATTAAATTATTTAGACACCCATTTAGATTACTAATATTTAAGTAATATTTATAAGTAAATCTTATGTGTATATGCATGTCATCATATAAAATCAAAAAAGACGTAGTAAATGTCGAAGTCGAAATACGACACTCGTAATTAGGCCCCTCTTTTAATTTTATATAACGATATATAAATACTTGTATACTTTGTACTGTTATCAATTTACCTTAAAAATTATATACTTAAATATTTAATAATGTAAATAAATAGGTATTTTTTCTGTTTTACGTAGTAGGATGAGTTGAAGTGCATAAAACCTCACATACATTAAAGAAAAAATGTTGCAGTGTTCTTTAATCTATTACAAAAGTCGAAATATGCCAACTACTATAATAGGAATAGAATAGTTGCCCAACATGATATCCTATTATTAATTAGCATATTCTTAATATAGGTAACAAACAAAATTAAATTTCTAAAAAGTATGATGATGTTAAGAGAATTTATTTCAAAACCTAAAATTGACAGGCCGTTCACATATCGCACTTAATCAACAAGAGGGGATAGACTCAAAATGTTTAAAATTTCACTTTTTGCAAGTAATTAACTAACAGCATCAATATCTATCTACTGTAAAAATTTCAACGTATTCCGATTACTCTTTCATCTCTAAAACCACACTGAGACCATTGTTGTGATAGTGTAGTGACTACATTCATATTCGTATCACCAAATACAAAAGTGGAGATAGAAATGTATTTTCTATATTCCGAAGAGGAAACAATTGCCCTCTACCACCCGCTTGATCCTTTTTATCACAGAGGGATGGCTTCAGTTTATCAGAAATTGACCACGGCCACTCTTTATTCCTGGTTTTAAAAATATGATTTTAAAAATTCACACGCACGAATTATTAAAAATTCGTGGTTTTATACATCAACTAACAGATAACTTTAATAAACTAATACCTGTGCAACTGCATATTTTTAAATATTATAGAGACTACTTCATAAAATTATTTATGAGTGGTAAATTTTTTAAACTTGGCAGAATAATAAACAAAAACAAACATTTTAAATTTTTATTAGTTACATGGTTTCTCAATTAAGCTAACGATATATTTGTATCAGCTCAGTACTGCCAGTTTAAATTAATTTTTGTCATATAACAACATAGTTGCAAAGTTTAGTATTAAGAGTGGCATTTTACGCATTTTGGGGTGGTGCAGAACAGGGCTGTCAGATGTGGCGATTTTTGAGCTTGTTTGGCGTCCAAATTTTTGGATGGCTATTATTTTAAACAAAATTGAACATCAAAATTTTTGTAATTCAGGAAAATCGTTTGTTGTAGGAGAAATTAAAAAAAAAATAAATCCTACCAATACTCGTCCGCAAGAAATTAAAACAATTTGAGTTTCATGATTTTCTTATATTAATTATGGTAATTAATGTGTTTTGAGTTTGGATGAGAAAAATTTACAAAAAAAAAACATGTAAAACATGGTGATTTTATTTCTGATTTTGGCGATTTTCTGCTAAATTTTTATACAATTATTTTATACAAAATTTATAGTAAAAAATTTTTTATTAAAAACAAATTTGTTATCATAAATATGTATATTAAGAAAAACTACATAAAACTGATTTTGGCGATTTTTAAAATCAATTTGGCGAAATTGGTCGGAAAAAGTCTGACTACCCTGGTGCAGAACAATAAAACAAAAACATAAAAATCAATGAAAATTTAAAGAAATGTCAGATACAGTACAGAACTAGACGAATAGAGACGTGTTTGATTTTTTATACAAAATAATATAAAAAGTAAAAACTATGTACATATGTATATCAAAATTTCAGTGAATGAAGCATCAAAATTTTTGGATTCTAAATTTTTTAATGAAATAAAATCAAAATAAACAAGTTATCAATCGAAAATATATTGCAACTAATAAAATAAGAAAATATATCTACACATTTGAAGAAGTTTTATAGCACAAATTAAGAAAAAACGCCTTTAATGTACTTCGCGACAGATACATACATACACATATTAAAAAAATCAAAATAATTGCCATAAAAAAACAATCGTAGATAACAAGAAAAGTAAGTGGAAACAAAATTAGAAAAAAGCAAAGTGGATTCAAAACAAAACTTACACAAAAGTTGTGAAAACAATCATAATAAAAACAAAAATTAAGCGGCTTTAGAACAAGAAACTAATAAATGTGAAGAAAAAGTACAAAATATGAAGAAAAATTTTAAATAATATAATTCTATTTTGTGTTAATTTGCAGGCATTCTCAGTTTCCATATTTTGCATTTGTATTTCCTATTGATTTTCTATTTAATTTTTTTTTTGTAATCATTAAGTTGTGGTTGCTATTTATTTTCAATTCCCCTCCTTATACCTGCATGTTGTTCCTATATTGTCCCATATTACAGTGTTCTCACATCTTTGATCAATTATTCCCATCACCACAGAAATTCGTACAAAAGTTTGCCGCTGAATTTCCTTTCGTCTCATTCGAACGCCAATATCTGTTACAAACTTTAACTGCCATGTCGACGGCATTTTTGACCGCTATAGCGGTAATCCTGTGCATCCTATTTCGCATTTTAAACGTGAACAGCCAACCACTGAAACCAAGCGTTTGGTGTCTGGACCAACAATTTTTGGATTGTCTATACAAAATTGCTCCAGTTTTAAAAGAACCGTAAGTACCTATCAAAAATAAGTACATATCAAAATTTCTTCTTAAACAAATTTATTAAAAAAAAAATTAAACATATTGATTGATATAAGGGTACTTCATTCCAAATATCTGAAATAGTTTTCTTTGCATTTGTCCCACTGTAATGTGATATTGATCTAGCTTAAAATTAAACAGGAATACGCAAGCCACACGCAAGCCTTTGCTGCAGAGAGTCCCATAACTGAAAATTCATATTTTAAGTTAATTTTTCAGTATTGTCTTGTTTTTTAAATTATGTAAAATTTCATAAAAATATCTTATAGGCACCTATGTATGTATCTCATTAAAAGAATGCTCTTTAGAGGAACCAGTGCAATGTATGTACTATTTATTTTACCATTAACTTTTTAGTAAACTCAAAACTTCCAATTCCATTTTTTCCAATTTGGCTAAGTACATTTACATTTATCCAACCAATTCCAATTTGTTTTAGTAAATTTTTGTTACATTTTTAACGTTTTCTGGCATACAACGTATAGTTGCATCGTCCTTGAACATCTTAGTACGTTACAGTTGAAAATCAAGGGCTTATGACAAGTTAAAAAATTATTTCTCTTATAAAATATCGAAAATTTGAGTTCCGCTTTTTATATAATAATCCATCGATATGCATACATATCGAGAGCCTATATTCTAAATACGTCAACTCAAATTTGGTCAAAATGAGTTTCCGATATTCAACTGTAATATTAATTTTGCGTAAAAAAATGATTGTTTTCTCGTTTTATATAAATCTTTGTTATTCTGCTATCTCAGAGTATATTTTTTTTTGGGAAAATAAATGCTAACGTCCATGTAAATTTCCAAAATTTTTAAAAACTAAGTAATTTATTATAAATCTATTTCATATCTTATTGGAATTTGACGTGCTGAACACGAATCAGGTAAGGATTTCGATATCCTATGGCTAGTTTTTGAGATATGGTCACTTTTAACATATTAGTACATACATAGGTGTCCCGATGAAAAAAATTTAATATACTATGTATAACTTTTAAACTGTTAATCGAATAGAAACATTATGTATGGACTGATTATAGTCAATAATATAAGCTTTCAAAATTGAAAATTTGGAGCGACCCACAATAGAGATTGAGTTAGAGAATGCCAAAGAGACTTTCAGTCAGGCTTAAGTAATTTTTTATGGTATTATAGGTTTTTTCTTGTGGCTTTTCAATTCTTATATCTAGTATTTAGTAAAAGATTTCACAAATTGATTAAAAAATAAATGTATTCAAAATATCATATTTTTTCCCCGACAAAATATGCTATGTCAAAGAAATATTTGTTTTTGATCGACTAAAATATGCTATTAAAAAAATACGCAAAGCAATGCAAAATAATTTTTTTTGCAGACCTATAAATTAGTAAGCTTATTTAAACCATCTTATGGAAGGCACATCATTTATTTATACAATAATGAGCGAATCAACTAGTGTTTTCGCTCTAATGAAAAGTAAAATTTTTTGAGCTGACGTAATTGGAATATAGGCTCTCGATATGTATTTCCAAAATCTTTGTGTATGTTTGTTAGTAAGGCATGATCTCTGGAAAGAAAAGAACTGCTGAGCTGAAATTTTCATTACAGGTTCTGGTCCAAGAAATGTTGTTAAAATTATAATAATAATTGAGCGTAGGACAACGTTTGTCAGACTCTCCCAGTATATTAATAAATTTCGAAAAATTGTTTGAGTTAAAACTTTTTTTTATTTTTCGTGGACAATTTAAGTTAAATGTGAGTGGAGGAATAATAGAGAATTTGATTAATTCAATTGTCCATAGACTGAATCAAATAAATAAGTATATTAATATAGTAGATATAATGAAGAACATGGCAATGTACATAGTTTTGCGAGGCTGAAGTCCCAAATAATTTATTTCTATATACATATAAACAGAGTATTTGTTTACTTTGTCTCTGTGCGTAAAATAATTACGATTAAATATTTTACCTTCAATACTATCATATTCTTAAGAGCATACGAATATTTGAATGTTAGTGCAGTTTAATGTACACAAACAAGCAATCTATTTGCTCTGGATAACAGATAAAAAGCTATGATTCACGGTTTGACAATGTATTTTAATATTGAATTTTTAAATCTAAAAATCTAAATATACAAATGTCATGAGAAATCCACATGCAAATATAATCATTAGAATAGAAAAAAAATTTAAAGTAAATTTCTAATAAACTAAACGACTTCTAGCTTACAATGAATAATTAAAAAATGTGTTGCCGATAGAAATATTTATATGATAAGAAAATATAAAAATAAATATAAAACTTTTGTCTAATACGTTTAATGAGTAAATAAAAATATATGATTATATTATCTTGTCAGCTACGATTGCAAAAGCCGTGCTGAAAAAGTATTAATAGAAGGTTTATTTTCTTTAATAACACACATTTATGAATAAGCGAATTTCATGTATGTACATATGTATATGTATATATATGTACATTAAGGTGGCTCGATTTGTATGTATGAAAGAATAAAATTTATACGATTAATCGAGGAAATTCTAATGTTATGTAGGTATATTTTAAAATAATGTATGTATAATGTAAATAATATAAGAAATAATAGAAATAGAACATAAAATAAGTTTTATTACAAGCTTTTATTTAGTTTCACCTCCTCCCGTTGTGTGTCTGTAAACAAATCTTGCATATTAAATTTGATCCACTTCCCGGTTTCCGATTGAGCTGAAATTTTGTATGGATGACAATGCGATACATATTATTATTCTGTTTTTAAAAAGGTTTTTTAAGTTACTACTTGTTATGTGTGAGAATTAAAATATATCATTTGTATATTCTTTATTATCACATTTAATTAATATAATATAGAAAGCAATCAATCGTTAAAGCTTAATAAAAGAAAATAATAAATTTAAGTTTAACGGTGGTTTATTTCTGCAATAATAGTTAGACGTTATGAATATATATTGCGATTTAATTAACTCAAAAATATCTCACATTTTCTTAGTCATTATGCCAATAAAATATTTCTTAGTTAAAGCATCTGTTTGTTTATTTGTTCTTAATAAATAAAGTGATTCAAATAAATGTAATTTATTATGTTCTTGCTCGTACTTGAATTATAAAATTAAAGTATCTATGTAACTGCCAACATAAAAAGTTTTATTATAATCCATAATACTGAAAACAAAATTCGAAGGACATTCTATAATTAAGTTAATAACACTGTGATACACAAAAAATATTCAGGGATTCTAATGTACCAATTCTATTTTGTTGGAGTCCATGGATGACGAAAATACCGTTGGTTTTTTTTGGTCACTTCATAAACTGATTTTATTACGGTAAATGTAGTGAAAAACGGGGTTTCTTAGATTTTCAGTTGTAACTTCTTTGTTTCCCAACGGATTTCTTTTAACTTTTCGTTGGTTAAAAGGCTCGAATATTATCTTTCAATAAAGATATATTTTTTGTAAATCGACTAAGAAATGGCTAAGTTACAGTCGTTGAAGTGTACAAAAAACCAATTAAAAAAGTATTATTTTGTTTTCCTCAGGCTATAAGTTGCTTATGAGTTACAAAAGAATACTTTTTAATGGATTTTTTGTACACTTCAACGACTGTAACTTAGCCATTTCTTAGTCGATTTACAAAAAATATATCTTTATTGAAAGATAATATTCGAGCCTTTTAACTAACGAAAAGTTAAAAGAAATCCGTTGGGAAACAAAGAAGTTACAACTGTTTAAAACTGAAAAGCTAAGAAACCCCGTTTTTCACTACATTTACCGTTATAAAATCACTTTATGAAGTGACCTAAAAAAACCAATGATATTTTCGTCATCCATGGACTCCAACAAAACAGAATTGGTACATTAGAATCCCTGAATATTTTTTTTCTCAACTTTTGTAGCACAGTGTAATTCATTTCCTCTAATAACACTGTACAACAGCCAAAATAGCCTTTAGATAAAAGTATGCGAACTATATGGATTTCGATGCGTTAAATTCAAATCTGCTGTCAGTTTTGCTCTATCACGTAGAGATTTTTTTTTATGGGCGTGGCTAATTTTGGCCCTAAATTAGTCGGCCATACTAATATATTTTACTATAACTCGAAAACCGCTATTTCGATTTTAATAAATAATAAACCAAAAGACGCGCCACAAAATTTTGTTAAAAGATATTAATAATCATGTTTTACCTATTTTTTATGGTTTCAAAGTTATTCAGAATTTAAAAAAGAAAAAAGTTTTTTTTATGCAAAAATCGCGTAATTTTTTTACATGAAAATTACAATAAAAAAATCAGAAACTATTTCTTATGTTATCTGGCGATGTGAGAGAGTATTAGAAGCCGGCATTACTTAAATGCCCGGTATGTATTTTGCGTAGATGATGATCTAATATTAAATGATTTATTAGATAATTGATTTATCTTCATAGCAAACTTAATAATTTAGAACTGTTTAACATGAGGTATGCATATGTACAAACATGTATACATACTTTTAAAAAAGCAGAAATAAATAAAAAAATTTTTTCTGTATAACTAAATATTTTTTTTGTTTTCAATATAAATAGACAGACGAGAATTTTTACTTGTCTACTATAAACTGGCAGTTATTTTTGTAAAGGTTTATATCAGTTAAAACTCCATTAAAATGTTAATGAAATATAATTAATTCCAAGAAAAACTGAGTAATTCCAAGAAAAACTGGATGATTAATCAATAATAACTCTAAAATGTTAATTAACTTTTAATATCAGCAAAACTAAAAAAAAAAGAAATTATATACATATATGTATGTACATTAGGGATATAACTTTTTAAAATTTGTTTAAAATATCAAAATTGGCATAGCACAGTCCGATAGAGCGTAAAAACTATAAGGGAACGTATACTTATTTTTTCGCTAAGGTCAAAAAAAGTTCACGCATCAACTGCGATGGAGTTAATATAATAATATGTTTATTAAAAAAAAGAAGGCCTCGAAATAATTTTAGACTATGTAAAATAGTCCCCTTTCACACGTCAGGTCTGACTCGTCAAGTCTTGAGTTTTTAAGAGGGAGAAAAAAATAGAATGGAGAGGGGTATAGACTTGACCGTACCAGTCAAGTTTGTTTTTTCGTTTTGTTTTGTCATTCGTAATACTCTACGACAACGCAAATTGATGAAACTTAATGAAACAGACTTGACGGTGTGTATGAACGCAAATGCAGGTTCAAAAGAAAATTGAATAAAAACTGCTCAGGTAAACCTGACGTGTGTGAAAGAGGACATAATATTTTTGTTAGTTCAAGTTCGTGCTTTAAATGTTCGAAAATATATTTCTTTGGTTTAGAAAAACCAATTGGTGCGTGATATTTTTTGAGAAAAATTACAAAAGATTATTTCGTTCTTACCAGGACATGGTTGACCTCATGGTGCTAAGGAAAAAAATTCTTTATACCCCTAATGTTCATATATAAAAAATGGTTAACTAGCTCCAGCAAGTCTTTTCAAGTCTTGCCATTTTTCCCGCTTAAGCTTTTTTTTAAAATGTTTTAAGTTACGAGTATTTAAACAGGATTATTTGAAAAATAATAAAAAATATATTTAAAAATTCCGCATGGTAAACAGTCACATGTACAACGAAATTTTTGAGAGCTGTCAACTCATAATGCGAATATTACATTATACATATATCCTATGTATGTATATCAAATAGCAAGCCCAAATCGAACGTAGAATGAAGACCGTTTTTTTCAAAAATATTTACGTTTTGGTAACATTCTTTGTCCATTGTTGTGGTGAATCGGAGTAGAAAATCACATATCTTGAATCTATCTTAGGTCTATAATGTTTTCATAAAACAGCTTTAAAACCTCATTAACGTGTAACTTTTCTGACTTGGAAAAATTGTTTTATTTTGTACAATATAATTATATCTTTACTTGAAAAGTAAACAAATTACTTTCATATTTTCCGTATACAGCTTGAGTATACTTTATTTAAATAAATTTTTTATTTTGAAAATAGAAAATCATCTTACATATGAATATCTATAGATATACATACATATATGTATGTTTGTAAATGTATGCCTAATCGGTTTTTAATGAAAATTTGTCAAATATTACAAAAAAAAAAATTAAATAAAAAATGACTGTAAAAACAACTTAATGGCCCATAAAAACATTGTATCTTGCTATACACATGATACTCATGTTGACTAAAATATAATTGAAGTAAATTAACTTTGTGCTTAAGCATTAAAAAATGCACTAATGAACGAATTCAGCCTGTCTAAAGACGGTTATACTATAGTTAGACTTCTGGAAAATTAGTATGAAAAGCGTTAAAAAATACATTTTCTTACTTCACTTTTTTTAATCGAAACTAGATGAAATCATTGAGTTAATTAATTATCTTTAAACTTATGGCTTATTCTTTTCTGGAAAAAAGTGTAAAAATTTTTAACTTTTTATTAAAAAAAAAAAAAAATCAATTTAGCGTTCGTTTAAAGAAAAAATTTAAGCTCTCAAGGCATGGTACAATAGTTTCTAATAAAATGTTTATTTCAGAAAATCATTATATTGTGAATTTTCATTGAAAAGTGCAATAAGTGTAACATATTTTTCCAGAAAAGAAAATGCCATTATATAGACTTGACTTTCAATTTTGCAACATTATTATATATTTATTATATTTTATATTTTCAAAAATATGTAAAACAGCTAAAGGTCTTAAATATTTTTGAGTTTGTCAACTTTTCAACATTTCTTAAAATATATAAGATATTTTCGTTTATAACATTTACTTCAACATTGTACATCACTCAAAAAGCTAATTTAGCTTAAAATCTTTAGTTTACATATATATATGTATATATACATATATATATGTATATCTTAATGAAGATATAAAAAAATATTCTACTCTAAGCAATTTGAATGATTTTCTTTTATGGAATATAAAATATGATATTCCGACTTATTCTGCATTATTAACGTTAAAATCGCATATTTTGATTTATCGTGTGTAGGTAAATAATTTTATTTATGCTTTTGCTATAACAGAATGCCTTTAAATGGGCAGTAGTACGACGTTTTACCTCAACAGTACGTTGGCTCAAGCAAGTGGGTTTTAAGAGCTTTAAAAATCGAATTAATAGAAAAGCCTCAAAAGAGCCCATTAAAATTTTTTGAAGAGCTTTGTTTATTTTTTAACGAAAATGCTAAACATAGCAAAAGGAAATTCATAATGAAATAAGTAGGAGCACTTCGTATAGTATTTGTACATTTATTAAATTATATTACTACTAGAAATAAACTTTAATATCGTATATGATACATATTAACTTTATAAAGTGTTTTATTATTGTGTGGCTATAGTCGAATTATATGTAATTGCCTTGCAAACAAAAAATACTTCCTATTTTTGGATAGAATTACTTTGAAATAAACAAGTCTATTATCATTAGAATTACAATTTTTAATAATTTATGAACAGAACAAGTCACGGAAGTAAAGAGAATAATAAAAGTGCATTTTCTAATGAACATAAAGCGGCCAAATTAGTCACTTAGCCTTTAATTCGATATTAAAGTCATTAATAAAGATTTAAAGGTTATTCTTTTGTTATTTACTTATACGTAATTCTTATAATTTATATTTATTTAATGAGTTTATTAATACATACATATCGCTCATTTACTTCAATAGTGTCACAACTCAAAAAACTAGTGTTGCAGAAAACGCGTTTAAAGTTTCCAATTTACATACAATGCAATGAAGACATCAAAAAATATTCTTCTCTCATGAGGTGGTAGTACAAGCTACTTATATGAAATTTTTACAGAAGATAAAATACGAAATGCCGAATTATTTTGTATCATTAGCTCAAAAAACGATTTTTTTGAGTTATGACACTATTGAAGTAAATGAGCCATATGTACAGGGTGTTTTTTTAGAGGTATAGAACTTCGAATTGAAATAAAACACAAGAAAATCGTTTTAATGTCCATCAATTTGGCTTTATTGGAAGGATAATTTTATGCCATTAATGTTTAAATATGATTTCGGGCATGTGGCCGCCGCGGCTGGCTCGAATAAAGCCAATTCTACAGGTCCAATTTTCAACCACTTTTTCGAGCATATGGGGCCGTATGTTGGCAATAACGCCACGAATGTTGGCTTCCAAGTCCCCTAACGTTTCTGGTTTGTTGGCGTAGACGAGCGACTTCACATATCCCCAAACAAAATAATCCAATGGTGTCAAATCACACGATCTTGGTGGCCAATTGACAGGTCCATTCCGCGAAATTATGCGCTCATCGAATGTTTCCTTCAATAAATCGATTGTGACGTGCGCTGTGTGGCATGTAGCACCGTCTTGTTGGAACCACAACTCATCCACATTCAAAATCTTCAAAATCTTCCATAAAGTTGATGGACAAAGCTCCAATTGCTGTGCACGGTGGCGAATCGATTCATTCGGGTCCTCTTCAACACTTTGCTCTACAGCGGCAATTGTTTCTTCGGTGCGCACTGTTCGACGTCTCTGCGGATGCGTATTATCACATAGAGTAAACGTAGTGCGAAAACGATCCATGGTTAACCGAATTAATTGCTCTGATGGACGATTATGTCGACCATAAAATGGACGGAGCTTGCGGTAAACTTCGCGAACTGAACCATTATTTTCGAAATAAATTTGCACGATTTGCAAGCGTTGTTCTTTTGTCAACCTGTTCATGATGAAATGGCAAACCAAACTAAATATTAATCACTTGACAGCTGACAAAATGGCCGCCAGTTAAAAAGTGATGCCAACTTAAAGTTCTATACCTCAATAAAAAACACCCATTATATACTATTAACTATTTTCTATTTAAGTAATGAATTAATTATTGGGAAATCTGACAGATTTGTTCTCAAGTCTTTAACAGCACAAACAGATAACCGACCCATTAAAATTATATTGGTTCGATAATCGGCTTGTGTAAAAAATGAACTAGTGAACGAGTTCGGCCCGAATCTAATGTGAAAATGTCCAATAGAAAAGAATTCCGTTCTGAATCGAATGTCATTGCTTTCTTGCAACAACTCTACATAGCAATGCGAGTTCTAACACTTCAGGTCACCAGGTGTATTCTTTACTTTTCATTTAATGACCTACTTCGTTTCCGCCATAATAATAAAGTCAACTTTAATTATGTATGTATGTATGATAATTTATTTAACTGCACATATTTAGCCTTCTGGGGTTGTCAAGTTTGCGTGACTTCTTGATACAATGATTACTATTTTTTCTATATTTTTTTAATGTTATAATTTTTTCTGTTTCCACTTTCGCATTAAAAATTTAAACGATTTGTTAGTACTGCACAACAACAAACAATTATCGAACAAAAATTAATACTTATGCATACATAGTTGGAAAATTACTAAATGAAATGTAAAATGTTTTTAAATTTTTAAAAGATTTTAATGCATGTCCTTACAACAAAAAGCAAAATTAATTATTTTTGTTAGCCTTATAAAGTTTAATTTCAATGTTCTTAAGGCAGAAATAAATTTGGTGTTTTGTGGGACTCTTTTTAATTTTAAACTGCTGTATCGCATTAACAATATATATTACAAGTGTATTAAGAACTTAAAACTCCCACAATATTTTAAAATGCTTATTTTTTTCAATATTCCATTTCAGTTATGTGCCAACACGTTTGTGGGGATTTAGTGGCCATGTTCAAACGGTCTTACACAGTATTGTGGGACGTGTTAAATGTCCTTGGCCTTTGGGTGAACGTGTTTACTTATCGCTGGCCGATGGTTCAACATTAACTTATGATTTGTATCAACCTTTAAAGGAATTTGAAGGTTAGTTTAAAATATCTATTTTCTTTGCTAAACGAAAATTGAGGTTTCCAAATAATACGAGGGTTGCGTTTTGTGTTCATAGGACATAACGAGTATACAGGTTGAATTGTTAAAACCTTAACTGTACTCGTATCTGTTTGGTATAGATAAAGTGGGTTGTATTTTCCACGCACTTCGTTAGCGCCCGGATAAGAAAATACGGGTCTAGTACGTACATGTTTATAAAACGTACCCTATGAGGGAATAGACCACTCACAGATAACTTATAACACTTCTGTGAAGATGACAAGGTCCACAGCTGCATTACTACTCCATACTCTATAATCACCATAATTTCATTCATAACAATAATATGAAAAACGAGCAATGGCTAATTGGCAATCGATATCGAGGAACGATTCGAAATAATTTTATTTAAATCGATATCGAATGCTGTAATTTGACACTTCGCTGTTTTTGTTTGTTGATACCAAAGCAATGTTTTTGGATTCGCAACAAGATTTAAAGAAACGACGATAATATGTAAATAATTACACCTAAATAATATTCACCCTCATTCCAGTTTTCGACATCGACGTCACTTTAACAAAATACCATAAAATTGAGAATTGTGTACCCGTTGTCGAAAACAACTGACATGTTTATGATATTTTCTAGACCTTAGGGAACGAAAATTGATTGTCAATAACACAAAACTGTTCTCGAGAGCGAGCAAACAAGCCCCAATTATTTGGTATTATGTTAAAGTGACGTCGATATCGACAACTGGAATAAGGGCGATTATTATATTTATTATATTCATACGTATGTATATATGTATGTATGTAGTCCCTAAAAATGTATGAAAAACTCGTTTTCCTCTCAGCTTAAAAAATTGTTTTAATAAATTATTATTGTGCTCCTGTATTATTTTCAGATGACATCACCGTTGCCATATGTCCTGGCATTGGCAATACATCCGAAAGTGTTTATGTACGTACATTTGTTCACTATGCACAATGCCATGGATATCGTTGTGCTGTCCTTAATCATATTGGTGCCTTACCTAGTGTCCAAGTTACCGCCTCAAGAATATTTACATATGGTTAGTTCAGCTATGGAATTTAATATACATACATACATATGCACATACATACATACTTTCCAACAAAAGACAATAAAAAAATCAATTAAAATGTAATAATTTCATTCAAGGTCATACTGATGATTTTTCTATGATGATTGAGAATCTAACAGAAAAATACGCTGATACACATATTGTTGCTGTGGGCTTTAGTTTGGGTGGCAATTTGGTAACCAAATATATGGGCGAAAGCGATAAGATGAAACCACAAAATATAATTGGCGGTATTTCAATATGTCAAGGATACAATGCTGAAGAGTACGTTCGGAGTCCTTTTCTAAGCACATATATTTTTTAAATATGTGAATATAAACTAAAAATAAATATTATTAATTATTTTGCAGAGGCACTAAATGGCTATTAAATTGGCAAAATTTCCGTCGTTTTTATTTGTACGTTATGACTGAGAATATGAAAAATATTATACTAAAACATCGTCATGTCCTTTTATCGGAAGAAACACGCCAACGTCATAATCTAAACGAGCGAGAAATTATTGCAGCTGCCACCCTGCCCGAACTGGATGAGGCATATACAAGACGCGTTCATAATTTCCCAACTACAACTGATCTGTACCGTTGGAGTTCCTCTTTACACTATTTTGATAAAATCGAAAAGCCCATGATTTTTATAAATGCCAAAGATGATCCAATAGTACCAGAGGACTTATTGCCACCTATTAAGAGTTTTGCCGGTAAGTTTAGCATGTGTTAAACATTACTTATAGTATTTTTCGTATTTTTCAATTTGAAAGAGCTTCAATGTTTTTTGTGTAAAACATATTGGAAGGGACTGGATAAATTAATCTGTTTTCGGGTCTTCTTTAGAAAATCACATTAATTGATAAAAAATATTTCATTCTATAAGAATAGAGAATACTGAACTTAAGGCCGATTAAGAAATTATTCCTAACTAAATCTTATTTTATTTATTGCGTATATGGTAGACCTCTATTTTACTAATTACACTATGATACAAAAAAAAAAAAAAAAATATTCAGGGATTCTAATGTACCAATTCGATTTTGTTGGAGTCCATGGATGACGAAAATACCGTTGGTTTTTTTAGGTCACTTCATAAAGTGATTTTATAACGGTAAATGTAGTGAAAAACGGGGTTTCAGTTTTAAACAGGTGTAACTTCTTTGTTTCCTAACGGATTTCTTTTAACTTTCCGTTGGTGTAAAGGACCGAATATTATCTTTCAACCAAGATATATTTTTTGAAAATCGACTCACAAATGGCTAAGTTACAGTCGTTGAAGTGTAGAAAAAACCCATTGAAAAAGTATTCTTTTGTTTTCCTCAGGCCATTAGTTGCTTATGAGTTACAAAAGAATACTTTTTTAATGGGTTTTTTCTACACTTCAACGACTGTAACTTAGCCATTTGTGAGTCGATTTTCAAAAAATATATCTTGGTTGAAAGATAATATTCGGTCCTTTACACCAACGGAAAGTTAAAAGAAATCCGTTAGGAAACAAAGAAGTTACACCTGTTTAAAACTGAAACCCCGTTTTTCACTACATTTACCGTTATAAAATCACTTTATGAAGTGACCTAAAAAAACCAACGGTATTTTCGTCATCCATGGACTCCAACAAAATCGAATTGGTGCATTAGAATCCCTGAATATTTTTTTTTTTTTTTTTGTATCACAGTGTTATTAAATTATTTTTTTCAGCTTGAGGTCTGGTTATAAATTGAAAAAAGTTAGATTTTCATTTAAATTATATATTAATTTTTGCTTTTATTTCCCAGAAATGAAATAAAACGAAAGTAATAGAATCAGAAGTTTAAATTTCATGTAACAATAAAATCATTTAATTGTAATTTCATCCCTTTTTTCTGTCTGTCTCTAATCTCTGTATTAATGTTATTAACTACTAGTTTAGACGTAAATATGCTAAGCTGGCAACCTTAAGGCAGAATTACCCGACTGTAAATGTAGAACTGTAAATGTAAATGTGTCAGCTGATCGAATCTGTTGCATGAAAAGCTATGCAAATGCTTACCTGACTGAAATGTCACGTAAATGTAACGTCTGAACCTGCAGAAAATAGAATTTCATGACGACGTTACATGACATTTGTAGACAGTGATGGGATGTATGTATATTGAATGCGAGTGTGGCACAATAGCCCTATTTTTGTACTTTTGTTTCTTTTGATAATTTAAGCTATTGAGTTGCTAAATTTGTATACGTACATGACATATTTAATAAATTTAGTTTTCTAATAAAGTTTTTTCTTTATAAAATCTAACCACAGACTGCCAATCGTATTTGTTTATTTTTTTGTTAATATAAATATAGATATATGTATGAATATGTAACATACATGTAGTACATTTGTGCGAACAAACAGCATACAATCGTACTACAACTATTTTTATTTAATAATACCAAAAAAATTATAATATGTGCTTTTAATCATAACAATTATAATGATAATAAAAATATAAATATTTTTATAATTATAATACGTTGTAATGTATGTATGTATACATATGAAGCTAAAATTGTAATTTCACTAAATATCAAAGTCATAACATTGTTTGTAAGTATAAAATAAGGATTTGATACCATTTAAATAATTTTCGTACTTTTTGTACACAATCAAAAATAGTGTGAAGATATTGAACTCCCATCAATGTTTCGAACAGCTGTTGCGCATTTTATTTGAATTTGTTATACTGATAAACACCCAGCAAACAAAAAGTAGTATATATGTGTTCTTGTTCAAAAATATACATATGTGATTAAAGTTAATTATTAGTAGTAAGTACGAACATTAATAAGAAAAGGATAAAACGATAAAGTGGATATATAATAACGTTTTTATATGATTGATGTGCTATTGAAACCATACGCATTCCTGGGAATTAAGGAGTCAAGTCTTTCGTCTTTCCGATGAAATTGCTCAAAATCTGTTTTGCTGCTTGTTGTTATATGCAAATATTACGGTTAGAGGCTTAAGCTGCTATTAAAATTATTACAATTCAGTTCTTTTACATAAAATAATAATTTTTAAACCTCTAGGCACATTTTCATTATAAAAGATGTTTTATTTTAAAAACTCGCATTACTTTTTTCAACAGTATAAAACTTGCCATCAAAAGAAAGTAAATTATAATAGCTTCAGGGAAATTATTAAAGAAATCTTGGATTAATTGAAACATTACCATTTTATATATTATTAACTTACAAGCAGTAATGCATACATACATACATATGTATATATGATCACTTAATTCGTATACATTTCAATCAAAATTAATTCCATGAATTTAAATATTATATGAACTTTCACGTTTGACTGCAAATAACTCGCAATTTATAACCAAAAATTAGTGTTTGCTGGGCACAAAGCAATTAGCATGTATGTATGTGTGCACAAGGAAGTTTTTTTGTTTGTGTCGAAAACACATGACACGTTTTTAAGCATTCTATAAGCGTTCAAACATTTACATTTACATTACATTTACATTTACATTACATCTACGATTTCTACAGTCGGCTAACGAGGCCTTTATTCATATATGAAATTAAAAAAGAATAAGAGAGAAATCTCAAAATGCATGACTCAATTCTCCTGCTCTCTTCCCGCTATTCACCCACAAAGTTATAATATTGCCCCATTAAACCCGCAGGGACAAAACAGATAGTGTAAACAAACACTCGTAACAATATTTAACTTATTTTCAGGGACCGTAACTGTTATAACTTTTATCGTAAAAGTCAGAAAATAAAAGTTATTTTTTGACTTTTATTTTTTCGAGCAGAAATAAAAGTTATTTTTTGACTATTATTTTTCGATAAAAAATAAAAGTTATTTTTGACTTTTATTTTTTCAAGCAAAAATAAAAGTTATTTTTTGACTTTTATTTTTTTGAGCAAAAATAACAGTTATTTTTTACTTTTATTTTTTCGAGCAGAAATAAAAGTTATTTTTTGACTTTTATTTTTTCGAAAAAAATAACAGTTATTTTTGGCTTTTATTTTTTTTAGCAGAAATAAAATTTATTTTGTGATAATTTCATTATATTTATTATAAATTTTGGCGCGTTTGCAATAGTGAATCGTTAAATTTACTTATTTAGAAAAGAATATTTGGAATATTAAATAATAATTTATATGTTAAAGGGGTTGAAAACACAAAAATAACTTTTATTTCTGCTCAAAAAAATAAAAGTCAAAAAATAACTTTTATTTCTACTCGAAAAAATAAAAGTCAAAAATAACTTTAATTTCTGCTCGAAAAAATAAAAGTCAAAAAATAACTTTTATTCATGCTCGAAATAATAAAAGTAAGAAATAACTGTTATTTTTGCTAGAAAAAATAAAAGTTAAAAAATAACTTTTATTTATGCTCAAAAAAATAAAAGTTAAAAAATAACTGTTATTTTTGCTCAAAAAAATTAAAATAAAAAAATAACTGTTATTTTTGCCTGAAAAAATAAAAATCAGATTTTTAAAAAGCATCGCATTTTCTGACAATTTGGTCCAAGACTTTCAAAATGGTATACTTGGTTTCATTCTCCGACATTTCCTTGAGGTTGCTTTTTTTAATCAAAAATTCAAAATTAACAGTTATTTTCGGTCCCTGCTTATTTTGCTTAAAAGAATTCACGGTAGTAGCAAACAAATCACATACTTATATAGATTTATTGTTACTTAGACATCGAAAGGCAAGAAGCAGTCGTGGCCGAGCGGTTAAGGCGTCTGACTAGAAATCAGATTCCCTCTGGGAGCGTAGGTTCGAATCCTACCGACTGCGAATCTTTTTATTTTTAATGATAAAAATTTTTTTTTGTAAAATAAGTAAAAATACAAATTAGCGCATTTTTTTGCCGCAAGTATAATTTTATTAATTACATATCATTTTCCCCTTTTACAGCATCTCGTCACAATACTTGTTACATCGAATTGGCCCATGGTGGCCATTTGGGTTTCTATGAAGGTGGTCTTATTTATCCAAATCCTGTTACCTGGTTAGATCGTACCTTAATCTCTATGATTGGGGCATTATTTATGATGCACATAAACCCCTCAAAACATCAGATCTCAGCAACGCATTAAACGAGCTTACAAATATAAATTAGCTTTATTTGTAAAGATATACATAAAACAAAAATATTAAAAAAAGAAAACCAAAATCAAATTCGATTTGCGATTGAACTGATATTCAAAGGAAATTTAACATTTACAAACAACAAAATCAATGTTTAAATAAATTATTATACATATGTAGTCTAGAAATATTAATAACGATACTTAAATTAAATGTATGTATGTGTATTTATGGACCCCAGCCATAAACGTTTATTAAAATTTGTTTAATGTATGTTTTTTTTTAAATATGAAATATACATAGATTTAAAACCAATTCCCATTTTAATATTCGTTTATGATTAGGGGACATATAAAACTAAAGAATAAGTAGGAAATACATACATACGAATGTATGTATTGTATTTTAAGCACAAGAGAAATTAGTACAGCCAAAGTTTTTAAATCACCTTATATAGTTTTGTGGAGAAAAGATACATACAAGCATGTTTTATAATTTGTATACGAAACTTTTTAAAAAAGTACTTTATTAAATTATTAAACCAATTGCATATGTAAAAACGTCTGAACAGTAAGTGATCAGTTCCAGGCTGTTTGCAGTTGTTTCAAAACATCAATGAAAGAGCAATATATGTAGATATGTATCTATATAAATCATAACGTCACCAAAATAGAATCGCTCAAAATCGGATCAAAATTCATTCATACTTTTTTAAATTAAAGCATTAAATAACTTTTATAAAAATGTTCTATATAAATTTATGTAAGTGTAGAATAAATTCCTTTTTATACCAGTTGTATAACATTTTCAACATGTTGGATGGAGCGGTTCGTATATTTGGGACGACTTAATTAATGAATGCGAAGACTTGAAATTATGTCCCTGAATAACGCTATTCGATGTCGAACGAAATTTAAGTTATGCTGATATGCTTAGAAATGATGTTATTTATATATGAGTATTATTATATTTCATTTCGCTTGTTTTAGCAAAACATAACTACGTCTAACAATTGGAAAAAATTTAATTTTTCACTCCCAACTAAAAAAATTAAATTGATTTTAATAAAAAAAAAAATTAAACAAAACCTTAAAAATAAATTCGGAGAATTTTCCGCCATGTCAAGCTAAATAAGTTTAATTTTTGGCTCTATTTTTGGAACGAACACAGTTGTTTACTAAGACATTACATTCTAAAAGTAAATGAAGTGATTTATAAAATATGGAATATGAGTTTGTATGTATTGTTTGAAAAAAAAATATATATAAATAAATACTGTTTTGTGAAAATGAAACGATTTCACAATATTAAATATGTATGTATATGTATTTAACAAGTTTACAAACAAAAAAAAAAAAAAAAAAAAAACAAAATAATTAAACTTAAAATCAACAGTCTGCATTTTATGCTTGATAAAATAAAATTACAAACTTTTTTGAAGTATTTACATGTAACGTAATCAATAATAATTTAATATTATTTTGCTCGTTTTTTACCTTTTTTATAAAATTTTATATGATAAAGCAACTAATTTATGAAATTCCACAGTTTTGTATTGTTATCTACATTTTAATTGATAAAAAAAATTAGAAACTTTTGTAATTTTTATACAATAAAAACAAATTAAATTGCTTAAAACACAAAAACAAGAAAGATGAAAAAAAAAATAAAATTACTATAATAAATTTGTTTATTAATTATATTTAGGAGATCATGTGTGTGTGTATGTAATAATAAGATACGTGTGGAAATGAAAAATAAACATTCTATGTACATATATAGCACATTCCATGCCAAATCGGACAATTTTTTTTGTTGTATCTATTGCAATAAAAACATTTTTGTGTGTAAAAATTTATTTAGTTGTAATATTTATTTAAAAATGTTCTTAGTTTGGAATTGTGCTTATGATAAAGAGCTTTGTTTGCGGGAAATACCAATAATTGGTTTCTTTTCAATTAAATTATTATCATATAACAAATGAAACATTTATACATATATAAATACATACATATGTATGTATGTATATAATATAAAAAAGTTGCTCGAAAGTTCAAAAGGTTTCTAACTTTTATATTTAGAAATATGTAAATATTAATTTTCACTCAGTTTGGAGAGGTTAAATGGTCTGCTCCCACTATATCCTAATAATTTTTTGAGATGAGTTTTATTTTATTTTATTGCTTGCATTGCTTGTTTTATATAAATGTTCACTGGTCTTGTCAAAAGCAACGAATACTCAGTGAATGGTGAGAATACTTTTTAAGTAGTCTTGTATAAAACGTATGCTCTTAAGACACGACATACTTTTTGAAACGTATTTTATGTCAAATTTTATATGTACAGTTCGAAGTCGAAATACGACACTCTTAATTGGGCCCTATATTCAGTGCAAACAAGCCCAATATATATCATTATGCAGCACTGTGACGCATTTAATTAAAAAAATTGCTTTTTCAAATTGTCCTTTTTGGCATGGAACACCAAATATATAATATATAAAATTAAATAAACACGACAAGAAAAGAAAAACAATTATTTATTTTATTTTTCGACAGATATGTATGCAATGAAAATTTATTTATGAGACGAAGCGATTTTAAAATAGTCCACTTTTTGAAAGTCCATAAATGATTCAAGAAATCGTTGAAAATCCTTTACATCTTTGCAAAACGAATCGTCTTGGAAACGTTCAATTACCATCACACTTCTTCAGTATCTAAATTTTCGAAAATTTTTGTGATTTCAAATCAACAAGAAAAGTTTCGTTTGCACTTGGATGGACTGGCAGTTACGTTTTACTTGTAATAAACATAGTACGACTACATAAGGTTTTTTAAATTGTGGTTGAAGTCTACCGAAATTAAAAAAAAAAGTTAAAAAATTAAATTAAATAGCTTATGTTAGCAACAGCGTTATCAACTCGGTGCGTTTCGCACTAAAGCACCAAAGCTTTTTTAATATTTTTGTGCGAAACATTTCTCAGTTGGTGCGCGGTGAAGTTTCGATGCGTTTTTTAAATTTTTGGTGGCACCAAAGCGAAATCAACACAACGTTTTGTTTCAGTGTGAGAAAAAAATGTTTGTACAATAAAATACACCTACTTCAATACTATTTCATTCAATAAATCAAAATTTGTACAATCAATTTTACAGACCACAATAAGAAAAACAAGTAACGATGCTTTAAGACGTACGAAATCATATGCACAAAGTAAAATTGTCTTGTTGTTGTAGATAAAGAAAAGGAACATTTCATTTTATGAAATTTGCTGCCCTTTTAAATTTTCATAGTAATTGTTTTTGTAGTAAAAGTTGTCACGATCAACGTTAATTTTTTATAAATTGCGTTGATTAGTAAAAGTATAAATACTGAACTATTATTAATATTGACTCCTTACTATAAATAAATCAATGATCTCTTTTTAAAACGGCAAATTCAACCAACACATGATTTGTTATTTTTTTTTGTGCTGGATTAATTAAGAAATTCAATTAAAATAATGAAGATTGCTGAAAAAAAAAATTAGGATTTTGTTTGGTATACATTTTTTGTGTAAAAACAACACATCTTCGCAGTCGGTAGGATTCGAACCTACGCTCCCAGAGGGAATCTGATTTCTAGTCAGACGCCTTAACCGCTCGGCCACGACTGCCTATTGAACTTAAAATCAAACAACGAATATAGGACAAACGCACAATTTGTTACAACTAACAACTGTATAAGTTTTGGCAAATCGTGTGTTGGTTTCTTGTTTGCGGCACAGTATAATCAAAATACATTATTGTTTGCAGCAAACCAGAAACCAACCGACGAAATGTATTCATTGGTGCTGTATTATCTGCAGGGCGCAAATTATTACTTGACTAAATTTTCCAAGACAATATGGGTATTGTGTTAGAGTTGCCAGACGAGGTCACGTTATTAGAACACTGCATTATCCTAAATGTAAGGTAATGTGATTAGAGTTGCCAGACGGCGTAACGTTATAAGAACACCGCATTATCTTAAATGTAAAGAAACTAATACGTTAGCAAATGTTACAACCAATATAATGAAAATTGAAAGAAAGATGATGCCGGACAGTTTGAGCTATTCCGACGATTTTGTTAGTAAAAATAGGTAACTCTTGTTTTAGAGATGAGACCATCTGGACTGTGTTGACGGAATTGTCGACTTCCCCAAATTTATTATTTTCCTTTAAAATGGGAATTAAAAATTGGTTCAAGCATTAGGGAGTTTCTTAAGGACTTTTTCATACACGTAAAAACATGTTTTCTTACCAAAAAAATTATATGAAATTAAACTACGAAACAGGGGGCAAATTACGGCGTTCGATACGATTCGAAATTTTAAAATATTTCCATACAAACCCTATTGAAATAATTCGTAATTTCGTTCGATAACGATTGCCATAATTTGCCCCCAGAATGCAGTACGAATTACTGAAATCTCTTATCATTAAGAAACTTAAATAAATATGTACTGTGGTTTGCATGGGGTTCGATCTATCTCAATAAATGATTAACTTTTTGAACTTAAATCGTATGTACCACGAACATGATTTAAAAAAGAAGGTGGGGAGGGGAAAGACATGGAATGCGAACTTCTTGATTCTAAGATGATGAATTGTACTGAAAATCGAAATTACATTATTTGCCTTTGGATTTTTCAGTATGAAAATGTTCAATTTTACCCCTGAAGTTACTTTGCAAAGTCTTAATTCAGCTGTGTGAAAGACAAAGGGAGGAATACTAACTCTTTTTTTGTCCTTCTCTCAGCTGAATTACGCCTTTGCAAAGTAAACTTTCCGTGTCAAAAAGGGGTATTACCTAAAAGGGATATAACAAGAACAAATTGTAAGAGCTTTCAATGCTGTTCACCTCAAATGCAAATATCAGAGTAATACTATGTTTAGACGGTACGTGCTTCGCTCTCTATTCATGCTTCACGCCCCAATCATGACCGAATCAACTTGCTTCGCCATACAAAATTATGAGAGCGAATCTAGTAGATTCAATATGAATCTACTTGCGAAGCACGTAAAATTGGTATCTTCTCTAACTTTTATCGCAGTTAATCGCCACTTTATCTGAACTAGCTATCAAAACAAAATAGGTATATGTGTATGTGTGTGTTTGTAAACAAATAAAAACAAACCAAAAAACATAGATGTGTGTTTAATATAAATAAATTTAATTAAGTTATGAATAATATAAAAAGGAAAAATAAGAAGAAAATATAGAGATGCCTTTAAAAACAAGATTTCGCATGAGTGGAATTTATGTAAAGTATGTATGCTTATGTGTATGCATGTATATACGTGCGTATGATACGTATGTTTGTGTGAATATACATAAAAAAATGCCACGCGAACAGTGATGCCAACTTTTTCAGAGCAAAAAACACTGTGTGTTCATAAAAAAGCACTAAATGAAATAAGTACTCGTATATACATATGTACATATGTATGTATGTACATAAATATATTTTTTTCTTTTTTTATATTTATCTATTTATTTGCAATACAGAGAAAGCCCATATGGCTAATTATAAATGTATTGAATTAGTAAAAATTAAAAATTTAAGTTAACTACAATTTTAAATTTACTACATTTCATAGGTTTTTGTAATAATTTCAATTATATGGCTCTATATTCTCTATGTCGATTTTGCTTATAAGTTATTGACCTGCTCAAGACCATTTATAAGACCTTTCAAGACATGCAACATTTTTCAAACGCTTTACTACAGCGAAATATTCTAAAATAAACGCTAAACAACACTGTTGGCAATATTTTTTTTGAGTTTTCGTCTTGCCAACAGTGTTTTTTAGCGTTTGTTTTAGAATATTTCGCTGTAGTAAAGCGTTTAAAAAATGTCGCATGTCTTGAAAGGTCTTATAAATAGTCTTGTGCAGGACTTTATTATAAGTAGAATATGAGTAGGAAAATAATTGAAGTTCATTTGGGAAGACACTCCAATTATGGTGTACTATTTTAACAAAAGATAATCAACGAGAATTATACTCCTCGTTTCAAGAAATGCAGTTTCGTCTTTTTCCTCTGGCCATAAAACTGTTTTAATAAAACAATTAGATTTTTAGGTGTTTCGTCTGAATTAATTTTTACATGAACATGGTTCAGTATGTTACATTCTGAACAACATAAGCCTTTTCTTGTTAGACCGTATTTTATATGAATGAAACAATTTGATTTATAAAATTATTGTATTTCTAACTAACTTTTAAAATAGTTATTAGCACTAAAAGTTATTTCTACTTCAACATTTGAACATGGTAATGTTAATAGTCCTAGAGCAAATATTGACAGTATTAGAAATGGATTATGATCAGTTGAATTTCTAGAATTATGAACTTCGATCGAAAATTTATCAGTTCTGAGCAAATTTTTCCATTTATTTATCCTTAAATTTCTAATACTTCGTTCCATTTCTTCAATTTCAGCTAGAAGCAATGCATTCAGTTTCCAAAAAGATATTAATTTTTTTGCCTTACTGCTTCCATTTGCAGAAGTAATAATGTGTAGTTTTTATGTACTCAGTGGAAAAGTTACTGGTTTAAATTTTTTTAGAGAGCCTTAAGTTAGTACTTTTCAGAAGCATTTTTGGAAGCTTTCGTTATCAAGAAAGCAATACATTGCTTCCCTCAGTGGTTAGTAATTAGATTATTGTAATTAAACTATTTTATAACGTGCATGGTATCCTCTGTAATTTCTAGAAATGTATTATTTTTTCTCACTATGAAAGATAAAGTTTTTCTTCCTTCATATTTCACCAAGCTGAATTAACATTCTGCAAAGGAAACTTTGCATGTCTAAAAGGGGTGAAAGCAGATAGTTTTTGAAAGTGAAAATAAAGCCACCACACTTTAACAAATTAATATTTAGTAGATTTGTAAAACGCACTAAAATCAAAGGTGAAAAGCACCAAAAAAAGGCACTAATTTCTTTTTAAAGCAACAATTTGAAAAATTCCGCACTGTTATGAACTAAAAAACTCTAAATCTAGTATTAAAAGCACTAAATTGGCACGCTGCACACGAAGCACGAATGCGCAGTCTGAACAGCATGATTCATTAACATGATTCAGAGAGCGAAGCAGGTGATTCAACTTGTCGTCTAAATATAGCATAAGTGTGTTTGTGCGCAGCTGATTATCTGCGATCGTAAATAATCGATTTTTGAAAAAAACCGAAGTCTAAAAAATGTGTCGGGTAAGCTTTTTTTTGGAGGTAATGGCCAAATGGCAGTTATGAATGTGACAAAAATTGGCACTTATTCCATTTTTTCTAAATTTCTGTATATTTCACACTACTGTGCAAAGTAGAAATATGATAGCTTGTTTCTTGGAAACTGCAAAAATAAAACATGAAAAAACTTATTGCTATCTTTTCTTTTATATTTTCATATATCAATATGTGTGTGCGTATGTATATCTTTAAATAATCGCTGTATCTTGCGACAGCGATCTACAGACAGACTGCTCACAATTTCAGGAAAACTTGATAATATAAGCAAGGTCAAGTTATTGAAGTATCAAGTAGTTGTTGTAACTCATCTGGTCATAATTAATTAAAATAAACAACAAATAAAGTACAATGACTTGGAAAGAACATCTATCATGCACCTGCATATGTACAGACATACTTAAGTAAGTATTTTCTTTATTTTTATAGATTGTATATAAAAAGTATTTGAGCTTATTAAAAGTATTTAGTTACAATTAAGTTTTAAAACAAAGTACAGCGCTTCTAAGTCAAAGTAACGAAATGTTTTTTAAGGCAGTAATTCTAGCGTTTGGCGTTATCGCAGTGGCATTAGCAGAATGTAGGTTAATATAAGTCATTAAGATATCTTCAAATATTTCTTATGTTTAATTTGAATTTGTAGTTGTTGCCGATAGTTCTCAGGAACTGCAAGACGCTAAAGAGTCTTTAGAGTTACATGACTACGAGGATAATTGTATACGTGGTTGCCCTCGAATACTGGATCCTATTTGTGCGGTAGATGAAAATCATCCGGAAGATTATAAATATTTTCATAACCAATGTTTAATGGAATATGACAATTGTCGTTGGAGTCGAGGTAAGTCTTCTATGATGGATTTGGCTCACTTTTGATGCAACTTGATTAATATTTTGGAAACTCGTATACATTTCTATTTTTCGTTCCCACTTTGAAGCTTGGAAGCCCACACAGATGCTTTTGTGTATTAAGGATGTAGATCCGTTGGTACGTGATGATTGCATGCGTGCCTGCCCATTGATTTATAATCCTGTTTGTGCCACTGATGGAAAAAATTATGAAATTTTTGGCAACCAATGCAGTTTTGGCATAGAAAATTGCTTAGCCAGCGGCAGTAAGTTTTATTCGTTTTTTGGTTACAATGTTTTTTTTTTGTTATTTTTTTTTATCTGAAATGACAAACCTTTTAAAATGTTTCAACACTTTTTTATCTCTACTTCTTTTTTGTTTTTGATGGTGTGCCTGAAATGCTTTTTAGAATGGTTGGCAGTGCGCGCTGAACAATGTGGTCTGTGAAATATCGAATTATGATGGAAGCTTTTATCAAATAAAATGTATAGTTGGGCAAAAATTTTTCATTTTTGCGTGCAGATTTTGCATTAATAAAAGAATATGCGTATTTTTATTTTTCATAATATTTATTAAATTATATCAAAATTGTTTAATGCTTATATTGTTTTATTATTATTATTTTTTGCATCGTTATAGTACATTTATTAATTAACCTGTTAGTAGTCTACTTTTACTTATTAAGAATAAAATTATATTTAATATTAAGTGTCTATTATTTTTTTTATTTATTTTTATTTTTATTTTTATTTAATTTGAGTAACCTCTATATAATATTTATTTTATGTTGTTATACATCTATTTCGTATATTATACATAGTATATTTATTTACAAAATTTCTAAGTTAAGGATACATATTTGTGTTATTCATACAATTTTCTTAAAACAGTCATAGACTGAAGATGTTCCTTTTTTCTTTTATGAAATTAAAATTATAGTTTTTCAGCATTTGGAGGTAGGATAGACATACATAGTCGTACATACATAAATATGTAAATATATTACATTATATAATATTGGGAGATTAATAAAAACATATCTTTTCGACGATTTAAAATTTGATCAATTTAAATAAACAGTCGTCAAGATTTTTGGAATATATGTTAAAAACAAGATCTTGGTGTTCAATTGTGATGGGCTCTTCGAGAAATCACACGGTCAGGAAAGTTTTCACTCAGGTGTCATTGCATGTCTGGTACGAGCGCTGTATTGTTGAAAATAAATTTCGCCCTCACCAATATTTTCCGAGTCTGGCCATGAAAAATCGTTTGTGGAATTTTCAATTCCAAAGATCGATGAAATATAGACAAATCTTTTGTCTTTCTCAATAATATGGGCTACAACAACAACGAACTGTTAGTTCATTGAAAAATTTTAAAAATTTTTCAATGAATATTAATAATTTCAGTGCCTTATTTCGCCATTTTTATTAATGGCGTAGTTTTAACTTCTTATATGTCAAGTAATTGTGGCTGCAATAATGACATATGTTACAATAGCGGGGCTTTTCAAAATTAAACGTCTTGTTGGAACACCCTGTAGTAGCAAACTAATTCCTATGATAACTAACAAATGGCGAACAAAATTTGTATTAAAAAATTCGTTAGCTAACAATCGCCAAAAAAATAATATAATAATTTGAAAAATTTATTTGTTGTTGGTTTAGCAGGTCTAGACGCATTTCGTGGCTGCTAAGCAATACATTAATAGACTTCAACTAGAATTTAAAAAAGCTAACTAATGTGTTGCTTAGCACCATTCAAGTGTATCTAGGCACGTTAAACCAACAACAAATGAATTTTTTTAAACTCGCATTCATTTTGATATGATTTTAATTAAAACTAAAATATTGAAAACTATATAAAATAATTTTATAATATAAATATTTATCAAACCGTTTCTTAACAACATAAATTTAAAATTAAATATCAAGAATAAAGTAAAACGTAGGCACGCATATTCACGCGGTGTTGTAGAGCCGATGGCAAAAATATGGGTGATAAGTCTGTATAAAAAATAATGGTAAGAGGCAAATAAATAATAATTTTTTTTTCGTAACTTCTTATTTTTATTTAACTTCTTTTAAAATGAATACTAATTTGAAAAAGTTTGTTTGGATATAAAAAATTAAATAGGATATAATAATAAAATATATTTAAGATTTGATGAAGCTAAAGTTCGTATCGCTCTGTAAGCCAAATTACATGTGATAATTTTTAAAGAACAAATAACTAACACCAAAGTTAATTGTAAATATTCTGACAAACACTAGTAGAACGGAACAATTAACTAACATAAGCATAATTAATAAAGAACAAACGACAATGGCAATACGGTTGTAAGCTTAGAGATGGTAAAATTATGCTTTTATTACAAAAAAGCTTTCAGCAAATTGTAGTACGATGAATCAAAATTCACATAATCCATTTGCCTTGAAAGCTGAGTATATAAAGCAAAAATCTACATCAACTAATAGTATGTTTACACGGTACGGCTTCGCTCTCTATTCATGCTTCACACCCCAATCATGACCGAATCAACTTGTTTCGCCATACAAAATTATGAGAGCGAATCAAGTAGATTCAATATGAATCTACCTGCGAAGCACGTAAAATTGGTATCTTCTCTAACTTTTATCGCAGTAATCGCCACTTTATCTGACCTAGCTATCAGAACAAAATAAGTATATGTGTATGTGTGTGTTTGTAAACAAATAAAAACAAACCAAAAAAACATAGATGTGAGTTTAATATAAATAAATTTAATTAAGCTATGGATAATATAAGGAAAAATAAAACATGGGGATGCCTTCAAAAACAATATTTTGAATGAGTCGAATATATGTAAGTATGTATGCTTATGTGTATGTGCATGATACAATTATACTAGGTACATACATGCACGACTACAACAGAATGCCAACACCAAAAAACACATGTATTTTGTTGGTATAAACAAACGACAAATTGTCAGAAACAAATGTCTTTTGTTTATAAAAATATCAATTACAGGGTAACTAAAGTACAATTGCAGACGCGGCATTCCTGCATGATTATAGTTATTCAGTGTTGCCAATCTGTGTGTACTTAAATAGTGTGTAATTTCTACTCACATGTGTAGGCCATGGAATTAAATTCTTGTATAATCTGTGTGTAATTCTACTTTGGGTTCTATTTTTATTAATTTTTCTTTTAATTTTAACCTACACAAAAGATGTGTAGTGTAATTTTCTTCAATGTGTAATTGCAGACACAGCCTTGTGTAAATTCATTGGCAACACTATAAACATTTTATTCACACACATACACTAACATTTTTGCAGCTTGTAAACAAAGTTTGACATTTATCTGCAATGTATACAGTAACAGGCTGGGCTTGTGCATGTACCTGTTATAATTGTATCATGTGTATGTGTCAATATACATAAAAAGATGCCACACGAACAGTGATGCCAACTTTTTCAGAGCAAAAAGCACTGTGCGTTCATAAAAAAGCATTAAATGCAATAAGTATATTTGTATGTACATAAATATATTTTTTATTTTCTTATATTTATTTATTTATTTTCAATACAGAGAAAGCCCACATGGCTAATTATATATGTATTGAATGAGGAAAATTAAAAATTTTAAATCTACTACATTTCACAGTAGGAAAATAATTGAAGTTCATTTCGCAAGACACTCCAATTATGGTGTATTATTTTAACAAAAGAATCATCAACGAGAATTATAATCCTCGTTTCAGGAAATGTCGTTTCATCTTTTTCCTCTGGCCATAAAAATGTTTTAATAAAACAATTAGATTCTTAGGCGTTTCATCTGAATTAATTTTTACATGAACATGGTTCAGTATGTTGCATTCTGAACAACATATGTATGTAAGTCTTTTCTTTCTAGACCTTATTTTATATGAATGACACAATTTGATGTATAAAAATCATTATTGTATTTCTATAATTATAAACTTCAACCCAAAATTGATCAGTTTTGAGCAAATTTTTCCAGCAATGCATTCAGTTTCAAAAAAGACATTAGTTTTTTGCCTTACTAATTCGTTTCACAGAAGTAACAATGTATAGTTTTTGTGTACTCAGATGTAACTTTACTGGTTTAAATTTTTTTTTACTTTTGTCCACTTTCTTAGAGAGCCTTAGGTTAGTACTTTTCAGAAGCATTTTTCGAAGCTTTCGTTATCAAGAAAGCACTATATTGCTTTCCTCAGTGGTTATTAGATTGGATTATTGTAATTAAGTTATTTTACAACGTGTATGGTATCCTCTGTAATTTCTAGAAATATGTTCTTTTTTCTCACTGTGAAAAATAAAGTTTTTCTTTCTTTGTATTTCAGAATTAACATTCTGCAAAAAAAACTTTGCTGTCTAAAAGGGGTGACAAGTGAAAAATTCTTATTTGGTGTTTATTTATAACCACCACACTTTCATAAATTAATATTTAGTAGATTTGTAAAACGCACTAAATGTACTAAAATCAAATGTGAAAAGCACCAATTTACCGTCTTTTTTTAAAAAGCAACAAGTTGTGAAATTCCGCACTGTTATGAATAAAAAAACACTTAATCTAGTGCGAAAATCACTAAATTGGCACGCTGCACACGAAGCACGAAAGCGTAGTCTAAACAGCAAGATTCATAAACATGATTCATAGAGCGAAGCAGGTGATTCAATTTGTCGTCTAAACATAGCATAACACTACACACAGTGGGCAAAACACAAAGAACGCTTATGATGAAGGTGTTGTAACCATCGAAAACAGCTAGTTGTTCCGTTCTGCTAGTGTTTGTTAGAATATATAATTAGCTTTGGTGTTATTTGGCGTTTTTTGAATAGTGCTTGACGTCTACTGATGAGGTACTTAAGCAGCAACAAAATGCCTTTATATTATACGAGCGTAAAGAGCAACAAATAAGTTTTTTAAATATTAACAAAAATTGTTTTTAGCTTGGAAGCAAGCATTTCTGTAAAATTTTACTAGTATATTGGATTTGAATATTTATCACTCTTAAGTTTCATTGGTAAATTTGCAAAGAAAGACTTTGAACTATTATTTTAGAGCTTATTAAAATAAAATATTGTACTTCAATGGATGGTCAATACAATTAATAATTTCAAATTAATACCAGTTCGGTAGATACTATGCGTAAAAACTTTCTATTTACTCTCAAATCATCTTGAACAAATATATTTTATACAAATGCACAGTTTTAAAACACATTCACAAAAACATTCATACATTAAAACTCTTACTCGTATTTTATTAAAATAATAATTTTTACTCTATTCATTTTCTATTCACACACAAATATTTGAATATTTAAAAAAAAAAATAACCACAACTTGAAATAATAAATATTTATAAGATTCACAGCTTTAATTGATTCAATAAATATGTAACAAAACTCAATTCGCTTTGTTTATCAAATTGGTTATTTTAGAGAAAATATATGTGAATGTATTATTATCCATAAATCTTTAAATTTTTGTTTTAAATTTGTTAAAGAGTGATTTTAATCGATAAATGTTTACAGTAACAATAACAAAATAATTATGAAAAATAAATTCATATTATTTCTACTTGATTTAATTATATGTCTATGTATGTCGTATGTTATTTAGCTAGTCTTAAATTTAAACACTTAATTAAATTATGTTGTTAGGTATGTATATATTATACAAGTATTATTTATATTTATTTTTGTTTTATTTTTTATTTTTATTGTTTTACATAAATTAAGTTAAGGTATGTAGGTAAAAACTACGAGTAAATAAACCAGTTAATAGTTTTATGAACTTGTCGAATTGTGCTGAGCTAAAAATTTAAATAAATAATGGCCACACAAATGTTAATATTTATTTAAGGCTTAAAGGGTAAAAATGAAATTAAAATGAATTTATTTAGCTATATTTATAATGGCACTGACATAAAAAACTAATAAAAATATGTAAAAAAATACACTACATACTTTGTGCACTTGATTATTATAACACACACCAAAAGGTATATTTTTTACGTTACACTGCATTTTTCCCCCCTCAAAAACTTCACATAACATAAGTGAAATTTTTTATGTTTTATTAAGGGCTTAACGAAAAGCGTTGACAAATTCTATATGGAAGAAATTTAAATCACAAAAATAAAATATATATAAAATTTGTCAACGCTAAGCATAGCGCTTTACAAAATAAGGCTTTAAAGCGATTAACAAATTTTAGTCTTATTTTTAATTTTTGTTTTGCTCTTTATTCATCTATAATAAGATTATTTGATAACTTTGCTGTATTAATGAATTTTTCATGTCAAAATAATAAAAATATTATATTTTTATCGGGAATAATTTCTTAATCGGATTTAAGTTCAGCCCTTGAAATTCTAATTGAATAAAAATTTTCTAAAGAAGATAATATAAGTTGAACTAAACTTTGTAGCTGGGGGAAATCCCGGCATTTTTTGTGCTTGTACTTGTTAACACCAGCAATTTAATATGAATTTTTAATGAAATGGAATATGAAAAATGTATACAATTATAGACTTACATTTGGTAAATGCACTTATAAGTAAAACTATTCATTCTCTGTTTTTCCCTTTTTCATTTCCTGCTCAGGAACTTATATCACTCTATCTAAGTTTCTTTAACTATTCTTGTTTATCTTTTACGATCATCATATTAATTAGACTGTTCTGCATGAAAATGAGACCGCTTCAGCTGATTCTTATGTAAAATGACCACCTAAAACCGAATATGACCTTCCTTTCGCCCCATCACCCATTATTTTCATGGGGTTACTCCTTCTCCCACAATATGTCGAATAATAAATTTCCTAAATAATTTAAAAACTATAAATTTATTGAACAATACTTTTTATAAATTTTTCACAACTTTTTTTTTTTCAAAATATTTCGTATCCAAAGAATTCATATTCACCTTCATTTGATGCTTGTGTTTCTCTTGTACCCTGAAGTTGAAATTTCTCGTACTATTGACCAGCAGTATTCTGCCAATATGCTAGCACTCGACTTTCCGGAAAATCTTTTCTCAAACTGAGCAATGTCTTGATGAAATCGTTCCCATGTTCATTAGAAAGTGCTCCTAAATTTTCAGGAAAAAAGTACAGATGTGAGTGCAGGAAGTGTACTTTAAGACACGTGTTACACACCATAGCCTTATATGCTGACAGCAACTCCTCAACATGATCGACATAGTCACCACTTTTTTGTGTTACCCAAAAAGTTTACACACACCTTTTGGAATGCAAGTCAAGCTCGTTTTTCTTTTAGATTCAGGAGTTCAATAAACGTTGAGTCTTGGAAAAGTTGTCTGATTTGGGGTCCGACGAACACTCCTCCTTTGATTTTAGCTTCAGTTCTGTCAATTCATTTTAATCAGGACAGAACACTAAACTTTAGTCTTCCGAAAAACAAAAAATAATTTGATGGTTGACTGTCTGTTCCTCTGAGAAAAGATTTTTACTTCCGTTTATAGGATACTCCACTGCTGAAGTCAAGACCCAAAAAGCTGAGATTCAATCTTACATAATTTCGAACCCCGAAAAAGACCATTCAATTCCAACTGAGTGACAAAATGAGATTGCCAAAGTCTGTTCTGTTCTACTTTATAGGTTTTTGAGGGCACTGGAATTGGCAAAGATTCATGAGTGAGGAATTGGTCTTAGAGCTGAAGGAATATTCGGATATTAAATACTGTACTTAATTTGTCAAGAGATCCTGTTGATGAAAGTCATACAATATTAACAATCGGTGAGATGACAACTAGGTTCGAGCTAAAACATGGGCACAGCCTTTAAGCCATTTGGTCAAGCTACTGTAACAAGTATTGGAGCCCAATGCTTGTTTTATCGCCAACTTAGCAATCAAAGTAGAGTTTATAAGCAGTTTTATGAAGCTGAGAAAGACGTTTTCATTGTGCTTTTATTGTAAACTTCCCGCAAACATAGCAGAAGCTATCAGGATGATTATTACACTCGCGTGTAATAGTTAAATTGTAAAATAAATTTCTTATTTAACAACGATAAAAACGTTAACTGTTTTACTTAATTTAGACAATATAAGAGCACCGAGCGCTCGCTCACAACTCTGAAATATTGACTTTACGATCGCTAGAGATGTACTGAAGCTGGATAAAAATTGCTAAAATAATTTTTTATAAATTCTAAATTTAATTCAGGGCCATAAAATTATCGATAATAGTGGTGGTCCCTCCAAAGTGGTGGGTGATGGGGGAAAACGGAGGTCATATTCGGATTTAGAAGGTCAATTTACATCAGAGGCCAAAGAAATGGTATCAGGGCTCTTTCCTTTTTTCTTGTTTGCAGAACAGTGTTATTTCTAATTATTCGAAAGAAAACAGAAAAATTTTATATAATTACAATATAATATAATCATTTCTCATACTCTATTTTATTAGAAATTCATATTGAATGATGTGAATAAAGAATAAAGTAAAATTTTTTTTCTCTTCTTTAAAAAATCACACTAATTAATAAAAAAAAATATCATTCAATAAGACTTGAAAATACTGAAGTAAGGGCCGGTTAAGAAATTTTTGAACCGGGCACTATAACTTGTGATTTTTATGGGCAATTTTTAAATAAATACTTACAGGAAATTTTTAATAATTCCAGGGGGAAAGGAGCAACATCAAAAACGACTTTCTTCGCTCATGGTACGTGGTCAAAGTTAGTTAATAAATTGTTCAGAAGATACCGATTTATTATAACTATTTATGCCTTATATGCCACATTATGGCCTATTTAGTGAGGCCCAATAGTTGTGGCCTCAAATAAATGTCATTTAGCTGATTGCCACTTGAGTTTAATATTTTAAGTGGTTAATTTAAGTTCTTATTAAATTACGTTGAAAGTACGGCGCACAGTGGACCATTTTGCGAGATGGCGGTCAAAAATCTATAACTTGTGACTGGATTAGAATTTTGTACTGCGGTTTTTTTTGTTCACTAGGTGACACCATAGGCTTTAAGTTAAATATATAAAACTTTAAAATCGACCGGTTGGAAAAGTATTTATGATAGATTTAAAATGCATTTTAAGTTTTAGCTGATTTTTGGTACAAAAAGGAGGTATTAAAATTTGTTTAAAAACTTTTTTTTTTGCACGAAGTCTTATATTTTGTGTCACGTTTACAACTTATACTTTTTAAAAAACTTCAATTCTTTCAGAAAGGGCCAAACTTTGGCCCCCGTGAAATTTTTAGTATGGAGGGTCAAAGGTTGGCTTTGAAAAAGTTTAAGTTAAAAATTAGTTTATTAAGAACCGAACATCCAAACTGCAAACATTGGTTAACATTTTCCTTAGATAAAGAGATATTATTGAAGAAGACTTAGGTTTCTATTTAAATAAAAAAAAAAACATTAAACATTAAACATTTCATGAGAAGTCTTAAAATTGCCATTTGTGCAATTGGGAAAACTTGCCAGACTTGTTTCATGTCTTTTTTCTGTTCCCTTTTGACCTGTGGAAGTTATGCTCCGTTAAGTGTGAGAATTTAGGAATATTTGGAACTTAAAAAAAAAAATTAATTTCTTAAAACTATAAACTCCTTATTTTTCTAGTACTGATAGCTAACAAATAAGGTAATTATACAAAATTTATTTTGATTAAATATCTGAAAAAAATAAAAAAGTTATAGATGTTTAAAAATCGAAAGCTTACTAAGAAATTTATTATTTTAGCAGAATACTGAAAATGTCCTTTTTGAGTCACCCTGTTCACTGTGATATAGTTGAAATAAAGTTTTAATTTTTTGGCTCCCGAGTTACACTAGTGTCTACTTTCGCATGAACTTTAACATTTTACATTCAGTGACCATAAAACATTTCCGAATTTTATGGAAAGCTTCCCAAACAACAGCTGTTTAATACAAGTAAAAAAATGTAAGTTATCAATGTGCAGAAAATTAAAATTGCTTAAGAACACATTTTATGAAACAAAAAGAGTGTCAGAACACATTTTTCTATTTATTTATTCCATGCTATGCAACTATATATTGCATATGTTATGTATTTGTGAAAATTAAAAAAATTTCTTTTTAATAAGACGAAATGATGTTCATGTACATGTTTTCAATAAGCACACACAAGCACAAAAACATATGGTGTGCTCGTAACAATTAAATATAATTTAAATACACAAGGTTAAGCATTTAAGTGTCTCTCAACTTTGTACTGAAAAAAATTAGTTTGGTACTTAAATTGCACTTAAAGGTAAATGACACTTAATTGGGAGGTCAATAGTTTTGCCTTAATGTCAGAAATGTGGAAACCTTCTGAGCATATTCCCGACACGACATGGAGTCCAACTTAAATTAAAGCGTCAAGCATTGCGTTAGCAGCAGGGTACGGATTTTCAATACACTTAAACGTATAAAAGATTAAATGTACTGAAAATTAGTACTCTGCTGCTAACGCAACGCTTGACGCTCTAATTTAGGTCGGACTCATGCAAATTTACTAACACGTGTATGGTATGGTGAAGAGCCAACCATCAGTTTGAAGTCCGTTACTAACCACTTGCATTGAACTAAGACCCCTAACACCCTTATTTGGGCCTAAGCCACTGCCACCACTTGACCACCAAAAAGACATCTCTTAATTAAAATTTTTATATAAAAGCATACAACAAAGATTTCAAACAAAATTAAATTATTTTAGATTGTAAACTAAAGCTGTAAATAACTAACTAGACCCTTTTAAATAATATAAATCTGTTTATAATGGAATTTTTGTAAAACTCTCTATTGAATTATATATTTGTATTATTAGATTAACTTAGTTTTACAAAAAAAAAATCTAAACATAAAATTTTTTTTATAATAAACTATTGGCTGAAAATTGTAAAACTACATATATATTTTTTTTATTAAATTAAATAAACATACATTAAATAATTAATAAATTAATTTTTACTTTATGTTTATCCATTAACAATATTATTTTTATTGATAATAATTGCAAATATGTATTTCTATAGAAATAATTATTTATTTTTACACATACAAGTGCAAAATAAAATAACTTGTAAATAAATCAAATTAATTTAAATCATACATTAATTTTTCAGCATTGTTTGGTTCCTCACAATCAAATGAAGCCATCATTAAATCTGAAAAGAAATATAATTAAAAAAAATTAAGTTTTAATAAACTCATTATTGAAAATGAAAGAAAATTAAATTAGAGTCATTTAAGTATTTAGCAGAAGTGATAAAGTGCTGCAGCAAATGAATTCTTTTTCACATGTTTATTTAATTTGGCAGACAATGAATGAAAATATTATAATTTTTTTTTTTCAATTAGCAGATATCTCTCCATTATTACAACATGGTTATATGTATACAAAAAAGTGAGCTTTTATATTTAACAATGTAAAAAAATTTAACATATCGTATTTTTTCTTGTGTAAAGTTTTCATACTAATAATTTTAAGCGAAACTGGCTTATCTTGTATTATGATTATCTTGTAAAAAAGGAGCGAAATATATATAATACTTAGTGGGTCTACTTATTTATTCCGTTCAGCGATTGCGGAAAGAATTTTTTATGCGGAAGCGAAATTTGCAATTGAGACTATCAGCGCGGAAGTGGTGTAATCCACATCACATCACAATTGCTCTTAATTATTAATTTAAATAACTCTAAATTATCTGATTGCTTTATTACTTTGCAATATAATGCTCATACGAAAAGGTGGCTTACTCTACTTTTTTTTGATAGTTAGTTATGTAAATAATGTATTTATCACCAGAACAGCAATCATAAAATTAATGTGGGTTACACCACACTGCACTGATAGCCTCAATTATTCATTCCACTGCTGTGGCATTTTCCCGCAGTTGCGGTATCATCTCTACAGCGACGGTGTCACCATATTATTGATTATATATTGATTGATTGATTTTGCTCTATTTTGCTTACGCTCAAATTTTATGACGGAAAGCGTAAGGAGAGAACGAAATTGCAAGGAAAATATCCAAATTTGCAAAATTAAAATCTATTTCAATATATTTTGTTCGTTTTATTTTTACAAGAATAAAATTTGTATAGCCATGCTATTTATTTCACGACATAGGAACTAAAATAGTCGAGACTATGGTAGTTATAAATTAATTTTTGCTTTGATTTCTTTGTACTTAAAACCAGGGTACGATACGAAAATAAATGAAACAAATTGTTTCATTCTGTTTTGCTTCGTTCTTTGAAGTGAGCGAAATAGAAACAAAACAAAAACAATAATAAGGATTGCTCCATTTGTTTTTACACATGAGCAGAAACCGGTAAACACAGCCGATGGGCACACAGAAAAAAGTATTCCTGCAATAAACAACTACAATTGAAAATAAAACCAAAAATCAATTAAAAGTATATTTAAGTCAATTAAACTTTTGTTTAAAAATAAAATTTTCCTGCAATAAACACTTTTAATTGAAATTAAAACTAAAATTCAATTATAAATGTATTTAAGTCAATTACACTTTTGCTTAAAATTTTAATTAACTACAAGGTTTAATTGACTCAATAACATGTTTAATCGATTTTTTGTCTTATTTTCAATTAAAGTTGTTTATTGCAGGAATATTTTATTTTCAAACAAAAGTTTAATTGACTTAAGTACATTTTTAATTAATTTTTTGTTTCATTTTCAATTAAAGTTGTTTATTGCAGGAATATTTTTTTCGGTGCAGTAAGCCGTCTAACAGCCACCACCGGTCACAAACAATACATTAATTTAATCTTACGCCGCTAAAAAAGAATATAATGGGAAATAAATGGACCACGTTTTGAAATATTTTTTTTTTATTTTTTTTTTATTTTTTAAAGAGAAGTAACACTCAGGCAATTAATGCCTACTGCTAATACTAGGTGTTACCTGCTTTAGGAAATGGATAGTGAGAGAGAAGACAGGTGGTGAAAGAAGAGATAGAGGAAAGCTTCATTCTTTTACAACTCTGCTTTTCGCACGTTTTTAATAATGCAGTGTTGCAGCGCCTTTCTGATTTTAAATGGGGCGTATTAATTTTTTGAAGCTGTGTCTTGTAGCCATTTTATTAATTATTTTACTTCGCCGATGATTTTGCTACACAACGAAGGAGGGCGCTCTGATGTTACATTAGGATTAGTATCTGCTGAAGTCGGTATAGTTCAGTGACCAGTGACTATGCCTTCATCACTTGAACTTTCCTACAACAACTGGCACAAAGGGACACTAATGCACATCAGAAAAATGCGTGGTGTTGTTATTTAATGACTGTCGGATACAGGGATTGAACCCAGGACCTTCGGTTTTGTAGTCATCGTGCTAACTACTTCAGCCAACGCCACCCTCAATTTGCGGCGAATTTGACATCATCATATAATATAATTTTATTGCATTGTTATTTAACATATAAAGTCCCTTTTCACAATGTATGGTTAAGAGTTAACGTGAATTTTAACTGCAAGTTCATCATACAAAACTTGCTGTTAAAGTCTATGTTTTCTTTTAACCATACATTGTGAAAAGGTACGTAAGTTTGCTTTGTATAGATAGCTAAGTAGCATAGCTATAACCGGGTGTACTCTTTTCTTCTTTTTTTTTATTTAATTTAACATATATTCTCTACTCCAACTTTTTTTTTCAAGATTTCGTAGATTATCGCTAGCTATTAAGAGCAAAGTACCAGGTTTTTCAACAAATAGAAGTTTATTTAAGGCTCCATTCGACCCACGCTTTCACACAGGAAGTAGAGAATTCTAGAGTTCACTCCTAGAGTAAAAATGACCTCCACCAGTCATAATCTTCTTTAAATTTTAGTTATATGTATATGGTTCTCCACCAGGTTTTGAACAAATTGCTAGTTATGTTCCTACTCGTCAGATTAGTATCACGAGCTTAACAAATTTATTATTTCCTATTTCAGTATTCTATTTGGTCTCCACCAGGTTCTTCATCAAATCTACTACGCGTATTCTATTTGGTTACCACCAATCCAATTACTGAGTATTTAATTTGGTCTCCACCAATTTATTGCTTTAATATTCAATAAGTAACTCGGTGTGCAGTATTAAAAGGTTCCATCAAATTTCTTCTAGTGTCAAGCTGTTGCCTACCGTTGCAGTTACATTCCATTACAGTCGGCTAACTAAGCCTTTACATTCCGTTTATATCTCTTATAATCATTTACATTACTTTTCACATAACAGTATCTATCAGCTGTTTCTTATTGTCACAGTTACATTCCATTACAGTCGGCTAACTGAGGCTTTACTCTCTATCAGTAGTCTGTAACACGTTTTTAGTTTTAAGGCTCAGTTACCCGACTGTAATGTAAAGTAACTGCAACAGTAATGTAATGTAATGTAACATACTTTTTATATAAAAATATCGATCAGCTGTTTCCTACGTTGCAGTTACTTTACATTACAGTCGGCTAACTGAGCCTTTATAGTGCAAAACTCTTCTTTCGGTTGTTTTTTGTTGTTTTTTACGTATGTATGTATATCTTTTAACAACAGCGGAGACTATACCACTGTAGAAATAATAAAAACAGGGATGTTAAATCAATTTAGCGGAAAGCATATACTGCAGGAATGGATAATTGCAATGTGAATGTCAATCGATATTTATTTCCGTTGAATTTTTCTTTCCGTGCGGTATCAATAATACCATCCAGTATATACCAAAAATTTTTTATATGCACATATTGCTCTTTTACTACAGCAACGTCATATCTAAAAAAACAAATTGCACAGAAATCGAGGTTAAAGTTTTTAATTTACACAGATTCACATGTATGTGAATACAAATAAGTGATTATAAAACGCTTTTTAATATTTAAAGACAAAACCAAAAAGGTGTCTGTACTTTTCAAATTATTACAAACATTTTATTTTCATTCAGTGCTTAAGTGGCGAATTTTTTGTAAAACCTCTTAAAATCTTAAAGTAATGAAAACCTCAATTTTATTGATCAGGGATATTCATATTACACTTTGCCAGGCAAACACAATAAAACTCGTAAAAACTCATAAGCAAAGAAGCTTATGTTTTTTTATATTATTCGAATACTTTCTCTTTACCAATATTTAAATCCTTAAATTTTCCCGAAAGTTTTTTCTAGTTTATAAATTTCAATGGCAAACATTAGGAAAAAACTTTATTTCGAAGTACACAATGTACTTTTATTTGTTGTTAATAGAACAGCCATTTAAATTCTATAAAACTTTTCTCCATGAATTTTGAGACAAATTGTGTATTTATACTGGCCATTTATTTGGTTGGCCTTATTTAAAATGTAATACTCTAAGGTTTTTTTTTTTGTCTTCCAACAAGAACAAAAACATAAAAGTTATATTTTCAACTTGAAGTACATACTTTGTTTAACCTTCAGAGCTTGAATTATTCTACCATTTTGGGTTGGATACCAAAGACCATTTGAATGACCACATTCACAGGTTGGTACATTTATACAACTAATACAACTAATTTTTTTTTGTCACAAAAGAAGGTGGATTGATATTGCAATAAGAGTTGCTAAAAATGTGCAAAAGAAGTGTAATTAGTTAAACATAGTTTTGTCCATAAAGACGGAAAAAATCTTACCTCATGGATTATGTAACGCTTACTATACATGTGTGATTGATACGTGCTTGATGTCTTGTTTCAAGTTAATGGACCTGTGCCCTCACAAATCACTATTAATTAAATAAATTCAGTAAAGTGTGACCTTGACTAGAAAAAAACAATCAAAATGCTTTCTCGGATTTTGGAGATTTGTTTGGTTTTTGTAGTTATTTTATTTATGCATTTTTTTTTCAGTATTTGGTGATTTATTTTAGTTTTAGCGATTATTTTCGATTCCTGGTGATTTTTTACAGTTTTGGATTTTTTAGTTTTAGCGTTTTTGAAAATTTCAATAGTTTGCCTCTTAAGGTTTCCAAGATATATGTAGCAAGTTGTTAAAATATTACATTAAATGATGTAATACCCTTTAATTTTATTTTTTTTAATTTCAGTGTTAATCATTGTAGTCTGCATAAAAATGAACTAACTTTGCAAAATTTCAAATGTCTATATTGGACTTTAAAACTTTTCGTTGCTCGCTTTAGAACACCCTTTAACTTTTAACTTTTATATATTTATTGTTGTAGCGGCCAGCCACCGTGGCTGAGTGGTAGTGATGCTAGCCTCTCAGTCCAGAGGTCGTGGGTTCGATTCCTGCCATACACCCTGGGTGTTTTCCGCAGACAAGCTAGTCGCTTCGCGGGTTGTGTTTCTTAAGGAAAAAAAAACATATTCTGTGAAAATTTCAGGTTCGTAGCTCCTACGGTTCTCAAGAAAATAGCCTGTGACGATAGACTGACTTCGTATCAAAAACAATAGTAGGGTTGTTCGTGGACATTTAACTTTTTTCTTCTATTTTACTATGAAAGTAAAACATAAAGCATAACAGAAATGTGTAGCAACTTTGTTTAATGAATAAAACACCTTGCAGTTTATCGATCCATAACCTCCAAAAAAACGTAACTGATACATTTTTAGGAAATCGTTTTTTTGACGAAAGCAATTTTAGTCAAAAAGTTAAGTTCGAAAATTATGTCACTTAAGCTTTTTTAGCGCTTTTGGCACGTTATGTTTGTTTGTTGTCGTTTAAGTCTCAAGTGATTTGTTCCACGCACAGGTCATGCGTGCATGGGAGACTTAAATAGATTTAAAAAATACACAACATAATAAATATCTAAATAAGTAGATTTACTTTGGTTCATAGTAACTAATTTTCTGATATATAAATTTTAATATTTTAAGACTTGTCACATATTTTTATGTTATTTACGAAATGTTCTCAAAGTATAGCGTATATCAGATTCGTTACAATCAAATATCATCATTTTGACTTGTAGTTGTACGAGCATTTCGCTCTTGGCCAAAGTTTTCAAAAGTATGTATGCACTCTTCTACGAATATTATTTTTTTTTTCGTTCACTTTCACATCTTTGTTTATTTTTGAGGGCATTTACTGCCCTGTTTTGTGTAATTTTCCTCAGAGGGTAGTGTTTGCTTAATGTGGGTCAAGTATTTCATAAAACATACAATAACTAGAACAACGTTAACATTGCTATTGGTCGAAGGATAAATTCATGTTGAAATGAAATGAAATATTTACGTTTATGTTGTGAATTTATATGTATGCGTGCGCGTATGTATGTATGTATGTATGTATGAACTTAGTGGTACTTGTAGGTACTAATAAAGCTCAAGCTTTTGGAAAGCTGCGGGGTTAAGATCGTTATTTTTTATATTCTTCTTTTATGTTTATGAATAATCAATGACCGTTATTAGAAGCAAAATATGTACATAAGGAAAACAGAGGCAACAAATTTCCATTGATATTGAAGGATAAAAGTTGAATTTAATGAAGACATTCAAATGTTTTAAATCTACGTTTCTTTTGGCATAAATAAAGTGAAATATTTGTTTTTATGAGGCAAACAAAAACCTTAAATTTGTTATTGATTATTTTCCAAAAAAGGAAAAGGAAAATAAATTTTTTACTTTTTTAAAATTGTCGACCAGCTTACAGATCCATTTTTAATTTGATTTAACATATTTTATTTTTGGCAAAAGTGTGACAGAAACTTTAATACTCGTGACTAGGATTTGGAAAACCACAACTTGTGCACATTTTTTGGATGCATTTTTACAGCAGGTGTGACCATATTTTAAAATAACTTTTAGAATATAAAAGAGCTAATCCGAGCTACAAAAAGCAAATTGAATTCAAAAACTAAAGTCCTATGCAAGTCAGGATATGTCAAATCACAGTGATTGCCAAAAAAATTAATAAAAGCTTAATCAGTGCTTTTATAAATTTAACGATTTATAGCATTGGAATAGCCCTATGCTCCTTGCAAGCGTAAAAGGAATAAATACATATGTATATATATATGTATACATAGCATTGGAAGTTGGAATTATAATATTCTCTTATAAATAAGCTTAACGAGTCCCCTCCGGTATGATGTTCGGCTTTCATATTTTTCTAGCTGGTTTATAACTTGGGCCTACTTGTGCACTTGATTTCAGCTCTCTATTTAAAGCAGAAGTGATTCATAATATTGATGAGTAAGTCAGGGTAAGCATGTCCTAAAATTATGCATATTTTGTGCCTCCATATCTCAGGGAGCATTCATTGTAAAACTTTCAAACTTCGCATATGAGCTTACCTCGATTAATAAGTCTCCTTATATTTTAAGTTTCATCATTTTACGCAAACGCAAACGTTGTCTGCTTTTGACATCGAATGTGACAATTTTATAAACGCATTGTTGAATTTTTTCTCTAAGTGTATGTGTTTTATTATTTACAGCCAGAGCTCATATCTTCAATTATGTCTTGCCTTAGTTCACTTAAAACACTTTCCTTCTAATATTTGATATAAATGTGTGTGTGTGTGTGTGTGTTAAAGGCTAATTGAGGTCCAATACAATCAAAGCGATTGCTTTCAATTGTAGGCAATAGTGTGCTTGTATGAGTAACTGATGCAGTAAACTACTGAATAATTCGCAATTTTTATAGCATACTTCTAGGACATATGCATATACATACTAGAGTTCGACCGATTAATCGGCTTCGGCTTCGGCCTTCGGCCAAAAATTGGTAATCGGCCAATATTCGGCCTATGGCAAAAATCGGCCGATTAGCCGAAGCCGAATATTTTTCATTCCAAGCTTGAAAAATAACATTATTTTTGGTCGTTGCTCGCCGACAGTTTCTATTGTGTTTAACGTTTTGAAAGGGTTGCTTTGAAATACAACCCTGTTGCTTTCTATTTTCTTTTACTTGGACGTTCTTGTGAGTGATCATATGAAAAAGCAATCTAGAAATTGCAAAATAGTTTTATTTTTCTTGTTATGTATCCAATAGATATTACAGCTATTTCAGTGATCTCAAAAAAGCTAAATTTTTTCTTAATTCCTATAAAACAAGTATCATTTTTAAAATTTAAAACATTCGGCTTCAGCTTCGGTTTTGGCCGAAGTTTAGGATTTTAGCCGAAGTTCGGCTTCGGCTTCGGCCAAAAAAAACGCCTTCGGTCGATCTCTAATACATACTCGTATGCATATCTACTGTACATATACATAATTCCTAAGCACTCCTGTAAATTTTGCTTTTACCTTTACACACAAACAATATATATGTATATATTACTACTACATTTGCACATACACACACATATGCATGCATGTTTATATGTACATCATAGTTTTAAGTTAATTTCTTCGTGTTTTTTTTTGTCATACACTTGTTTGTTTATTTAATTTTTTATTTCAAAGAAGATTTATTCATACACATCTGGTTTGGTCTGGCCTGGTCTAGTATGGAATGCATCCGTAAGAATATGAACACTTTTCGAAAACTTAAGCCCTTCGACATACACACATGCATGCATATGTACATTCTTATTTAAATGTCCTTACACATAACTGAGCACATCTAGAGCAATTTGTTTGCCAACAAATATGCTTTTATTCTTTTTCTACACGTATGCATGTGTGCGAAGGATATTTTATGAACCTTTGTCCTTTTAGTTTTGCTGCTATTGATAAAATGCTGATGACTCTAAGAGAATACTGATGATGATGACTGGTAGCGTAAGGCTTTTTTATTTAGAATATTTTTTTTTTCTTATTCTTCTAGTACTCATGCATAAACTACCAGCCAGCTTCAAGATACTATTGGGTTGATAATATTTAGACACGTTTTTTACACAACATTTGCACCCAATTTGTTAGTTTATTTTTTCCATTTTCCATTTTGCAAGTGGCAAAAGTTTATGTAAATTGTTTTGAAATTTATGTAAAATATTGCATTTTTTGCTGGAAAAAAAATATATGCAAATATGAAAAGAAAATAGTATAAAGAAAACTTAATTTAAAAATCGAATATAAAAGAAAATGATTTTTTTTTGTGTAGTAAATATTTTTTCTTCACCATGTTATCGAGATTTTGTAAAGCACATACATATATGTATACATATATTTAAGTTTTAGAGTTTGCTGGAGACATTTTGACAGATTTATTTTATAATATTGTTTTTAGCACATATTTTTGTGACATGTTTACTTGAGTTTGTTGAGAGTATGAAAAATTTAAGAAATTTTTCAATATATTTTATTTCAGTTTTTATTTTTTTGTATTTATAATACAAAACAGTTCTTTATCCAAATTAATAACATATTGATGGTAATAAATATTTATTTATAAAGTGTAAAATTTTACATATTTTGCTAAGGTTTATTTGAAAAATTTCTAATTTAATATCCATTAGAATGTGCAAAAAAAAGATATTTTACATGTGTGAAGCTTAAAACAAATAAATGTTTCCGTTCTCAAATATAACAAAAGAAAACATACACACTCATCGTAAAATAAATATAGTTAAGTATTTCTATAAACAATTCCACTTTTATTTCTTTACTTTCAAAATCTATGGATTTCCCAGTGCTGTGAGTTTGCTAATAGCGGGAAGTTCCAAGAATGGTCTGCAATTAGTGTTGCCGTTTTTTTTTTGGCAAAAACTTCAAGTCGACCAATAAAAAATTTTTCTTTTTCAATGGAAATTTTTTTACTTTTTTTAAGTGACTTTATTCAAAGTATATTAATGTGCGTTGATTTTATTAAACTCAAATTCAGTTAAAATGTATATTGTTTCAAGTGAAATCACAAACATTAAACACACGGAAAAAAAAAATACCAATGTATGATCACCATGCAAAAATGTTGATTTCAAATCATATTAAATTTATAAGAAATAATTTACTGTTTAAGTGTGTTGGTGTTTATTTGCTTTGTTCCTAGCTGTAATACACTTTTGTGGTGCAAATAATATTGGACTAGATGGTCCAATCTACAAGAAACGGACTAGTTACATCATGGTCCCATGTAATGCAGACATGATCATGTCGTTTTCACACAATCATTCAATGCTGTACGATATGTGTTCGTGTTTAAATGATTATGATCGTTCTTCTTAGAGACCTACAAATTGTATGCGAGTACTCTATAACTATTCCATATGGGGTAGTTTTGGGGGTGGGCCGACATAGTGCAAATTTGGACCATGTGGTCCGTCCCTAGGATATCGCATTGTTAAATCGACCATGTTTTATTCATACATTAGGACTAGTTTTGTAATAGTCCTGGTCTTCTATGGAGTAGTCCTTACATGCGTGTATGGACTAGTGGCGTAAAGAAGTGTAAAGAGTGATGGGTAAAAAAAGCTAGAATCAGGTTTTTTTAAATTTCATTAAAAAAATGATTCTGCATTTTTATTTTAAAAATACGTATAAATTAACGTAAAGTAAAGGTATTTCAAAAGGAAAAATTTTCTTAGAAAATTGCTATGAATCATGTTAAATTAACATGAAACATATATGTATAAAGCAAACTCATTACCGAAAAAAATTATATTAACCTTGTTTACGTACATTTTAAGTTGAAATTTTTCTGTGTGAAATATATATAACACAAAATATTTACTGCATAGAATATGTATAAGATAAATATATATGTACATATACGTATGTAGTGTTCCAGTTGCCTATGTCTTAAAGACATCTTAAACGATTGTTAAAAGATAATAGAAATAGAAAATCCTGGAATGCATATTGACGAGAGCTCAAATAAATCGTTGACAAAATTTTCGAAGAAAAGGCCACGAAATCATCCAACAATTTTCACCATCATACAGACAACCTCACTCTACAGAACAGACTTTAAAGAATATTTTTAACACACAAATTTAATTTGTTTTTGCTTATTTAAATTATTACTGTCTTATTTAAATTATTACTGTCTTATTAAGAATTGAAATTACTGAACTCAAGCCTGATTAAGAAATTATTTCTGATTAAAATTCACTATAGTTCAATTAAATCTAATAATGTCTCATTTAATTCATCATGGGCACGTGACAAAAATATGTTCACTTGGCGATCACTGTTCACTTGGCCAGAACTGCTTCAGAATGCTGGAAAGCTAAGTCAACTGTAGAAAGCAAAAACAAAGTAACATAAAGCCACTACAATAATACTTATATGTATGTACCGATGGTGCATCGAATAAGTAATAGTAATTAATGTGATGATCGTAAAAGATAAGTAAGAATAGTTAAACATACATAGGTAGAGTGATATAACTTCGTGCTAACCTAAATAGAAAATGGAAAAATAGAAAATGAATAGTGATACTTACAAATGTGTTTGCCAAAGGCAAATCAATAATTGTATACACAATCAATTCTCATATTCCATTTTCATAGAAATTTAAGTTTAATAGCTGATGTTAATAATAATCTCTACCCCAGTAGATAGACATGGGTGCTGATGAAGTGCGTGGCTGCACAGAAAAATATCGGTATTTCCCCCAGCTAATAGTGTCTAGTTTAATTTTTCTTCTCTTCTTTAGATACTCACATTAATTAATAAAAATATTTCATTCATAAGAATTGAAATTACTGAACTCAAGCCTGATTAAGAAATTATTTCTGATTAAAATTCACTATAGTTCAATTAAATCTAATAATGTCTCATTAAATGATATTTTAAAATGCGCAGTATTGTTAAATACAATTTTTAAGTTAATGACAAGTAGTATTGAAATTAAAATTTTTTTTCAATAACATGGTTTTGTTGAAAATAATTCTTGTACTTTTTTCTATGTGATGTACCAAAAAGAAAATATGTAAATAGTTTAGTCAAAAGAAGTCTTAGATAATATGCCAGAAGTATCAAATATGATAGCTTTAAGAACCTTATATTTAGTTAAGAAATATATGTGACCTATTGTGTGAAAATTAAGTTTTGAGAAAAACGCATTTAAAAAACCTCACATGAAACAAAACTTTAAAAAATTACACTTAATCACTTTGCTCAAGCTTGTGTTTTCAGAATACGTTAGACAGTTTTTACACACACACAGCTTACTTTGCCAAGTTTTGAGCTTATAGCACAGAAAGTGAAAGAGAATTAGGTAACTTTCTCTTTCTCTCCTTCAAATTTTTTTCAATAAGTTTTAATAATTTTTAATATCGTAAAGAGTTATATGTTACATAAAGATTTTACTCCCAAAATTAATATTCATATTAAGTTTTTTTTGTACTTTCTGTCAACATTTTAGTTCCTCTGTGAACTATAAGCACAATAATTCTTTGCTCGTAATAATAAATGTGTCTCTTAACTGTGAATCATGTTTTGTTAAGCTCAATGTATACATACAACAAACATACATACATACTCCATTACAATTCGAGTACAAAGTTAACGACATGGAAAATGCATGACTTTTAAAATACGTATGTATGTATGTATGTGCAAAGTAGTATGTATGGTTATTTAACAATTTGGTCATAAGTGTGCTGACATTTTTCAGCCCATTTCAAACAATAAAGAGTTCATAAACATTTATTTTTTTTCCTGCCTTGACTTTGTCAAACAGAAGAAATAAATTTATTTTTGGACATTAATGACTTTCGAGACAAAGCCTCAAAGTCATAATAATGCCTTCTTAAAGAACTATCAAGTAGCATAAAGCCACAAAACATAAAAATGGAATTATCCTCATGCTACATATTCGTATTGCACATACAAGCACACTTTCATGCATACACACATACATATTTACATGTGTACCTTACAAACTTCAAAATATCCCACTTGGCCACGCCTTTAAGGCATCTTTGACGACGGGTACAAGATAATGGTAAGTCGTAGAAGACATATTGAAGACAGCTCCAACCAAATCGTCGACGAAATTTTCATACAAATGGCGGCGAGGTCTCACAAGACGAGATGCCCGACAATGTCACTCAGATTGACGTCAACACTGGTCTATTGAAGACCAAACGTATGACACTGTCACTCAGATTGTTTTCAACAAAGTCTTATTGAAGACAACAATTTTTGACACTGTTACTCAGATTGTCCTCAGATTGTCGTCAACATGGCTTTATTGAAGACAAAACGTGTGACATTGTCGCTCAGTTAGTCATGAACGACGGTTTCCTTTAAATTGTCGATTAGAAAACCTAATCGACAGACGATATGTCGTACATTAATCGTCGAAGACAATGTCGTCTGCGACGATTTGGACAACTGGGAATGAGGTTGTACGAGTATGTGTATGTATGTTGGTATTTATGTATGTATGTAATGCGGCATATTCATCCGTAGTTAAGTAGTTCTGTTGCTTGTATAAGTTGTGGCATTTGTGGCTTTTATAAAAAAAAAATTTGATAAAAGTTTTAAACTGTTACTAAAGGGGCATAAACTTTATTTGTTGGCTTTGTATATCTAAAGAGTGGTTCAAAAAATTTCGGTAAAAAAAGAAGCATGACATGAATTAAAAATCAGCTTTATGTATCTTAAATTTGATTATACTCGTAATACTCATAATTGTTTAAAAATGAATAGAAATACTATGGTTATTTGATAATTTTATTTGATTATTTCCAAATATTGTTATGCATTGAATTACAAATGCTAATTTATTTCAATTACATATGTATGTGAGTGGGAATATTATAAAACCACTACATTCATCAAAATGTATTAATTAAATAGCAAAATATAACAGCAAACTTTAATTAAATTTATACAAAAAAGAAATGTGCAACAATAATTAAAACCATAATAATGGTTGTTATAAAATTTTTTTTCGAAAGGATTAAAAAAAAAAGTATTGTGTAGCCCAATCGTATTATATGCTACACTTATTAGGAAATACTAAACTATCAATAACTTATAAGTCACATCGATATAAAAAAATCAAGCAAAATAATACAAAGGAAGAAAGGAAGATAAATAGACTTGATGTTTCATTTTATAGTTTTTTGAACTGCAAGGAAGATATTTTTCAACAAGATTTTTGGAAATAAAGAGCCTTAGGCTGTCAAAAATACTTGGTAAATGTATCAGTTTGACGGCTGTTATTTGTTTTTTGTTTAGTTTGATTTGCCATTTCATCATGAATATGAAATTTGTTTGTAATCAGGGTTTTCAGATTTATTTTGACCTTTTTCCCCAAATTAAATGACAAAAATCGCCAAAATCACCAAACTATATTTTTTTCTTAGTTTTTAATAATAATATATATTTTTTTATTTGATTAAAACTAATTTTTAAAAATCGTTAAAGAAAAATGTTGTTGAAATGGCTAAAATTCGCCGCAAATATTTTTCAAGGCCGTGATACACTATCATACAAAATCGTGCTATTTTTGAGAAAATACAATCCTGGTATGTTGGTGTTTATGAAAATTTTCAAAAGACAATAACAATTCATCATATTGGAGTTGTATTTTTTCGTAGATCGTTTGACTTTGTATGATAGTGAGTCATGGCCTTTATGAAAGTTTCAGTATTAAGTATTACATTAAAAATTTGTTGGTTGAGGAAAATGAAGGAAGACAAGAATACAGCCTGCGTCCATATTATCAGACTAAAGGCTAATAAAATGTTAAAAAATACTAACACATCATCTTCACGAGTCATCAATTTCCTTGGATACATGTTAATTTTTAAAATTTTATACAAAAAAAAAACCAGAGAAAAAACAATTTAATTTTTTTATATCGACTTTAACGATTCTCGAAACAAATAAATAGAATAAAAACAGCCAACAAAATCGCGTACTAATTTATAAATTGCCAAAATATCGCCATATTGCTGAGTCGAAAATTAGGATGCCAAGCAAGTTTTAAAATCGCTACGTTTGGTGAAAAATCGCCACATCTGACAACCCTGTTTGTACCTTGTGTGCAGTTTTTTTTAGAGAAACTCAAGGCATTTTTCATCCCATTTTACCGTGGTCAGAGCTTAAATTTTTATTTCCTCAAGTCTGTATTTGTAGGAAGAAGAGAGAAAAGAGGGTGGAGTTGGATGAAAAATCTAGCACATTGACTACAAAACTGAAGGTCCTGGGTTCAAGCCCGGTATCCAACAGTCATCAGTTGTTATCGTAAAAGTTCTAGTTCTAGATGCTAATGCTAAAGCTAGAGCGTCCGCTTTCGTCGGTACTGTGTAGCAAAATTGGCATCGGAATCGGCAAATTAAATAACCAATAAAATGGCTACTAAGCACAGCTTTAAAAATTTAATATGCCTCATTGACACCAGAGGCGCTGTAACACTGCATTATTAAAAACGTGCAAAAAGCAGAGTTGTTAAATAATGAAGCTTTCCTCTATCTCTTCTTACATTCAACTGACTTTCATTTTTATCAGAAAAAATACGTATTCTTATTAAGTGCATTTAAGTCAATGTATCCATATATGTTTATTATTTTAAAATTTCCTTGTGAATACATATATCCACATTTCCACAAATTTCCCTTCGGGTATTGCTAAGCCTTTTGTCAATAAACTTAACTTTAAAAAGCTTTAGGTGCTCGACTCAATTTGAATTTATTGATCTGCTCGGTTTTATTATTTAGAAATTTATTTATTATTTGATATCTGAAGTTATCATGAACAACATTTTAGTTAGATGCTACAACATACGGCGCAAATGCATAATTCCTTAATCCCTTTTTATGGCGTAGAGTGCAGTCATGTTAAATGTTGTGTAATAAAATTATAATAAAAATCCAATACAAATAGAATCTAGAGAATTGTGCATACTTTTGCAAAATCTAATGGAATAAAAATTAAAAAAAGACAGAGCAAACTTTACAAATCAAGCATATTTTATTGGAAAAATTTTATAAATTTTTTTTTAGTTTTTCAGCATAAACATTTTTTCTATTTAAAGTAAATTTCTTTACTTTTAATTTCTTTTTGCAGTGGTTATTTAGCCATTCAAATTAAATTCCTTCCCGCTCTCTCTCTCTCTCTCTCTCTCGCTCTCTGTGTGTGTGTATATGTGTGCATGAATATTTTGCAAGTATTTTACTTCATTTATTTCATGGCGTATGAATAATGTTTATGAATAATTAAATATCGAGTCAGGCAATCGAATGCAAGGAAATATAACGGACATTCCTTGCAATAAAACAGAAGCCATTTCCATAAAAGTTAAAAATTGAATACCACATGACATTTAAAAAATTAAAAAAAAAAGAAATACGAAGCAAGTTGCATTGCAAAACAAAAACGTGAAAAGAATGAAAGGAATTCTAACTACAATAAAGTTTATGGTCATTAGATTGTGCCAACCAAGCGAAGGATCAGTGAATCGGCCAATATTTCAATGGATAATTTAATGGACAGAGACGTCATGCACTTAAAGGAAAAATTATTATAAATTTTTAAAAAGAAAATTTTAGAAATATAATAAGCCCCATTTGAGATAATGAAATTTTTCTTGCAGAAAGTCTTATGCTGCTTACTAGCCAAGAGGATACTCATAAATATAAAAGTATAAAAAGTTAAATCAAAAGTTGTTGTAAAAAATTTTTGTCCTTCTAAACAGCGACTAAGCAATGCAGCTTTTGTTTTAAATTTTTTTTACTAAAGTTTATTTTTTCAACCCGCACAGGCTGCAGTTTTTCCATGAATATTATGACCTAAATTTAAATTTTTGATTTTTTTCTATTGATATGTTTATTTAGATTCTTGCAATACAAATGAAGCTGACCAATGAACGACAAAAAAAAATATATATAAATTCCATAAATAAAATAATATTGCATGCAATTTGATTTTAATATAAATACACGTATGTGCATTTATTGACATATTGTCAATAAAAATACTCATATTGTTTTTGTCAAAAACTTATTTGTTGTTTATTTATTCATTAAAAAATCAAACAGAGACCTCACTGACATGAGTGAAGTGCCAAGTTAACAGTGTTTTGTTGCTAGTTGTTTTTTCGCTGGTGTGCTGGACAGCACCAGTAGATGCATTTTCATTGTTTGTACATATATTGCAATGAATGTGAACAGAACGATAAATATAACAAAAGCACTCGGTCGTATAGTCAAGCTACAAAACAATTTCAAGTTGTTAAAACAAAGTGCATGATAATATTTTGTTTTGCCACTAGGCTTTTATAAAAATATAGCCATGAAACACTTGAGCGTACTGAAATGAAAGCACGCCAGAGAGTAACTTAGTATTGTGTGATTTGAAGTCATTATTAAAAGAGACCGAATACAAAATTAAACAGCTTTCAAACACTTCACTACTATTAGTTTGTTTGTTTAAAACTAGTGTATTGCTAAATGCGAGTATAAAGAGTGAAATTTTGTAAAGAAAAATACAATTTTTGGTTATATTCGTGTTTAATTATTTTTAATAATTCAATAATACACTCAAAAAACACATACAGCAAAATTATTACGAAAATGTATTTCCCCCTTTTTTTACTAATTACGGGAATAAAAAAAATTAACCGGAAAAAATGAGGAATTATGAATTTTTTGAATTTTATTGAAAAATATTTTTTGTTGAATTTTATGCTTGCACTCAAGAGATGGGAGAAAACAAAATGTTCACAAACAATCAAAGGAGGTTATTAAAAGAAAACTGTTAAAATTTTTATGTTATTAATAGAGCTAGGAATCTCATGCAAATGCATGTTTTCACTGGGCATCATAAAACGGAAACGGTTAAGTTATCTTTGCGAATCGTGAAATTTCCTTTGAAATGGCATTCAATCGTTTTTGCATATTTTGCATATTTTGCTAAAAATACTCGTTTTTGCATATTTTTGCGCATATTTTTCAATAAATGCATGTTTTTTGTGCATATTTTTGCTATTTTGGTTAGCATCCATTTGAAAAAGTAAAACGCGCCTGATACTTAGTGCGACATCTTCTGGTAAAAGTTGACACATAATTTGTTACAAAATATTTACCTGAATCACCCTGTTGAACTCTAAATTTTTATATTTACACAACATTTTTATTGTTTTGTTCGGGAATTCGCTGAAAATTTTTAACTTTACACAACATAACACATTTTCAGTGGAAAGTGAGTTGATTTTGAGATTTTTTCTGCAAAATTATGGAAATTAACGGCCTGGCCCACGATGTCACGAGAAATCGTTCGATCGACAACTTGTATTGCAAACAAAAATAAATTTTCTAAAGTTATTGTTGTTTGCAATACAAGTTGTCGATCGAACGATATCTGGTGACATCGTGAGCCAGGCCGTTAATTTAACTTAATTTTTTTGTTGTTGAATTTATTGTTTTGTTTTTCTTTATACTAATTTTATATGTAGATATGTATATTAAATGAATTGTTTTCTGCTTTTTTTTGTTAAATTGTTTTTAAATAAAATACTAAAAAAATATTTTTAATTGCATATTTTCTGTGTTTTTAGTGCATATTTTCAAATTTTAAGTGCATGTTTTATGCGCATATTTTCGATTTTTTAGTGCATGAGATTCCTTGCCCTAGTTATTAACATTACAGTTCAAAAACATTTCCGTTCGATTTGGATTACATAACAACCTCCCTAGCTTAGTAAGACGATGATGCCACTTATTACTATTTTTGTTCGCAAGGCATACATTTTTTGGAGGAAAATTTTTTCGAGCAAATTATTTCCCGTGAGAAATAAATTTCGAAGCCTGATAAATTTCAAATAACTATTCTAATTATTTTGCAGCGCCTCTGGTGTTAAATGATGCATATTATATTTTTTTTAGCTGTGCTTAGTAGCCATTTTATTGGTTATTTTACTTCGCCGATGATTCTACTACACAACGAAGGAAGGAGCTCTGATGTTACATTAGGATTAGTATCTGCTGAAGTCGGTGTATTTCAGTGACCAGTCACTATGCCTTCATCACTTGAACTTTCCTACAACAGAAAAATGCGTGGTATTGTTATTTTTAATAACTGTTGGATATCGGTCAACGTGCCACCCTCAAACAACTATGAATTCGTACAGCTAAAAATAAAAAATATAAAAAAACACTCTCATATGCAAACACAACTTGAGCACTTCCTCACGGAAAAAAATATTGATAGAATGTTGGTCTCTGAGTCTCATTTGACTTCGAGAAGCCTTTTTAAAATTTATGGCTACACCTTATATGATTCAAAGGACCCGAGAGGAAGAGCATGCGGTGGATCAGCAATTTTAATAAAGTCAAGACTCAAGCATTATATTATTGACAACATTTGCGAAGAACATTTACAAGCAACGAATATTTGTGTCGAAAATTTTTGCACTAATTTTGTCATATCATCAATTTACTCCCCTCCTAGATTCGCAATTACTGAGGACCAATACGAGGATTTCTACAAATCCCTTGGCCCTTGCTTCGTAACAGCTGGCGACTACAATGCAAAACATACGTTCTGGGGTTCGCGTCTTATTACACCTAGAGGTCGGGCATTGTTCAACACAATTTCAAAAATGGGCTTGGACGTCATTTCGAGTGGGGAGCCCACTTACTGGCCTACGGACATACAAAAAATTCCGGATGTTATAGATTTTGGAGTCATGAAAAATATTTCTAGGGAATTAGTTCATGTTGAAGCGTCTCAAGATCTTTCCTCCGATCACTCTCCCACGATCATTACAATTTGTAGCCCAATAAGTAGTGACTTACCTCACCCGTATGTGAAGACGATCAACCGTGTTAATTGGCTGGGTTTCAGAAAATATCTCAGTACTCATTGTACGGAAAACATTACGCTAAGAACATCCGAAGATATTGAATTTGACATTGGCAATCTTATCAAAAATATAAAACAGGCTGCTGAACATGCGACTACCTCCTACCCGCAGACTGGATTTAATAGAATTTATTCTACGGATATTGAACGTCTCGTAAGTGAAAAAAGAAGAGCTAGACGGGAATGGCAACAGCACAGATCGCCCCAACATAAAATAAGATTTAAAGAGTGCACTAAATGACTCCAAGACTTGCTTGCATTTGAAAAAACTGCATCTTTTAAAAACTATCTGGAAGGTCTTGATGCCACACCAGCATCTAATTACTCTTTGTGGCGCGCTGCTAGAAAGCTGAAAACACCCGTTGAGTTTAAACCACCTCTGCGTACATCTACAGGGGGTTGGGCAAGAAGCGATACTGAAAAAGGTAAAATATTTGCTGAGCATTTAAAATCAGTATTTACCCCTAACTCATGTACTGGTGTTATTGATTTGCCAAATGTAGTGGCGCTACCCCCTCGACCCATAAAATTTAGAACGTGTGACGTACAAAAACTAATTGCTGAACTTAACCCGAAGAAAGCTCCGGGTATTGATGGAATTAGTAACCAGATGCTAATAAAGTTGCCTCGTATTGCAATTAGAATCCTGTTATTTATTTTTAACGCCATTTTACGACTAGAGTATTATCCAAATAGCTGGAAGCTTGCCAAAGTTAAAATGATTCCAAGGCCGGGCAAAGACCTTACCAAGGCTGAGTCATACAGGCCAATAAGTCTGCTATCAACAATGTCAAAGCTTTTCGAAAAACTGCTCATGACAAAATTGTCCCCAATTCTAGTTAGTAGTGGGTGCATACCGGACCATCAATTTGGTTTTAGAAGTCAGCATAGCACCATTGAACAAACTCATAGATTGGTTCAATTTATAAGAAAAACTTTTGAAGAAAAAAAGTATTGCTCTGCGCTGTTCATTGACGTTTCTCAAGCATTTGATAAAGTGTGGCATGAAGGCCTAATTTTAAAATTAAAAATATACCTGCCAATAAACGTTGTAAGTCTTTTGGAAAGTTACATTACTACCCGGAAGTTTACGGTTGTGGAAGGAGACTTCATGAGTGTGCCTGAATCTATATCATCCGGTGTGCCACAGGGGAGCATACTGGGGCCAGTTTTGTATTTGATTTACACTTGTGATATGCCTTTGAGCAGCAATATCCATACATCTACGTTTGCCGATGATACAGCCTGCCTTAGTATGCACGAAAACCCTCACGAGGCTTCCCGATATCTACAAGAACATATTACACAACTGGAACTATGGTTAAATTTATGGAGAATCAAAGTAAACGAGCAAAAGTGTGTCCAGGTAACATTTTCTCTGCGAAGAGACACTTGTTCGCTAATTCGAATCAACAATCAAGTTGTTCTTCAACATTCACACATAAAATAGCTTGGTATACACCTTGATCGACGGTTTACATGGAAGCCCCATATTGACTCAAAGCTAACACAAATGAAACTGAAATTAACTCAGATACATTGGCTGATTGGAAGAAATTCAACACTCAGTCTAGATTGTAAACTTTTAATATACAAGTCGATTTTGAAACCAATATGGTGCTACGGAATACAGTTATGGGGCACTGCTTCAGCTTCTAATGTCGAGAGAATCGAACGAAGGCAAAACAAAATTTTACGGTTAATAACATTGGCTCCATGGTATATAAAAAATTCAAATATACATCGTGATTTAAATATGCCACTAGTGACTGAAGAAATTGCAAAATACGCTGGCAAATATTTAACAAAACTCGAGTCACATCCTAATCCGCTTGCCCGTAATATTTTGAACTTTACTGGACACATCCGCCTAAAAAAGAGGGACACAAGGGCTCTTATTCATAGCACTCCAGATGGGACTTCTTGAAAATACTTTTATTTTTTTCCTTTTGACTATCACTACTTATGTATTATATATAACTTTTACTAAGCTTATGTCCGACACTGGTCGGGCCTAATTATATAATTATAAGCACCCAACAACTATGTTTGTTAATTTTTTTTTAAATTAGTCAGCACAAAGCAACTGTAACTAAAATGTATAGACTGTGTGAGCTACAATCACACGCATGAGTATAAAAATACTCTGACTATTAAACGGCTACACATCCATATATTCAGGACTATTTGATTTACACACACACATAAATCGTGTAAGTATGAGAGAGAGAGTTAATGCATTTGATACGCATCTGATATTTTATTTTTAGTTGTAACGTATTTTAGTTTTTTTCGTTAAACGAAGTAGAAATGCTCTCTTATGTTAAAATTGGCTATAGTCGTAGTTGTGAGCATACGAATTGCTTGCGCTACAATTATGATTATTCTCAGTTACTAAAATTAAGAATATTTACTTATGTATACATTTTTTCAATACTCATTGTCACTCAAACATCTAACTCTTCTACTTATGGGCGGGCCTTTTTGGTTTTTTGTAAAAATGTAAAATGCTTACCCTTAAACGGGAATATAACAGAATGCACTAATGCACACATTTATTATTATTATTAATTAGCAGAAAGAAAAAATTCAAACAATATTCAAACAGAGGGTGAAGATGTTTTAAAGTGTTTACCGAACTACAGTAAATTATTTTGTCTTACAGCCTGTTTGTGTAAGACTTTGACGATGAAAATCTTCACGTTTCTGTAATAGATTTTCCTTTAATCTATTACAAAAACTCCAATATTTCTAACATCAACGTCTTACACAAACAGGGGGTTAATTATTTTCCTATTGAATAATATTTAATTTTGTAGTTTACAAGCTTATTTAAATTTCAGCTTCGTCTTTGTGAACTCTCCTTGTTTTCATCGCAATCTAAATCAAAAACAGCTACAGCTGAAAATGTGTTAAAATATGTTTTCATAAGCAAACTGAAATAGCAAATTCTTAACGACCGCTAAATTGAATTTGTATTATCTTTAATAATTTATGCCTCCTGCTACATTATTAGCAGGTTTTGCTTCTCCTGAGCTTTTAATATGTTTTGAACTGTGAATGATTTTGATTTAGTGCACGATATATTCTTTGTTGTTTTTTCCATATTGCGAACTAGTATCAGTCTTCAAATTGCAATTATTTTGTATACGCAATTGTTTAAAAGATAAATACTTAAACACATATAGATACATACATACATATGTATGTACTCATATACATATTGATGCTTACATATACATATATTGTCGGCTTGGAGTGTAAACCTGCTAACTCACTTACAGGAGAGACAAAATACTGCTAACGGTTTCTATACAAAGCTTAAGAAATTAGCCTCATGATACATTAAGTTGCTTCGACATATAGAACTTCAAATTAAAATAAGTATTTTACAGAGATTGGCAATGAATCATGTTTTCGCTGACTCATAAAATTTTAAATATAACTTAGTAGACATCATTTAAAATCAACAACTCTGATTTACGCATACTCACCAAGACATTGATTTATAAGTATAGGTTGAAATAAATATGAATGCGACGTCAACTTAATAGTTATACCACACTCACACTCATAAATCACCTCAGTTTGATTTATAATTTCTGGAAAATACTTATATTACTCATATTCATTCAGCTCACTCAACTCATGCATGTATGTTTATTTGAAGTTTTAGTCATTAAAGAGTTTGCAAGTAGTACACAATAGTAGGAAATAGGGTTGTTTTTCAATTCCTGCAAAAAAAAAACAGGAAAAGCAAGAGAGAAACACATAACCTAATAATGAGAACTTTAATGTTCGTATGCAAGGTTATCATTGTGAATCATACTTATTTTGCATCGTCCATAGGCATTGATGTAAGGAGAGTGGAAATCAACAACATCATAAATATTGGTAAGTACGAGTTCGATGCGCACTTCAAATTTTCGATTGAATATGATTCATAGACAAACAACATTGCAATAAGTGTGAGTGCGCATAAGTACAAGAAATTATAAATCATGATTCAACTCTACTCACTTTTTCACTACTCATTGCGCTTCTCTGGTATTTTAGCAAGTCGGTGAGGCGTATATCTCTCTTTGGAACGGCATTAAAATGTCATTTGTTACAAAAAGTGGATTTAGTAGGCTTACACTCTAAGCCGACGATATAGCCTTTGCAGCAATAGCGTCATAACGCTATTTAAATTTATTAGCAACTTAATGGTAACATATAATTTTTCTTCGAGGAGGTGAGTCCGCAATATATTTCTATGAAATTTTTACGCAATATAAAAGACGATGTGACTATGAATTTGCTAATATTAACTAAAAATTTATTCTTTTGAGTTATGACTTTCTTGCAGCAAGGATTATATGTACTATCTAACTCTCTATTGTTGCCTGAATTGCTGGTTAAATGACTCTACTTATTAAACCCTCCAAAGCTAACTAGAAGCTGTTGTTGCAAATGATTCTCGCTCACAAAGTACGACAAGTACTTTTTGGATTAGAATTACATAAAAATGTTATTTCATTGTTTAAGTATAATGTGTGCATGTGTTTGTGTTTGTGTTTGTGTTTGGCCATGCGAAAATATAGTTACAATTAAATACAATTTGTGGCATTGTTACAAAAGAATCAAATGCACAAAGCGACATATTATTACTGTGTTCACTGGTATGTTATTGACATAAGAACACTCAACATAAAACTTAACATTAATTCAACAAAATGTATTTAATGAAGTTCCATATACATAATCGCATACATACAAACATATATTTTATGGGCCCTCAAAGTAAAACGCAGTCTCGGCTATTGTTTGTAAGTTATGTTAAATTAAAAACAATTAAGAGTAGTTTGTTATGTGTGTGTAATACACACTGTGTATGTATATACATATGTTGCTAATATTTATAACCAATGAAATATGCGCATAATTAAGAGTGACAGATATAACTTTTTGTAAAGCTTCCCCTTAATGTGCCAACTGTGGGACAGATACTTTTCCTAATATATTTATGCTTATATACAAAAATTTTACCAATATATATGTATATGTACTTAACAATGACGATCCAATTTTCAAACAGTGTTTTTCATTTAGATAGAGATGTATACAGGAAAATCAGCTTGAAAATTATGTCATCCGATCAAAGGCAACTTCAAAATATTTCAATTATAAATGCTGTTGATAAAATAATCTTTAGCTTATTGAAGTTAATGAGCTTTATGTCAATAAAAATCTTTTTTATAACATATAAACCCAAAATTTTGAATTTCTTTTTGTTGATCTTATCACGAGTTTAATTGAAATTATGTGCAAAAGTTTCAGGCAACTGAATATAAATAAACTTGAAAGTTTTATTTTGCTTTTTTTGGAATTATTGCAATTTAATATAATAATTGTCAGAGCTGTAATTTTCAAAACATTATTGAAATATTATCTTAAGAAAAAATATTCTTTTTATTAACAATACATTGAAATTGATTATTCAGGGCTAAAGCTAGTTTCTACGAACAGTAGAGAGCAGTAGAGAGCAGTAGAGAGCTTATGATGAGCATGAGAAAAGCTTTAGCCAAAAGTTTCTCAAAATAACTAAAGCTATTATTTTAAGACTTCATTTAAATAAATGAGAAGTCTAACTACATAGAAACAAATTTATTTTGTATTCAATTACTTAACTCAAAATTTTAAATAATAATACCCGTATTCATAAAAAAATAAAATGAATTTGAAATTCCTTTTTAGGAAAGTTTTGTATGAAAAATTTGAAATAAAATACATTTCAAATTCGTTTCAAATTTTATGAATATGGGGGTAAATATTCAGTATTTATTTTTATTAACATTTTTCTATTTTTAGTTTACGTACTCTTTTAAATGCGCTTTTAAGGTCAGCGAATTAGAATAAAATATTATTTATTTTCATCCTTCGTTTCGTTGGAAAATCTCAACTTCTTCAAGTATGTTTTTATTTATTAGTATTAAAAATTAAAAATACCAGACTTGCGATTTTGTTGCAGCAACTTTTTATTTTTTACTAAAAAAGAGCAAGATAATTGAAAGTCTGGAGAGGGTCTTAAATATAATGAAAACCAGTTTTTTTCTTCATTCATTTTATATGTGACCTTCTCGGAGAAAAGTAGCCTAGTGTGTGAAACTGAAGTTTTGAGAAAGACGCTTTTAAAAAATAAAATTTTTATGTTTTCTCATCCCGTTTCTTGACACACTAGGTCCATTTTCTCGGAGAAGGTCATATATGTACATCATACCAAATACAAATAAAAATTAAAATTGACTTTACAAAGATTTTTGTTAAAAAAAACCAGCCATAATTTTTTTCCAGTGTACTTTGCCATTACTGCAGAATTCGATTTGTTTTCAACTCTAAAATCAGCTGTTTTTAAATAATCAAAGCACATATATTAAAAAAAGCTCTCAAATAAACGTCAAATAATCTAAATATACTCTTATAATAGCGTTATATTCACCATTTTGTTAAATATTTTTTAAAAAATAAATCCTTTTATTAAGTTATACCTTTGAAGACTTTTTTTTGGCACACATTTGACCTAAATGTTTGTCCTGCTTATTTCTTTTAAACGTTTTAGTAAATCTTAATTAAAAATTCTCAGTTTCATTCCGCCATTCAACTGTGTACTTAAAACTTTCTTTAGAAGTCATTTAAATATTGAAAGTTTTTCCACTTCTTTTGCTATTTAGTTTGTTTTTAAGTTTTTTTTGTTTTTAACTTTTCTTAATTTTTTAAAAGTACTGCATTAATTTACACCAGAGTAGCAAAAAAAAAAAAAAACAGTGTTTATATTGTTGCTCCCTTAGAAAGTTGTTGGCTTTCATCTTCAGTTTTTGTTACTTTTTCCCCCTTCTCATTGTTAGTTAGATTTTCAACGAGGTAAGTCGGTCATTCGTCGATGTCTCTAAGTTCTATTAACAGTGGGAATGTTAGCAATGAAGTACTTTTTTCTTTAAAGTGCAAGTGGATATATACAGTATATAGAATCAAGTATATACAGTTTACAATTTAAGTTGTTGACGGCAATACTCCAAACGATGATTATGAACATTTTAGGCGCTGTTATTTATTTGAGCAGGCAAGCTTTTGTTTTTGCACTTGGTGACAAGAAAGTTAATGTGTTTTTCAGCACTTTTTGAATAATATAGGGGTTTAATGAATATATATTTAATATAATGATGTTTTACAAGATTTTATTTCGGCTTATGTACCTTTTCACAATGTATGGTTTAAAGATAACAGAGACTTTAACGGTAAGTTTTGTATGAAGAACTTGCAGTTAAGGTTCACGTTAACTCTTAACCATACATTGTGAAAAGGAACGTTAATCGAAAATGTAACTGAAAATTTTTAAGGTAAAATGGGACTAGCTGAAAGCATTACAAAATGTAATGCAATCTAGCAAAGTTTACAAAATATTTCTACAAGCCTTAAAAATAATTGTATGCTATTGAGAGTTTTTTTTTTGAGAATATATGTGCCCATAACTATGAAAGTAGTGTAAGTAATAATTTTTATGTGTGAATATATTTATTATATATATATTATTATTATATATATTTATTAGATTACATATGAACAAATCAAAATATATTTCCATATTATGCAACATGTTAGTTTCTAGTTGTACAAATCTCGTTTAATATAAATTTAATTAATACTTATTAAATATTTATTGAATTTATTTTAAAATTGATTTAATATTTTGCTACACTTCTAGAAATAATTTGACAAGAATTAAATTGTGTTTGAAAAGGATAGTTAGATATGTTTTTGGTCTGAAACTTAGACAACATGTATCGGCTTTTAAAATGGATATGCTGGGATATGAGATTGAAAATTTCATTAGCGCTCGTCAAATTATCTTATTTTTTAAAATTATGAAGTTCAATTGCCCACCATACTTGGTAGATAAGTTTCTTTTTGGAAACTCAATACGATCTGGTACAATTGTTTTTCCAATGCAAACTACTCTTATTATGCACAAGTCTTATGTAGTTAAATTATCAAGGTTATGGAACTCAATTATTCCTTGTAGTGAAAGGAGATTCTCGCAAACCATTTTGCAGTTTGAAAATACGTTCAAAGCAAATATTTAAACAATAGCTCATCTATTTTTGCCACATTCAACAAACACTGATTCAAGAAACTGCTTAGCACCGTTCCTTCCTTTTTGTCATAAAATGTTTAACTTTTTTAATCATCATTGTTGCCTATAGAAATATATGGAGGGGGGGGGGCGGGTAATTTTAAATTAGAATTAAGTGATATGAATTAAGTCCCAATGCACAAGGGCACATCAGTAAGTTCGAACTTCCCTTGTAGTTATATAAAGTACCATCTATTAATAGCCTACTGTCAAATTTTGAGCAAGTGTCGTCAATTACTTTGCGTTTAACAGCTGTTCAAAACATACAACCTCGTGTATTTCGCTAAAAATGGAAAAAAGTGAATTTCGAGTGCTCATTAAAAACTATTTTTTGCGCTAAAAAACGTCAAACAAACCAAGAAAAAGCTCGATTAATAATATGGAGACTGATTTTCGTTGTGGTCGCACAAGTACAAATGACGCTGAATGTTCTGGACGGCCAATTGAGGTCAGTACACCCGAAAATTTCGAAAAAATCCACGATATGATATGTTGGCCGATGGAAGAGTAAAAATGCGTGAGATTGTTGCTGCTATAGGCATTTCATAAGGCAGTGTGATTTCGATTTTAAATGATCAGCTGGGTTTAAAAAAGTTGTTTGCAAGATGCTCTCAATTGACCGTAAACGTGTGACAACTTCAAAGGCTTGTTTGGAGTTATTTTACCGCAATCTGAATGAGTTTTTGCGGTGCTTTATAACTGTAGATGAAACATTGATCCATTACTGTACTTCGGAGACCAAGCAGTCTAAACAATGGGTTTCTCCAGGTGAACCTGCTCCGAAGAAGGTCAAGGTAAGTTTGTCGTCCAATAAAGTGATGGCAACAGTTTTTTGGGATACACGCGGGATAATCCACATCGATTACCTTCAAAATAAAAAAAATAAACGGCAAATATTATGCCAACTTATTAGACCGATTTAATGATGATTTAAAAAGAAAACGACCCCATATGGCCCAGAAAAAATTCTTTTTCATCAAGGTAATGCACTAGTGTACACGTGTGCAGTCTCAATGGCAAAACCCTATGAATTGGACTACGAATTGGTACCCCATCCATCATATTCTCCGGATTTAGCCCCTAGTAGCTACTTCTTATTTTCAAACCTAAATAAATGGCTCGGTGGAAAGAGATTAAGCTCCAACGACCAAACAAAGGCCTATTTTAAGGACTTCGAAAAATCCTATTTTTGGAAGGGATACAAAACTTGAAAAACCTTGGACTAAGTGTATTGAGTTAAAAGGAGATTATGTTGAGAAATAAATGTTTGTTTTGCAAAAAAAAACTGTGTTCTATTCATTCCGATCCCGAAAAATTCCGAAATCCCGGGATTTGATTTTTTGAAATCCCGAATCCCGGAATCGTAAAAATCAGCTATTTTGGCCCACTGGACTTACAGCTGGTATGCATTTGTGTATGTATGTATGTATATATGTATGTATGTATGTATGTATGTATGTATGTATGTATGTATGTATGTAACGTATGGACTCCAAAACGGCTGGGCCGATTTTGATAAAATTTTCAGGGAATCTTCAGAATATTCAGGCGGGTGACACTGTGGAGTCTGATTTTCGGTCTGCGGGTGGAGGGGCGTGGCAAAATCAAATTTTTATATTGCACCACCAATGCCATATATACATATATATATATATATATATATATATTTATTTGTTTTGCGGGGAGGGTAGGGGTAGCGAAGCACACCGGGTTAAGCTAGTTTAATATAAAATTAAAACTTAAAAATTTAAACTTAAAAATGAATTATGTTTGAACATATTTTTATATAAAACTCAAATTAACAAATCATTTTCGGCTACCCTGTATCGATAAATGTGCATAAAAGACATTAAAACTAAAGGCTTCCAACTGCATTGCGAATTTTAAATAAAGTCGGCTGTTATTTTCCCTATCTTGACTGCTAGTGCATATTTGTTTTGCAATAGTTTTTGCTAAATGCATTTATACATACATATGTACATGCATACATACATATACTACATATCTGTATATGTATCTGTATATGTATGTATGCATAAGTTTTAAAGCGTGGGTATGTGTATGCATGCTTTTATAAAATAACATCAACACAATCGTTTACCATTCAACTAAAAACAAAAAAATAAAAATAGAGAGAAAGAGAGAGTGAAAAAAAGTATTTAGAAAAAAGTAAAGGAAAATACCATTTGGGGAAATGAGTGCAAATTGCAGCAATTTAAACAAAAGAAACTCTGCTTAGTAGTTTGAGTTTGCTTGTAGGAGTGTAGGGAATATTTGTATATATGTTTATGATTCTTGGCAGATGAAAGTTTGCCTTCATTTTACACTAGAACTAGAGCGAACGCAAGCTTATGACTTTTTCTTAAGTTGCGCTAAAGGAAATAAAAATTTTCATGTTTGTTTTTATACTGAATATAAAATAAAACATGCGAATTATAAAACAAACGTTGTGTTTTTCTTTCATCGGTATTAAAAACGGACAAACACACACTTAATTTGCACATGTTTAAGAACGTGGAAATGTGCATTTAAACGTGTTGTTGTGTTGCTGTGTTCATGTAAGACTTATTTCTGCGAAATAAACGATTGTCTCTTTGTTTGCTTAACAGTTGGTTTTTTTCTCCTTCAGTAAAATTCCTTTTAATTGCATGTATGTGTGTGTGTGTGTGTGTGACTTGCTGTTTTTAATTTTTGCCCTTATTTAAGTGTGTGGCAGACATACTTGTGTGTAATTCAATATGTCTCCCAGGCATTCTGCAAATGGTTTACTTTGTTTTATTTTCTTTTTTAACATTTTAAATGCACAAGTATATGTATGCCACAGTCCTTTAAAGACAATCATGTTTGGTGCATACAAGCGCCAACATTGCAAAAACAATTGTTAATGGTGAACATTGTTAACGTAAACATTGTTATGTCAGCGAACTTTAATCCCATGGAAATCTACGAGTTACCATAACTGCAATACCATAACTGGAATGTCATTTATTCTTATAATTATGAAGTAAAACGGTTGAATGATTTATTTTTGTATTATTTTCACTTTTTATCTAGCAGAATTTTTTAAGGCATGAATTAAACATAAATATTGTTAAGATTATTGTAACACAAAATACATGTATTACATAATTACGTATGCAGTAATTAAAAGTCTAACATGGATAAGATTTAGAGGTTTCAAATATTTAACAAGACTTTTCCTTATCAATTTTTATAAATTTTTATAACTGAACTGCAAGGATATCATGCCGATAAGTTCAACTCAACTCTAAGCAAGATGTAAGCATTCCAATTGCACATAAAAAGTATTTTTCTTGGGTTTCTTCTGTCTAAATTAGCACCCCTCCAAGAAGGATATATTTTTGATTACGGGGCCCCAGCTGAGGTGATGTGGCTTTTTCCGTTGACGTACCTTTGGTACATTACCCATAGAACTTATGTGTTACTACCCAATCTCTGGCAAGAGAGGAAAGGATTTGCACATATTTATAAAAGGAAGACAGGTTCCTGTTGATGTCAGTTAGGTGCAGCGTCACCAAGAACTGCCCTTGAGTTTAAAAGACAATAGAGGTGAAGCCCTTGTGGTGGAACTTCGAGGTTTAACCAGAGGCTACTTTGTTCATTCTGTAGGGTGCATGGGGGCGTTGGTCTGGCATCTAACCCACACCCGGTGCTTGGCACTCGGGAGATAAGGCCGTAAAGGCAGGTACATTACCCATAGAACTTATGTGTTACTACCCGATCTCTGGTAACAGAGCAAAGGATGTGTTCAAAAGACGAAGCCTTCATGGTGGATCTTCGGGGTATCACCAGATGCTTGTCTCTGGTACCACGGGTGCTCGTTGCCTTACAGTTGAGCTGCTCTAGGAGTTTGGGTATATGTAGCGGTCATCATGATCCTTTACTAAAAGGTCAAGTTTGTCCTACCCACGGGGTTTAAGGGATGATTTTGATGTTTGTGGAGTAGACACTGGATTTTTGGCGACACAGGCATGCGCCTATCTCTGATGAGTGGTTGAGCTGTGCCAGCAATGATTGAGGAATTCTCTGGGGGACCTCACTGCGTGAGAATCGGGAGAATAAACGTGGTGACTGTTTGTTGCCACCAAAATCGGTGGGAAAATAGTCTTGGCTTTCTAGTGGTCGGTGTGACGCGGTCAGCCAGACACTATTCTAAGTGCTGTTCCCATATAACAGATAATACTGTTTTGACAAAGTCATTACTGCATAAAGAGTTTAGATAGCTCTGAGTACCTCAGCAAGGTGCTCGACGTAGTACAGGGATAAGAACTATGATCGAAGATTGCAACCTATGCGTCTTGAGGAATAGGCAATAGGTTCATTCTAAAAGGGTGCATGGGGGCGATGGTCTGGCGTCTTACCTACACCCGGTGCTTAGACTACCCATGATATTAGGCCGTAGTGGCAGGTACTCACAATAATTTGAAATACATCTTCCCAAATCAGCAAACCTAGAGAGATCTACAGTGGATAACGGGCGTGGCAATCCCGGCGCCCTAGCTGGTTTAATTTGGAGTTACTACTCAATCTCTGAAATAACAGAGCAACGGTTGTGCACATATTCATCAGGTGCTCGCGTTAAGCAGAACTTATGGGAAAAGGATTTACTGCATAATTTCATAGGCTTCGATTATTTTAATATTAAATTTTAATAGGCGTATCTTTTTTAAAATTTTTAGAAGTTCTGTAATCCTCTAAAGCAAGTTTGGCTGGTTAAATTCCTGCACTAAAATTATACAATGAAATTATGCATATCAACAACTTAAATCTTTAACAACATTTTTGATATCTCTTTTGCACTAGAGTTTGTTATACACCGCATTATTCTCTTCGAGAAAAAAAGCAAGGCACATAAAGTTGCTTGAAGTTGTTGAACTGCAGTTACTTTGCAAAATAAATGAATGCCTGACCCCCATTGCATCTCTTACATTACATCTGCCTCACATATTCGCCCTCAAAAGTACTTATATGACCATTATTATTTCATAATCCCTACACTACTACACTATAGTTTCAGTCAGTTTACAATTCTTTAATGCAGTATTCCTCTTTCAACTCTTTAGTTATTGTGCTACTACTCCTCCATCAGTTAGTGCTCTTGCAAGTGGCGAAACATTCATTTCGTTGCAAAATTTCATTGTTGTTGCATACATCATAAATAGTCGTATATTCACATAAAACCATTGCAGCTGCAGTTTATGAAAATATTTGCTCAGTCAGAGAAATAAACGAATTTTCATTTCACTGTAAATATTTAAGCCGAAAAGGAGTTTTTTGTTGTTGTTGTAATTCTTGTAACAATGATAAAACATAAACTGCATCTGCTTTAATTTCGCATGCAGGTTGTAATTTTGAACATTCATTTTCTCTCCCTCATTCTGTGTCTCTATCTTTATCGTCATGCAATAATAATTGCTACAATCTTTATCATTCTTTTGTTTAAAAAAAGTTTTTTCTTCAACTTTTTTTTTTTTCGAAATAAATCATTGGTAATAAATGAATTCTTGGCATTTATTTTTGAGAGTCTTAAAAAAACATAAATACACATAATACGGCATTAAGAATGTAATTAATTTTAGTGAGGCTGCTTAACTTTTTTTCTTAAAAAAAAGAAAATGGAAACAAAATGCTGTAAAGTATGTGTTTTTGGTACAAATTTGTGCAAATTATAAAACATTAGCTGGGATTTATAATTTTGTAAGTGTTTAAATCAATTGGTTTTTTAAAATTATTAAAATTATTTTAGACCCCTAGTTTTTTAGAGTACTTTTCTAAGAATTTTGTGGCGTTGGCTGAAGTAGTTAGCACGTTGACTACAAAACCGAAGGTGCTGGGTTCGAGCCCAGCATGCCAGTAATTAACTAACCACACCATGAATTTTTCTAATGTGCATTAGTATCTCTTTGTATCAGTTGTCGTAGGAAAGATCAATTGATGAACTATACCGATGCAGATACCAATACAAATGTTACATCAGAGCGTCCTCCTTCGTTGTGTAGCAAAACCATCTGCAAAGTAAAATAACCAATAAAATGGTTACTAAGCACAACGTAGAAAAAAAATTCAATACGCCTCATTTAACACCGAAGGCTCTATCTCTTCCTTCACCGCCCCAGTTGACCAAGACTTTCGTTATTGATATCGATTTCGAATATACATATGTCGAACATTTATCGTTTAAAACTATCGAGACTGACACTCAAAAATGAATCGAAAAAAGTTGACAGGTCAGTTCAGTTTTGTCCCAAAAAACATTTGATATCGAGATTTCGCTAGCAATATCAAAAGTGAGACATTATCGAATTAATTTCGATATCGTAAAAATGCAGCAGAAAATGTAACAAAGTATTTTATTTTTAATTTATTTATTTTAGCTTTACATATGTTATTTATTGTTTTTTAAACCTTGACTTATGCTGCAGGATTTGAACATGGTACCTTCATTCTAACAGACGAGCACACATCCACTAGGCCCTAGTGACTAGGGGTATCATGAAAAAAAATGTTTCTGTTCACTTATTGCACATATATATGTATGTGTTCTTATTTTATTTTTTAACTTATAGTGCTATCATGCTTCGAACTTGGTACCTCTTGACTAACAGGCTGGCACGCTTCCACGCAGCTAACGTCACACATTCGAAAAACTATCGAGAGAAGTTCGAAGTTCGAACAAATATCGTACAATTTTGTTTCGAAATTTCTTCGCTTTATTGAGCATTTATTTTTATCGAATCTCAGGTCAAGTGGGACCTGTCTTTTCTATTACTATCCCTTCCCTAAATAAAAAAGTTTGGTTACATTTCGTTTTTATTAGACGCCTGTTGACAAAAACAATTGACTCACCCTAATATACTCGTACATTTAAATTATACATACCCTGCAGGTGATAGGTATCAATTGTCTAAAAGCTACTAGTAATGGGTGTTTTTTATTGAGGTATAGAGCTTTAAGTTGGCATCACTTTTTTAACTGGCGGCCATTTTGTCAGCTGTCAAGTGATTAATATTTAGTTTGGTTTGCCATTTCATCATGAACAGGTTGACAAAAGAACAACGCTTGCAAATCGTGCAAATTTATTTCGAAAATAATGGTTCAGTTCGCGAAGTTTACCGCAAGCTCCGTCCATTTTATGGTCGACATAATCGTCCATCAGAGCAATTAATTCGGTTAACCATGGATCGTTTTCGCACTACGTTTACTCTATGTGATAATACGTATCCGCAGAGACGTCGAACAGTGCGCACCGAAGAAACAATTGCCGCTGTAGAGCAAAGTGTTGAAGAGGACCCGAATGAATCGATTCGCCACCGTGCACAGCAATTGGAGCTTTGTCCATCAACTTTATGGAAGATTTTGAAGATTTTGAATGTGGATGAGTTGTGGTTCCAACAAGACGGCGCTACATACCACACAGCGCACGTCACAATCGATTTATTGAAGGAAACATTCGATGAGCGCATAATTTCGCGGAATGGACCTGTCAATTGGCCACCAAGATCGTGTGATTTGACACCATTGGATTATTTTCTTTGGGGATATGTGAAGTCGCTCGTCTACGCCAACAAAACAGAAACGTTAGGGGACTTGGAAGCCAACATTCGTGGCGTTATTGCCAACATACGGCCCCATATGCTCGAAAAAGTGATTGAAAATTGGACCTGTAGAATTGGCTTTATTCGAGCCAGCCGCGGCGGCCACATGCCCGAAATCATATTTAAACATTAATGGCATAAAATTATCCTTCCAATAAAGCCAAATTGATGGACATTAAAACGATTTTCTTGTGTTTTATTTCAATTCGAAGTTCTATACCTCTAAAAAAAACACTCGAATTACTAGAACAGCAAGAACTAGTGCGAAAAGGGTTAAAGTTGTTGTATAAAATTACTAGTTCTGATGAGTACTAGTATATGAAGTAGTTCCAAGGCATCATATTGCAAAATAAATTTTGACTGTAATAGCGCATTTGCACTGTACGAAAATTGGTATTATACAATTACTAAAGTCTTAGGATCACCTATAAATAATTATAATCAAATAATTACAATTAACCTTTTGTATTTTTGAATTTTGATAAATAATTGTGAATTTTAACTAGCAGTTGTCACTGGGTAACAAAGGAATAAAACCACCAATTTTATATAATTTTTCTTTGCAAAAGAACTGCTAATTAACTAGTCCTAAACTAGTACCAATAGCACTAGTAATTTTCTAAACACACTCAATGCTAATTTGAGCATTAACATTTTATAGGAAAGTTTACGGTTGGGAACTAGTGGTGGTGGCTTCTGTACTAGTGAAATACCAGTTGGACACTATTTCGATCTCCTGCAGGGTATTTATATAACACATACATACAATATGTACATACATATGTAGGTAAAATCACATTTGAACTTAATTTTATTTTTATTGAAAGTTATCCCTACTCAAGCAGAACACAAAAACATTTTGCACTACAATCTCTTACCAAATGTGATTAGAGTGAAAGGCCAACAAATATGTACATAAAGAACAATAAATGGAAATGTTTTGAAATAAAAAGATTTTGTGAATATGCATGATATATTATTGGTCATGGCAAAACCAAAGCAAAAGGATGTGAACAAAATAATAATTCATGAGCTATACAATTGTTACTATACCAGTAGGTACTTGTCTGCATCCTTGTTACACGAGTACACAATTTTCTATAAATTGTGATTAAATGTAATTGTATTATTCAATACAACGTAGAAGTACATACAAAATAAAGCGATCTCAGGCATTTTGAAAGATACATAGCATATGCTTCTAATATAAATTCTGTATTTTGTTCATTATAAATATGTTGCTATTTGTTTTAAATCGTTCATTATGAACTTGCTTTATTGAAAACAGACAGTGGGTGTATGTAATTTTATTCCTCTTCCAAATTTTTGTTTTTTGATGGTCAATTGCTGTGAATTTATTTTACTCTGAACGTATTAATTTTGTAAGATTTTTCAGAAACATAGAAGTGAATAACACCAAAAATATTACACAGAAAAAGCAATTAAAAAAAGATTGCAATATCAATTAAAAAAAAAATAAGTAAAAAACCCACTTAGGCTCGAAATGATCCTTTTTTGAGCCCCAGCCGTTAAGAGTGGCCTCAGAACGTGCTAAAAGAAATTAGATATTGGTTTGACCACTCCCTTCAAGGACACCAGACATGATCTAGAGTGAAATTCTCAGCGTAGCGGCAGGCCTAAGCTATACATTGAGTTGGAAAATTAAACAATAAGCCACAAGGATAGTCAAATCGTAAAACGAACTTAAAACCGTAGTACAAGCGATGGAATGAATTTTTAAGATACAAAGTACTTAATAAAACACCCTTTACAAAAGAATTATTTTAGACTGAAATTTTTCTGAGAAGCAAAAGCAAAAAAAATCCTTTATGTTACTTGAGAATAGGAAATGAGTGGTTTAAGAATACTAAGTTTAATTCTTTAAAAATTTCTTTGGAATAGGAACACTACTCCAAAGCTAATGGGCTTTTTCATTAAATATTTTACTTCCACTTTGTATTAAGAATGTATATGGGGGAAGGCACAGGGACTGGTGTCTATATATTGGGAACGAACATTCGTTGTTCTTTCAGACTGCCGAATGAATGCAGCGTTTTCCAAGCTGAGATCTTGGCGATCCTCAAGGCAACGAAACTTGTGGCCAGGAATGTAGCTGAAGGTAAGAAGGTAACTTTCCACGTCAACAGCCAGGCAGCGTTAAAAGCTTTGAAGGGATACAATGTCAAATCGAAACTTATTAATGACTGTAGGAGAACCCTCAACTTGCTTGTCAGACTATATTGGGTTCCTGGCCACAATAGTATTGAGGGAAATGAAACTGCGCGATGAGCTGGCAAGAATAGGGTCGGCTTTAGATGAGGGAATGTGTAACAGATTGGTGGTTACCAATAGGTCACTACTATAGGGAACTCAGTAATTGGGTCGAAAGAAGGACTAACAGTTCATGGCAAACTAGAAGAGATTGTAGAAGGCTATGTGGCCAAACCTAGACTCAGGAAGATCCAAGCTGCTACTGGACATGTATAGGAAGGCAATGTGAATAATGATAGGCACTCTGACTGGTTACTGCTTGGTCAGAGCAAGAACCAGCATATGGGAAAGTGACACTCCAGATTTCTGTAGGATGTACGGGGATAAAGAGAAACCAGAAATTATTGAATATATTATCTGTCACTGTCAGAAGCTGCAACGTCATAGGCTTAGATGCCTGAGGAGGCGTTTCCATTATAGCATTACTGATATCGGTAGGTGTAAGCTAGAGGACATCAGAGGCTTCATCATGGGCATTCGGTGGCTAAAGAACAGATAATAGGGTCACTTCTGGATACAAATGGGGGGTAAATATTATTTTTAATGGGCAATAGAAGGGAATGACAATGACAATGGACAATTGGGTATCCGAGTGGAGGTGTAGTTTTGGCAGCACCCTTTCTAACCTTGTACTAAGCTTCATGCTCTTAACACTAATAGTTGATTTGTAGGCAACGTCCTAACCACTTAAGCATACTCGTACATTGCCATCAGTAAGTTAGGAGGTTTTCCAGCCTTCCTTCCGATTTTAAATGAATTGCCCGAATAAGATAAAATTCAGTTCCCATTAGGAGATTAGATTTCATATCCAGCCACGGGAGTGCACCAGAATATGAGCACTTCAAACAACATTGGTTACACTGATATGTATATATTTTTTCATTACTTGATATATTATATGAAAAATTCTAGCGAATGTTGTGTGTTTTCAAACAGTAGATACACATTTGTGGCAAGTGTGAATGTCACTCATATCTTTAAATAAAATCAATTTTATAATTTATGTATATTAATATTTTATAATTTCAATATATGTATATAGTTACTAGTACGACCAATGTACTCATATTATTGAAATACTTTAAAGCAACTGCATCAGAATAAACTTACATAAGCTTACATATATAAATATTCTTGTGCACTCGTATTATCTCTATTGTAAAACACCAGTATTATAATATGATTTGTTATAGGTGTCTTTTAACAAAACAACAAAAGTAATTTTCTCACAGATATGACAAGAAAATTACATGTCCTTCTTTTTATGGTATACGAGTATGCTGGTAAATACATATTTTACTAACATGCATTAGAAGATCAAAACTTAAATTGAAAATTACTCATACGCATGGACAATTTTGATAACCCAGCAAAGAGTTTATATTTTCCAAAGGATGAGGGAAAATGTTTTTATTTTATTTTTTGGGTCATTAACTTCTTTTCCCAAAAATGAGATGATGTGGGCGCACCAACTACATGTGGTTTAAATAGGGCAGCGTACGTGCGACACAAATTATGCCACATTCAGCACGAGCGACTTTAGGCCTGGTCATTTGTAGTGGAGATGATGTTAACAGTGAAGCTGCAGTGAGCATTTGCCTGATTTTGTATTCCATAGAAATAACATTGATAGATTTTTCAAGTTAATAAAAAAAATTTTATGATATCTCGCAAAATTTATTTTATTTAAATTTAAGGCGGTTTTTTTCGGTTTTAACAAAATCATTTTGTATTGTCATACCAGGATATAACAATTGGGCTTAACGTTAAAACCAACATTTCCTAAAAACCTGTTAGTTTGGAAATACTATTAGATTTCTTTTATGTTAATGGGTAAGTAATGAACATAAAACCCGCATTTGTTGCTGGGATATTGGAAACAAGTAAATACATATGTACGCACATACTTCTAGTTATAAATGATTGTATTGCAAACTATTTCTTAAAAACACAAACATTTTTACACATCCTGAAGAAATGTAGAGTTAAGCTTAAAATACAAGTTTGACGATATGACAACAAATACTAAAACACATATAAACTAAATTTAGCACTATGGGACGGGACTTTAGAAATTCTCAAAATTTAATATTGGCACACAACTGCACAACTGTATGAAGATTTTTGAAACTTTTTAATTGCTTAAATAATCACTAAATTTGAAATAAAGTCCTTAGTAAGAAAAGCAAATTAAACAATGCAACATTGTTACAATGTTTTTGTATGCAAGTTTATGTGTAAAATTTTGCAATTTAAATAAATCGTTTATTTCCTTGTATGTATTATATTAAGTGCATATATTTAGCATATTTCCTGTTCAGTGATACGAGCAAAAATAATTAATTTAAGGAAATTGTGGATTTTAATTTTGAATAAATTAAAAGGTTTTGAAAATTATTTTTATACACTTGATGGTAACTCAAATTGCATTAACTAATTTATTTGTAATGTAAACTAAGATTGGAGATTGTTTATTTTAAAACAGATAAACAATGTAAAATTTTCAAGAATAATTTTCAAAATTAATTTAACAAATGTTTGCTGTGGTAAAAACATATGTATTCCAAATATACTTAAATACACTTTAGGAAAACCATATACATATATACATATAATTTTTACTTCCAGTTTTCATGGTAAAATTTATTTTATTTGTTTGTATTTTCATGCAACCACATTTATTATCCCCAATTTTTATCCTCTTATGTTATTTAATATGAAAGATGGAAGAGTAAAATTATTTTTCAGCAGAAATAAAAATTAAGCTGATCATATAATAATAATAATTTTTACTATTTGCTATTGAGTGCAAGCACAGTACGCAACAGTATGCCATTTTCATGAAACAAATGAGCACAAATAAATACATTAGATTTTTGTCAGGGACCGCAAATATTAATCATTGATTAAAAGAGCACAATGGAAGGGAAATGCGACAATATTACACAGAATGAGAACATAATCAATATATATATATATATATATATATATATATATATATATATATATATATATACACGCAAACTAGACCAGCACGAAGGTATGGATGTAAAAGTAAACAAGTAAGAGTGCTATATTCGGGTGTGTCGAATTTAATATACTCTTCCCCGAAATACGTATGAAGTATATACATTAGGGCGGGTTGATTTGTATGGAGGCAAAAAAATCGCTCAAATTACAAGGAAAATCGTATTCTAGGTATCAAAATAAGAAAGTTTGCTGAAGGAACTATATCTCTAAAACGTATTTTGATGTCCCGACTTTTGATCCGAAGGGTCAAATTTTGAAAAATCTCACTTTGACCCATTTAGAGTTCCTCAACCGAGTGAAATTTAGAAAATTAGAACTTTCTTTATAGCACAGTCTCGCTTTTCTTTGCTATCATCAAACAACATTGATAAACAGCAATTCGAATCGTCGTCAAAAATGGAAAATATACCCTTTTCCATTTTTTGGTAAAGGGTATAAAAATACGTATGAGTAATATATTATAATTCATCAGTATCACTCATACGCACTAAAATGGTGATTTTTTAAAATGTTTTTATGGTAAACCCCCCGGGGTGGTTCCAGGGAGTGTGCTACTGGCATAGGTGGGTCGGCCCTCCAAAATTAGTGGGGGTCGGCCATACATTTTGACTCGATTGAGGAACTCTAAATGTGTCAAAGTGAGATTTTTCAAAATTTTACCCTTCGGATCAAAAGTCGGGACATCAAAATACATTTTAGAGGTATGGTTCCTTCGACAAACTTTCTTATTTTGATCCCTAAAATACGAATTTCCTTGTAATTTGAGCGATTTTTAAATCCACCCGCCCTAAACGAATTAGTTTTATTTATATATACTTTTTATTACAAAAGAAAAAACAAATTATTTAACCTTGGAAACATATTTTTGATTTTTCTAATTTTTGATAATAAGTTATTCCTTTCTAAGAAAAAAATTTGTTTTATTCAGTTACTTTTATGTACCATAACAAGTTTAAGTTTTCCAGCTCTGGAGCTGTGTTTTTTATATCTTTAATTTTTTATACCGAACTTTTCTTTCTTAAACATCAATTATGTTTAATTTTTAAAGGAAATAGTTAGTTTGACTTGGTTTATTTTATATAGAAGAAAATAAAATTTTCCAACCCTGGAATCAACATTTATATTTTTCTGATTTCTTATACCAATCTTCTTTTTCTCTTAAATACAAAATATGTTTAATTTATGGAGAAAAAGAAAAAAGTAGTTGTAGTATGCTACTTTTACATACCAAAAAAGAGTTTCAGTTTTCCAACCCTGGAAGCGTCCTTTTGATTTTCCTTTTATTTCAAATGCCAATTTAATTCTGATTGAAATTTAAAATAGGTTTATTTAACAAAGAAACAGAAACTAGTTTTAGCTGTTACTTTTATATGGCAAAACAAGTATAATTTTCCAGCTCTGGTACCGTCTTTCTGATTTTCAATACCAATCTATTTCGGACCATTTCTAACACATCATTCCTGGACCGTAGTTTCTAGCTTTTCTGAGAGCTGCGCAAAATAGGTTACAGACAGACGGATAGACTTGCAGATGGACGGACAGACGGACAGACGGACATCGCTTATTCGTCTTCCCTATTCATAAGTATCCAGGAAATATATGTATATTTTATTAGTCGCATATTATTATTGTGGAAATTACACACAGAATAACAAATATATATGTATATTCACTCTTTACCTTTTTTTGTGAAGAGTATAAAAATACACACTATTTTGCATAGAAGCCCATGCAATGCAAGTTGCACCAAACACTTAATACCGCCACTGCTATTTGTTTTTTGATTAGCATGCATATGCCTGTTCATTTGCTTATTTTGGTTTATATTTAAGATAAACTTTTTATGGTTTGTTTATTTCATATATTTATAGTCGTATGTTTTTTAATATTACAATTATTTTTGGCTTGAAAAAAAAAAAAATATGTACTAACTTACTACAGAAAGGCCCTAACTCATTATTTTTTCGAAATCGAAATTTTTACATTTTTCGATACTTTAGATGGTCTTCTAGCGAAATATAGAAAAAAATCGATTTCAAAAAAATTATGTGTTAGATCCTTTCTTTATTAAGGTAACGATGTGCTTATCAAGTTTAAGTTTTTTTGTTGGAAAATAAAAGTTTTTTTTTTGAATTTTTTATTTTTTAATACTAATTTCTTGAGTTTTATTTTTTGCTTAGAAAGTAATGCAATTACTGTTCAATGTCATAAACTCAATTGAACCCACAAACTGCAGTGGACCAATTTCTATTCCATTATACATTACATATGTTACATTTAAATAAAGAGTGCAAAAAATGGGTTTTGCAGTCCTTGTTATTTATTTGCTTTCTATGATTTCGTTTTTGTGGTTTTTGTGTTGGTTTTTGTTTTGTGTTTCAGACTATTACAACTAGAACTTTTATAACCGAAAATGGTAAAATATTAATGCAGATATGGCTAAAATTTGGTAGAAAGTTAGTTTAAAAAAACAGTAAGCAAAATGTTGAAGAAAATAATTGGAAATTTGATACAAAAATCTGTATAGAGTTTTGGGAAAATGGTGGTGTGAAAGGTTCATCTTTCAGAGTATGTTATTGAAGTTTTAGTGTTAAAAGCAAAATTATTGTTAAAATTGTTTCTTTATATCTTCTTCTTCTTTACAATTTTATTTATATATATTTAGTTTGAGGTCTGGTTTTTTATAAAAATATTTTTTTATTGTCAACTAATATAAATACATATTTATCGTTACCTTAATATAGAAAGGCCCTATCTCCTTATTTGTTTGAAATCGAATGAAAAATACAAAAATCTCGACTTAAAAAATATTAATGAGTTAGGACCTTTCTATATTTAGGTAACGAAGTATTAAAGCTTCGTTTGAAGGTACTTTAATAAATTTAAATAAAATTAGATCATAAGTAAAAGTTTTTTTTTTATTGTTATAACTTGAGATCTTTATTATCAAGATTATTGGTATTTTTGTTCCAACTATTGCTGATAGTAGAAATGGGGGCTGTACGAATAATCGCCAAAAAAAATCAAAATAATCACCCGCAAGTTACAAATTCACCGAGTTTGGCTGATTCAACATTTTATAACACTTGGGCATTTGTTCGTAATGTACAGTTGGCAAATTTCGAAACCATATATAATTATTTGAGCAATTTTTTCGTTATAAGTCTGAATACTTTTTCATAGTGTGCTGTTCGCCAAAATCTTAAGTGATTTTAAAGTTTAAAATTTTGACTGTTGTCCACATTTTTTGGAGTGCTTCTTCACAATGATGCACAGTGGGATGTTGGTATCAAAAATTTCATTTTTCTACTAAGAAATTTCAAAAATCGAACGATGCAGTTTAGTAGAGAAATGTTTAAGTATGAAATGTGCATCTACCATTTATATAATACCATTTGAATTTATACTTAATTTAAAAAATATAACATTTCTGCATAAGCTGAAAATAATAAAAAAAATTAGTGGGATAATATAAACTGCCAAAGACATATACCAAAGTCTATAAGCCCCTACAATGCAAAAAACTATGTAGGACCATTTTCCATAAGCTTTTTTTTTCGTGCAAGAAAAAAATAAAAATTTTCTCCGATTGCAGAGGTTGGTGTTAAATTTATTTCCTTATTTAGTCAACATATTGCTTGGTACAAGCTTTCAATGATTTAAGACAACTTCACTAGGTTTTGCACGAAAATTTATGAAACCATCCCACTGTGTTACAGACATCGAATAATTTTAGGCATTTAGGCGATTATTCTTACTGCCAGAAATGTAATAGTGTATTGGTATTTATTCTTTCAGCAAAGCTTTCTCAATCTTTACTTGAATCTACTTGTACTTCAAACATACATCTTAAAAATACTCTAGATTTTAAGCTAAGTAGTCTCAGTCATATATTCGATGCTTCGACATATTTAATGGATTAAAATTTAATGTATGAAAAAGCATTTTTATATCCAACAATATCTTAATTAATCAATCTATTAGTCTTGACTTATGAAAATTTCGTTGATATTAATTTAGTATTTCAATGCAAAATTATATACGACTTAAACCACTTTTATAATTACGGGCACAAGCATGCATATGCATGTGTTTGTTTGAATTTGCAGTAAGAGTTGTTGAATGAATAACTTATTCCTTGAATACTGATTCCATTTCAAAAAGATATAGACAGTGTATTAAAATTGATGCAGGTGAACCTTAGAGTTATTGTCGTGAACTAGTTGTTCTCCAAGTTTATGCAAACCTTTTTAATTCATTGAACAATTTTCTTTTATATTAAACTATTCATAAATGTACATACGACAAGTGAAGAAAATTACTTTACCTTTTAATCTTTCTTTCGTTTGTTTTCTTTTTTATTAACATAAAGCATTCATATTTTTATCTCCTTTTTTCCACAACAGGAAATTAAAAAGTCATTTCCCAAAAGCTGTAAGGAACTTGAAATGCTTTAAGCAAATTTTTTTTATACTAATAAGCATTTATCAAGTTATAAGACTGAGCAAATAGGAAGCAGGATGAATAAAACAAAACACAAAAGAAGTATAATAAAACAAAATGAATAAAATGAAAATTGTATACAATTCTTTTAATATTAAATTTGTACATATGTATGTATGTATATGCAAAAAGTAAATGTGTCGTATTAAAAATTATTAGGAACCATACAATATACCATATGAATAAAATAGGGGAAAGAAGAAAATATTTTGAATTTAAGCTAAAAAACAGAAAAGGGAAAATTCTTCCATAAACGAAAGCAATAGGATAACATAATAAGTTCTGTGTTTTTTTAAAGCAAACGGAAACCCACAGGATAAAAATAAAGCGCACTAGAAATTCTTTAAGAAGATAAGATGCCGTTTTTCTAAATTATATTTAAAGGGAAAACCACAATAAAAATATTTTAAAACTTCTATAGCGCTGATGCCAGAATCATCTTAACTGCTCACGATAAGTTGCTGCAACCAATATATGAAAGCCTTTTGTGGCAGGATTCCTCAAAATATATTAATGAAGTAAAAATTTCAGAAATGCTCCCGATTTATTAATTAATTAATTAACTATAGAACGTTTTTGTACCACGTTTACTCTAAATTATAATACGCATCCACAGAGACGTCGTGCAGTGCGTACAGAAGAAGTCATTGCTGCTGTAGAGCGTAGCGTAGAGGAAGACCCAAATCAGTCAATCCGTCGCTATAGAGTCATGATTACTGACTTTTTTGTTCATCAATTGATGATGTGCAGGAGCTGCGGTTTCAACAAGACTGCGCAAAATGTCACACAGCTTGTGCCATTGATTGACTGATTGATTGACTGAAGGAATAATTTGGTAACCGCATAGTTTAACGTTGCTGACCTGGGAATTGGCTTCCAAAATCATGCGATTTAACACCGCTAGACCACGCCAATAAGCCAAAATGGTTGACTACTTGGAGGTCAACATTCGCCGCAAGTGTTGGAAAAAGTTATTGAAAATTTGACTCCACGTTAGATTACTTCCGAGCCAGCCGTGACGGTCATACTCCAAAAGTCATGTTTAAATTATAATGCCAGAAGATTATCTTTCAAATAAAGTATATTTTATGCGAATTTTAAAAATGGCGTCTTTGTTTTATTCCATTTTAAAGTTCTATAACTCTATAAAAAACATCCCAGTAAACAAATTGGAAGTTATTCTAAAGGAGCTACATTTTCATTGCTGCCAAAAAATCTATATTTTTAATTTGCCTATGGTCAATAGAAAACCAAGTAGAAGATTATTTTAGTCTTACAAAACCATGTAATTCCTCCATAGTTTTAGAAAATACTCACCAGAATTAAAAAAAAATCGTTTTTTTAAAGAAATTTATGAACTAATTTTAGTCTAAAATTTAAAAGTTATTTATTTAAATTTACATGAAATCACTGTTTCGGGCTTAAATTCGTATAAAAAGAAACGAATTGTTAAAACAGGTAACTTTTTGCCATTTTTCCTAGATGAAAATTTTATTATAGAACACAAGAAAGGAAATATTTCTTAAACTCGCTTACAATTCGGTCACCAGGCATCGAAAAAGAGAATTGCTAGCAATGACAACCCTATGTAAAAATCATTAGAACGGATCAAAATTTGCACTACTTCCACATCACAAACTCTACATTTTCATGACTTCTTGGGAGTGTCTTTTTTTTTACTGGGATATTGTAACTAGCATTCGAGAAGAGAAGAACCTTTTATATAATGTCTAATCTATATCATCGATTATTAGGGGACTCCTCATTCAAACATTTGTTTTCAATTCCTTTTCCAACTACTTCTAACGTACTTCCAAGTAAGAAACATTAAATTTTTCTTATCAGTTTTCTATTCAATCTCTCAATGTTAAAAATACTAGACGGCAAGTTTCATTGAATATTTTCCATTATCATCTTCTTATTTAATTCAGCGAGTGCAAAATTTTATACATTTTATTTTATTTATTTCATCAAAAAAATATACTTTTGATAAACAATTTTTAATATATTTTTTTTTTAACTGGCCCCATTAAAAATCATTTATTATGAAAAACAGTTTCACATCCCTCTTATCATCATTTCCATTTTAATTATATCTAAAAGTTTCTGTTAATTCTTTTTTTTTAAACAAATTTTCTCTTTTCAGCCAATCAAAATTAAAATATACACACTCTGTTTAATTTGCTTTGCTTTTAAAACTTAATTATTTACAAGTTCTATTTACAATATTTTACTATAGTTAATATTTGCCATGAATTCATAAAGATTTTGTTTTGTGAAAAACCAACATTCATTAAAATATTAAAACATTTTATGTTGCAACAAAATTCTCATTTTTCCAGTGGTTATCTGTAGTTTTTAGTTTCATTTTTAAAAACTCAATTATAACTATTTAAAATGAGCCAACTTAGTTAATAGTTTATTAATAAGTTTTTTTTTAATTTTTGTGAAAAATTTCCACAATTAAAGAAAAAACCACAGCTTTTAGTTTTAAAAATTATGAACATTTTCTTTTTTGTGGCAAGTTTGTTGCTGTGGAAAAAAATGGTATGATTTTTTTTTCATTAAGAGTCTTAAAAGAAAAGGAATAATTAACCCTCGATGGTGTTGGTTAAAACAAAAGTTTTTTTTTTAAACTGAAGAAAAACTTGCTTTCAAGCGCCAGAAGTTCAAGGATGTTGCACATTCAAAGGTATTATATAATTTTTTATTTATTTGGTAGCAAGTAAAAAAACTTTGCTAACGCAGTTTTTTACCTTTTCAACTATAAAATTTTTAAAAAGCTTTCTCCCAGCGGTTTGATAGTTTGAAAGGAAGTAAAGAACAAATTTTTCAGTGATAGATATTAATGGTTGCTCCTTAACATAAACTTAATAAAAAAGACAGAGTTTGCGGTTTTTCATTTCGTGTTATAAGAAGCTTTAATTTTTTTTTAATTTTTCTCCGCATCAGCTTTATTAGTGTGAGCTTATGTAAAATGTTAAAAAAAAATAAAGACTTTAGCACTAATCGGAAAAAGCAATTCTGCAATTCATTAACTCAGTTGTATGGTTTGTGGTTAAAGAAAAAAACGACGTTTGAGTTTAACATTTGATAACACACTAAGAAATCCAAACTATTATGTTACTTATTCAACAAAATATTTTATTATTAAAAATGCATTTAAAATAATTATTGCGGGGTTAGGTGAATCATTTGTGCATTTCACTCTTGCTAATGCAGATCATCAGGGAACCTTTACCCAAAAATTTCTTTGAACATCTGGAGATATTAAGTCAAACTGTCTTTTAAACAAATGAGAAGTTTAACTAATATCAAAGTTGAAATAAAAACTCAATAATCAATATGTTTTTTTATTTTCTTACTTTACAATTGCTTCATTGGCTGACTTTTTTTTCAACTCGAATTGTAGTTGTCAGACGTATGTAAATAAAATAAATGTAAGAAGCAGCAACAACTACACAGAGAAAAAAGTTCCTTATAGAATCAAGAAGATTTTCTCTATAATACGTTTTTAGGCTAAGGGGTATCCCAGCAGAAAGAAGCGAAGATTTTTTCATAGAGATTTTTTATTGTGTTTATGTGGTAAATCTTATTAATTTTATAAAAAAAAACACATAAAATCAAGAAGAAATCTTATTATTCACAACCTTTTTTAACTAAATTTCCGTTATTTTTGGTACCAAAAAAAAAAAAAAAACAATCCATAGAGAAAAATTTCCTGATTCTATTAGGCTTTCTTATAAATAGCCTTAATGATTTTTTTTAAAAAGGGTTTCTTCTTAATTTTATTAGGTTACCTTATTAATTTTTTCAATAAGGGTTTCTTCTTGATTTTATTAGGTTCCTATATATGTCAAAAGCATCTTATTGATTTTTTTAATAAGGAAATCTTCTTGATTTTATGAGGTGTCTTGTTATTTCATATCTATAAATAGACATACAGACAATTTTTTTTATGATCTTTCATTTATGTATAGGAATGTTTGCACAATAATTTTAATGGTTATTCAGGCTGCTTGTTAGGATATTGGTTGGAGTGCTTGTCTATCAGTCAGAAGTTCGCTGGCTCAATACTTAGTGAGTAAGTTAGTTAATAATATAACATAGTGTGTATGTATGTATAAATAAATAACATCTACAATATACTATATACATATTTATATGGTATAGAATTTAAATGAAAATACATAAGTACAGAGAATAAAGACGCAATTTTTATTTTATTTTTTATGAGGTCGCCTAATAAAAGCAAAAAGAAAACCTTATTGAAAAAATCAATAAGATAACCTAATAAACACTAAAAGATTTCTTCTTGATTTTTTTAAAAAGTTTTCCCTATGACATTAATAAGATTTCCTTATTGAAAACAAACCATATAGATTTCTGATTAAATTTGTTCTATTTTATGAGGTATTTAGTAGGCAATGTTTTCTCTGTGTATTCATTGCTCTCACAAGAATAGAGTGTTGCCGCACAAGTAGTTTTGACCGGCTGCCGTCAAGCTAATAACTGGTGTTTTTTGTATCGTAATTTATTTACAATAATTTTATTTGAAAGCATGAAATTTAACCAGGATGCAAGTATTTCGCTATAAACTGTACTGTACCAGGGGTACTTTTAAATGTGCAGATTACGGTCGTAGCATTAACTCAAAATCAGCCGCAGATATAATTGTCTCTATACTACACTAGAATTTCAATATTTTTGGTGCTTATTTTGGAACACCCTTTAATTTTTTTTGTAGCGGCCAATGTTTTACATGTTCTGTGAAAATTTCAGGTCCGTACTCCTACGGTTCTCGAGAAAACATTCTGTGACGGACAGACGGGCATTGTAGCGAAAACAATAAGCTTCCTTTCCACCTTTGGTGTACGAAACCCTAAAAATGATTTTTAGTAAAAAATTAAAAATTCATTCATTCAAATAATAATAAATCTTTTACGTAAAAACCTACCACAAGCATTAATTTCGTACTTCACAATCTGTGACAAAGAAAATTGTAGGCTTTTTTACAGTTTCATATTGTTTAAGGTAAAATTCAAAAGAAATAAATTTTATAATAAACATAGTGGAAATTTATGTTTTAACTTAGAAATTATTTTGTAGTTGTTAATGGTTTTAATCAATATTTATGTGGAACATAACTTAAAAGCTCTTCATTTTTCTAGCAATAATTTAATATTATAACTCAGCTTACTTATTTATTTACAACAAAATGTTTTATAGCATATTTATTATTAGAAATAAGAACTGCAGCCAACTGAAATGAAAATGCTCTTCAATGTAATATGTAGTAAGCATTTTAATAATAAATTTAAGGATGTTATGACTACAAGCTACACTACACTACAAGGGTAGTCATAATAATGTAAAAATTTAATAAATCTTGGTTACTATTAACAGCTAAGACGAATTCATATTTTTCTTGTCATGTTAAGAACAGTGGGTAAGCGATAAAGGAAAATTTTATAACAACTCGACATTTAAATACCGAAATATTATATATATGTATACCGACAGTACGCTTTTCTTCAACAAAAAGTTTACATTTATAAAAATTTAAAACTAATTCCATTAAAACAATCATTAGAGAATTTTTTTACCTTAAAAAAATATAAATGATAAAAAAACGTGCAACACATTCATCGCACTATGGGACAATTTTTCCTTTTTTCATCCAAAAACATGAAAAAATCACAGAAGTAGTGGTCCTCCCTGGAACTCAAAACATCTGTCTAGAGTCAAAAATAAGAAAAATAAGTTGTATAAGAATTACAAAAAAAAAAACTGGCCGACTCTGGAACTATAAGAGCTATGAAGATGAAATTTTCAACACAGGTGCGGGTCAATACCCGGTAAGTTTTCGTCTTATTTTTGACCCAAAAAGTGACCATTGTGTAGAGTAATTTTTAGTTAAAAAATAAATGAGGGCAAGATAACGTTTGCCGGGCTAGAATAGTATTATACTAAATATGTAACTGCTCGTGCCGAGTATAATGTGTTAGACAAAAGAATCCCAAATCATTCTATAATTTTATAAACTCCAAAAGAACATTTACCATATTTTCTACAGTTATGAAGTTTCAGGACAGTGAATCCAGTGATGACCTTAACATAAGTAACATGTTTGCCGACTTTATTTGTACGACCAATTCTGATGCCGATTACAATGGTTCTACTATTCCTTCATGTTCTCAATCAACTAATCAAATTGTGTAAATTCATAGATGTTTCGTCTGGAGTGCCACAAGGTCATCATGGACCATTACTGTTTACCTTCTTTATCAATGATATGCCTAACGTGCTAAAATTCTCCAAGGTTTTAATGTATGCGAATGATGTAAAAATTTTCCTAATTTTTAATCAATATTCAGATCACAGTCTATTTCAGCTAGACTTGGACTCACTTCAGTCAAGATATAATTTAAATTTGATGGAGCTTGACTTAAAAAAAACTTAAACATATATCTTTGTACAGAGGAAATCATATAAAAGTAAATTATTCTTTAGGGAACTACCAGCTGGAAAATAATGTTAAAATTTTTAATCTTGGAGTTTTGTTAGACGCTAATTTTTATAATGGTAAATAAAGCATGGGTACTCTTGGTTTTATCAAACGGTGGGCATAAGAATTTAAAGACCCATTTGATACAATATAAAATTTATGTGTCCCTTTTGAGACCTTTTCTAGAATATGCATCTATAGTTTGGGATCCTATATACATATATGACTCACAACAGTTATAGTGAATCTGAACTAAAGAAATTTTTGTTATTCTGCCTTCGTGGTTTACAGTAGAACCCACTAAATTTTCCATCTTACTCTAACCGTCTTGCTCTAGTCAAACTTCCAACTCTTGAAAGCCGAAGGAATATGTTGAATGTGTTGTTTATTTTAAATTTAATTAATGGTGATATTCGTTCTGAGTTCCTGCTCGATAACCATTCATTTAATGTTCCCCATCTTCGAATTACTCTACCAATTAAATACTTCAGCTGAAATTATGCAAATTCTGATCCATTTTGAAGGATGTGCTGTCAATGTAATAAATATTATAAAATTATAGATTTTTCTTCAAATACAAATGTCATTAAATGTAAAATTATCGTCTTGTTAAACACTCATCCCCATATTCATAAAAATATAAAGTGAATTTGAAATCCATTTTAAGAAAATTTTTTTATGAAAAATTTGAGGTGAAATAGATTTAAAACTCATTTTAAATCTTGTGAATATGGAGGTCAATAAATTTGTATCTTATTTGTATTTATTTTATTGTTTAATATATTAGGTCTGTTCATTTACCTTCCCAGCAGAAACTAGCAACGATAGAGTAAGGCAGACATTTACAAAATTACTCTCCTAAATATGAAAAAATAAATGAACGCTTTACTTGTAAAAACTTGCAAGAAAATTTTATTCATATCAGAATCATGGATGGAAATCATAATACAATTGTACTTTATCTGATGTATTTTGTTTGGTAATATTTTAAATTGCAATTTTTGTAGAAATTGACATTTAGTATGAAATTCTTTACACAGTTTTATGTATTTTTACTATTTTTATGCATTTTTCATAGTTTTTGAATTTTATTCATTAACAAATACAAAAATACCACTTTCCATCTCTGATCATATATGAGAAACAAACAAAATTTCTTGACAATAAAATTGAATTTATGTGGCTTAATGAAAGAAAAACAATAAATTAATTAAATTTAACAAATTTAAATTTAATAAATTTTTAACAAAGAAATGCAAATTTTTCAGTTTTCCTTTTTCAAATATATTTTAAATAATTAATTTGACATCAAAGCCCACAACAGGTGGTTGGATTATTCTAGCAAGTAAAAATTTTACTAGTAATAATTGGTAGGAATTTTTTTGTCTCTCAATTTTTTTTCTCTCTTTGGACGCTCTCTCCTTGCAAACTTTTTGAGTTAAAGAACTTTTTTCAGTAACAATTGTTAGAAATTCGTAAAAATTTTTAGTAAATGAACAAACCTATTATTATATTGTTTAACTGTCTGTAAGGATTTGATATCCATAGACAAATATTTTAAATAAATAAATCTAGATTATATTAAATTAAACGGTTCACGGTTTACCACCTAACTGCTTTGCCATTTCGTTAAGCTAGCTTACAAGTAGACACTGTGTATACAGGGTCAATTCGGGATGAAAGCTTCAGCTATAAATGCTTATAAATTCTTAAATTTAATAAATGAAAAATAATGAATATAAATAGCAATGATACCTCACACAGCAAGCACTTAATGAAATACCCTTTATAAAAGTCTATTTCACACACTTAATAACTACATAAATTTATTAGTTTACATATGCGAGTACACAGAAAAAAAAATTTGCACGCGATAAACACATTTAATTGAAAAAAAAAACCAAAAATCAATTAAAAATTGTATTGAGTCAATTAAACTTTTAATTAAATTAATTATTTAAGCAAAATTTTTGTTTTTCTTTCAATTAAACGTGTTTACCACAGGAACATTTCTTTCTGTGTAGCTTACTGATTCTTTATTTATATTAAATTAATCAAAGATAAGTACCACTAAGAAATATACAGACATAAATGCATTTTAATGCACTGACTGCGAGCACATTCATTTCCTTTTCCTCTGTTACGGCGGCATAATAGTTTATCTACAAGTGAACAGATTATATGAGTAATATAATTTGTAAATGCAACTTAAACATTTTGCATTATCTTGCCTTGGCGGATGCATAAATATTACAGAATAAAGAGATCATTTCATATCTTTCTGTTTGAATGCAAGTCTTTTATATACCTTAATGATATTTCATTTAACAATTTAATGTGTTAGTTTCTATTTGGCTTTAATGTTATCAAATACATTTTTTTATGTACCTTGATAGCTGGTTAAAAACGAATTTAGCTTCTACCTCAGTAGCTTACTGTCTGCTGCTGTGAAATGTCTTTGGAGAGAGCAAGTCTTTACTATGCAGCTAAATTTTATTTTGTATCCTTTTATTTCTGTTAGAAGCCTAGTGCCACTTGAGTTGCTCTTGAGCTTTGCATTCATATTATTTCGTTTTATTTTAAAACTGTTATGTAATAGGAATCTCTTGAATGTTTTTAGTAATATCTTTTCATAACTTTCTGCTGCACAGTGAAATTTTGAGGTATTTTAAGTGTGTTATAATATGTATAACTTCTAAATGAGTTGAGATATTTTTTGTAGAACTTCTTTTTCGATATGCTCGTAGCTATCTTAAAATATTATCCAAAATTTAGGGAATAAACTATTTTTATTTATCACTCAGTAGTAAAAATTAAGTCACTGTGCAACGTTGACGTATATTTAAGAAAAATATATTTTAAAAATCTTTCTAGTTGATACTGCACAGAAAATACTGAAATAATCTTGTTGGTTAAAAGCAACAAAAAATTTGAAACATGTTGTGTTTGGTTTTTATTTAAATAGATATAAGACAAACTCATCATAGGATATGGAATTAATTAATTAAGCAATTACTACATTTGCAAAAAAGATTATGATAACAAATTGAATTAATTTGAGTTTGGTAGCAATAAAGCTTAAATCATGACAAAACTTGCCTATAAGTACATGTATACATTAGAGTTTTTCTTTTCCCGGCCTTTTTCATTTCCCGGGAAAGCGGGAACGACTTTTAGGTTTCCCGGGAATTCCCGGAAATTCCCGCTCAATGCAAAACAATACAAAATATTTTTTAATTTAATCTATTTCAACAAAAAACAAATTATAATTTATTATATCGATTTAATAAACACATTAGTCAAAAAAATAATATCATTTCAGTTTTTTATATAATATTAATGCATACATACCAATACTATATGTAAATGCAAAGCCAAATGCATTGATATAACGCAAAAAAACCAATTATACCTATTATTAAAATAATATTACAAAATATTTCTGTGGAAGTAGGACTTTAGTGCAGAATAAGCATCAATATATTCGTTTTTTACCAAAGAGAATATGCAATTATTTTGTAAATTTTCTTTTATTTCCTTGCGCATTTCTGTTTTTACTTCTATTAAATGTTGTAGAACTAAATTTTGAACGTCGCGTTTCGATTTTTAGCAAATAAAGGCCTCTAAGTCTGAGAGCACATATGTGCCAGATGTAAACTTGGCCTTAGTTGTTGTAAAGCTTTAGCTATTGTGCTAGTGCCATTACCTTATTATTGCACCATCGCATTCACAAAGTGAATTACGACACTCATCAAGGAATATGCACACACAAACTAAAGTTTCCATAACAAAATAAAAATAAAAAAATCCCGGGAATTCCCGCACAAATTTCCCGGGATTTCTTTCCCGAAAAATGTGCGGGATCCCGGGAAAAATTTGAAATGAAAAACACTAGTATACATACATATGTTTGTGTGTTATATTTTATTTTAATACTCAAACACGACAGATATATATTATTTATATTGATGTCGCAATATTGTTAATATTTGCAGTTAAAGTGCCATAATATTTAACATACATAAATATGCTTCTCATATGCGTAAATATTTTATTTAATTTTTTTTTCTGTGACTTAATCATGCCACACAATTAACACAAATAGCAGCAAAAAAAAAAATCATTAGCTAGTAAGGCCATGGGCCAAAATGCAGTGGAAAAAATCTTTCAATCATAGGTTTTTTCTTTTGACTTCAATATTAAAATACAGCAACTTTATTTTATCAGTTTTTTTTATATTATATTTTTTTTGTTAATTTATTGCGCAGCTTAAAAGTCAAATTTATTAAATGAGACAATTTACAATTATTTTTTTTTCATTATACAACTTGCAATTACAGTTTAAAATTTTTTCCACCAAAAAAAAAAGGGAAAATGCTTTTAATGCACTTGAATGTGTGCAAATATTTTAATAGATTAAAATTCAATTTCATAAAAAACTATAGATTTTGCTTTTAGCAGCATAATTCAAAATAATTGAGCTGCTGCAGTTTTATTTCTATTTTACCATCAATATTTCTTCCGTTTTAAAAACAATATATATTAGAGTGATTCGCCTTCGTTACAAAAAAAAGAAGTGCCAATTACCCCCCCCCCCCCACGGATTAAAGATAATGTAAAAACAAGTTCAAAAATATTTATTTTTAATTTTTTTGCCACGCCTACAAATACCGCTTTTTTTTAGTACTTTGTTCAATGTGTCGCCATTTTTACTCCGATCATAACATTTTTATACCGGTGTTAATAACTCTGCAAGGGCTACATTTCTGTCTTTAGAAATTTTTTACTACCACGTCATATTCATTGCATAGTTACACATGGAACAACAAGAAAATAATAAAATTTTTTTTTGTTTTGACAAAGTCAAACGTTGCCGACATCGCGATATCGGCCTTATTACAGTTTTTTGTGGGATTATTGATTATTGAGAGGCTTAGCTGAATCCTATGCGCATTTTACTGTTGCTAATGCAGATGATCAGGGAACTTTTACCCAAACATTTCTTAGAACAACTAGAGTTATTATGTTAAACTTTCATTTAGTCAAATGAAAAGCTCAACCTATCACAAAGTTGAAACAAGAACTCAATAATCAACATGTTTCTTATTTTCTTATTTTACCATTGCTGCAATGGCTGACATTTTTTCAGCTCGAATTCCCAAAAACAATACCAATTATTAACTTCACTGCATAGCTGTTAAGTAATGATTACTAATCGTAATGATTACTAATTTGATTACTTTTTTTAAAGGTGAAGTAATGATTAAATTACGATTATATTCAGTTTCGTACTTAGTAATCGTGATTACGATTACTAATAATGGAAAAGTAATCTGAATTACTTAAAATTACTAAAAATAATCAAAAAGAATCAAAAGTAATCAAAAAGTAATCCGACTACTTTCAAAGATTACTTTTGATCCTTAATAAATAATCAAAAAGAATCAAAAGTAATCCTTAGAACTAATCGGGTTAGTTTTTGACTTCTTTTGATTCTTTTTGATTATTTTTAGTAATTTTAAGTAATTCAGATTACTTTTCGATTATCAGTAATCGTAATCAATTATTTATCAGCAATTCTTTTAAAGGCAATTATATAATCATTACGATTATTTTTAAAATGTAATCTAATCGATTACTAATCGTAATCGAAATTTAACAGCTCTACTTCACTGGACCCGATTAAAAATACTTCTCTGGCAAACACTCGACTCTTGAATAGTTGTTGTTGTTTTTTGTATTCATTATAAAATGGAATTTTGATTACGAAAGTAGTAGAAAATCCTTTAATCAGTTTAAATTAATGTCAAAACATAAATATATTTCTTGTTTTTATATTTCTTCTCAAACAAAAGCAAACGTAAATATTCCTAAAAATATACATATATATATATTTTCTGTTTACCAAGCTTTTATGTTTAAGCTCTAAGTACATAATAAGTTTAGCACATATAAAATATTTTTCATAAAGTTTCATATGGCAAATACTCATCGTATTTATCAAAAGTTATGCAAATAATTTTGCAGAAAAAACACAAACTTTACACTTGTTCAAAATAAAGCAACCCATTAAAAGAACAATAGAAATTTTGAACGTTGAAAAAAGAGGAAATCGATATTTACATATGTATGTATATAGAGAACTATGAGTAAACATAAAAAGAAAATTAAAATAAATTTTTACTTTGATGAATGGGAAAGTGATAAAAGAAATTTATGAGTTTTTTTTATGAAAGGTTTTTAATAATTTTGATGTTTATGAGTATGAAAGATATAATATTTGCAAATAAACTTTTTAAAACTTATAAAATATGCAAATATTTACAATTTTATCATGCAAGTTATTTTATTAAAGCAACAAGCATATCTTAATCTCTTTCTTAGCAGATTTAAGAAAAAATTAATTAACAAAAATGTGTTTAAATAATCGCAATCTTTTTTGCTCTCCGACAAGTATTTAAAGACACTAATAAATTCTAGTCACTAAGGCTAGTTAGATAGAAGGTAAATCGCTTTGGAGCTTCTCATCATATTAAAGAGAAAAAAGTCAACGATTTAATTGAAATATTTTCATATTACTTTCTACTTTTATGTCTTAATATATTATTAAACTATTCATATTTTAAATAAAGAATATTTTAATTTAAGATTTATATATTTTTTAATTAAAGATTGTCTATTCATGTTGCTTTTAGATGATGGACTTCTGCTACGCAGCTTTCAATTATTAAACCCAACAAAATAAATGCGATTGCTTGTATTCATATAATATTTTTTATATCCTTTTCATTTAATTTCAATACATTGTAAAATAATCGAAATTCATTTTTAACATCTCTCATTAATAATTATATTAATAATTATACATTGGGAAATATAAAAAAAAATACAACTGTGTACTTTTAATAATGTGTTGAATGAAATAACGATAATAGTAAAGATACAATATGCATTTTATTTGTTGATTTATATGTACGAATGTATGGTTTCTTTTGTTTATTTAAAAAATGGAATTTTAAGTGCCTGCTATGAGAGAATTTATTAAGTGTACATAATTAATTACCAGAAATTGAAATTGTTAAAATATTTTTAATGAAATTTGTTGAAAGGAAATATAGTCATATATATGTATATACATATATAAATATATCGTAATATTATTTTCTTAATAAATTTAATTTCTCTATAATTTTGTGCAATAAAAATTTATATAATTATACCTGTCCTGACAAATAATTAGTAGCAATATGAAATGATATTTGAATAATAAAAATTCATTCGTGTGTAAGCTGAAACAAAAATTACAATGGAGCTTGCAAATTAATTGCTCAAAAATTGCAACAAAATCTTTATGATTTAATGTTAGTAATATGTTTATTTGTGATTACAGTAAAATTTTAAATATTTATTTAACTTATTGTCAGATTGTTGCCAGAAATTTATGTAAAGATATGCGTAACTTGAGTTGAGAGATAAAGCTTTTTTTTTTAAATTGCTTAAATAATTTTTAGAATGGCTGGGGTCTGTCTAATCGTTGGTTTAGATAATGAGCTGCTTCGATCACGTTTTTTCAGTTTGAGGATATGGCATTCTAAATCGAACCATATTATTACAGTGTTCGATAGCGAATGCTATAATTTTACACGAGCATAAGACTCCTGATTTTTCTTCTTCTTCTTCTTCTGGAAAAAATATTAATCTTAAATCAGGGCTAAGCTAAAAATTTTTGTCCACAAGGTCCCAAGAAATCTTTTTAAATTTCGATTAGTTTAAAAAATAAATTCAAAAAGGTACGCCTTTGACTCGCACATGAATGATTTCACACGGATACTACATATGTATGTACTATTATACGAACTTTAGCTTATGCAATTGAATATCTTACCTGATGTAGACAGTTTTAAAAACATTTAAAATATTCGGTAAATTTTTTTTCCGTTTTCAACGATATTGGCGCTTTTTTAGTTTTGGAATTTTGTTCGGTTTTTTAGCGTTTTTTTTATTTTTGGCGTTTTTTTAGTTTTTTTTTTAGCAATTTATTTTAGTTTTTGCAATTTTTTTAGTCCTGATGTTTGTTTTTGTTCAGGCATTTTTTTCCGGTTTTTGGCATTTAATTTTATTTCTTGCAATCTTTTCGCTCTGATGCTTTTCAAGTTTTGGCGATTTTTAAAATACATTTTAGTGATTTTTTTAGTTTTAACGATTTTTGAAGTTTTGGCGATTAGTTTTGGTTTTTGGCGATTTTATGTATTGATGCTTTTTTAGTTTTGATAATTTTTTTTTTCGTTTTAGTGTTTATTTAGGTTATCGATTTTTTTAAATATATATTTTTAGTTTCAACGATTTTTTCAGTTTTGGAGCTTTTTTTCTTTTTAGCGATTTTTCGATTTTTTGGTCACCTTTTTACTTATGGTGATTTACATATGTAAACCCAGAAAAAAGGTTGATTGGAAAATGGTTAGGCCAACAAAATATCATTTGCATAAACTATATATCAGTTCACGCAATAAATTTTCTGTTAATCCAAAAAGGAATCCATGTTTATTGCCATTAGGGCATAATTGTAATAAAGATATGATTCTGACAATACTTAAATTGATTGCATCAACCGCGCGTATGCTTTTGCCATGACTAATTCATTGATTGGTTAACACAACCGAATAAAATATTATGAATTGGATGTTACTACCAACTTTTGCTATTGGCAACTAAAAAATTGTCGTTCTATATTAAGGTTAAAATAAACACTTTCTATCAGTTGCTGCAACTAACTATAGGTTGAGCTTACTGTCATAGTTTATACTCATTGCAGCAAATTAAAAATTAACTTTTGTGACTTTCAAAAATATTATGATTTATGAATTCTCAAATGGTTTTTGAAAGTCTGTGCATAAGATAACAGGTTTGTGGCTGTTCAAAATGTGTGGTTGAAATAAATAAATTTCAATTAAAAATAACTTATGACAAAATGTTAAATAATAAATTTCTTAAATCGTATATTTTTATTTGCGTTTATTGCTTATTTTATTTCAGCAAGGAAGGCCAATTTTTCTTTCACAGGTACCAATTACGATTTTTCTTAGTTATATGAACCATATTTTCGGTGGCAAGAATAGTTTTTTTTTCATATTCCAAACTGTTAACCAATTTTTTCTGTTGCTGCAGCTATTTCTTTAAGGGTTATAATTAAAATATAGTGGTACCTCAAGAAAATTGCAGTCGTTATACCAGAGTTCTATATAGTTGGTGCAACCGCCAAAATTCGATTGAAAACAAATTGGGTTGTCTCAACGAATCTGTTTTCTCTGTGTATATGCATTTTAGCCATTTATATAGATTTTTTTTATTTTGGAGATTTTTCGTTTCTGTGATTTTCTTAATCTTGGGATTTATATAGTTTTAACGTTTTTGAAACATTTCAGAGTTTGCCCCTTTCGGTTTCCAAGATGCAGCATGTTGGCAAAATTACATGGACAAAATTACATTAACTGATAACATACCCTTTAGTTTTGATTTTTTAAAATTTGAGTGTTGTTTAGTGCATTCTGCATAAAAATACACTAACTTTGAACATTTCAAGTGTCTAAATATAATTGGCTGTATATTAAATTAGGATTTCCAAGTTTTTGGTCGCTCTCTCTAGAACACCCTTCAATTTTTAAATGTAATAGATTTGCTGTTGTAGTAGAAAATTTCAAATACTGAGCTCTTACGGTTTTCCAGGAATGTGATTGTGGCGGACATGGTAATGAAAATAATAAGGTCATTTTCACCTTTGGTGTACAGAACCCTAATTACAAAACTATCTCCTCAGGCCTTCCCACAAGTATTTTTTTTGCACCGTAACAGCACAGTGTTATAATTATCCTTGCAGAAAATTTGGTGACAATTGATCCAAATGTACTCGTCCTATAACTGGAGATAATGTGGGTGTTATCAAAAGTACGTAGTAGTGTATGGTGAAAAAAGTCATATCGTTTAAATGGTGGCATATTGACCATTTTCGTGGTTTATCGGTTTGATCTTGAGCCAATTTAATTCGGACTCGGTCTAGTATTGTAGTAAACTGCACTGAACATATTCGATGTGGTCGAACACAGGACCTATCAAATAGTGTAAATATAATGTTAATTGCTCCCTTCAATGTGACTCTGGGATCAGTCCCGTAACTATACTTAGATATTAACCTAAGCTGAAACGGTATTTATACTTTTGAAATATGAGTGGCCCTGTGGTCGAGTGGGTAGTGTGCCAGCCTGTCATGCACGAGGTTGTCGGTTCGAATCTCAAAAAATTTTCAGATTAAAAATAAAATTAAAAAAAAAATGTCATTGCATTTGTAACAATAAAAAAATATATAAGCGTTAATTGTTACAGTTAAATGTCGAAATTTTATTTATAAATAATTTATATTATTATACATCGAATAGGTCCCTATGGGATAGTTCAGTGACAAGTCACAAGGTGCATACAAAGTATCAATTAACCCCATCCTAGGCCATTCCCATGTAAAAGTGACTGGTCCGCTTCATAGGAAGTGTTAGAACTCGGACTGGTCCCTATCACTTGGGGACCGGTCACGTGACTAGTCTTGTGTCAGTTCCATTTCCTGCAGGGATGTTACTAGTAGATATAAAGTCAGTTGAAAAATTCTGATGCGTATACTTGATATTTAACTTTGCTGAGCAATTAAAATTAATCATACGGCAAAGTATCGCAAGTATTACAGTAAGGCCTCGATCGGAAAGAAATATTGTAATTGTTTTCTTTTTGTCCATCCGTTTAATATTTTTTGCATCGATCAACCATGATTACCTCTATTATACGGGACTTCAAGCACGCAAGCGTTTTCAGCCAAAATATTTTTTCCCCTATAGTACATATTTATGCATTTTTGATTAAACTCTTTATGATTGAATGAATAAAATTTTTCTTTTATTATATGCGGTATATACAAAGATGTATAAGTACGTACAAAAATATGAAAAAAAACAATAAAAGCTTTAACAGGGAAAATTGATTATCCAGAATGCTCCCGGTCCCGACCATTACGGATAATCGAGGTTCAACTGTATATATTTATTGATTTGTTTCACAAAAATCTGTAAAAGTTTAGTAAAAATATTTGATATAAAGATATGTTAGAGAAAATAAATTGATCACAATGTTTATTAAATTTACTTTAAAAATTAAATTTACTTCATTGATTTTTATCCTCATGTTCTGTTGTTTATTGTAAATAAATAATTAGTTCGTTTTTTTTGTATGCTTAAATGTCTTGACTCTAGAGGTTAGTCTTATATTGGTAATTATTTTTTTCAAACTGTTAAATATTCATTACTTATTGCTGAAATCAAAATTTATTTGTGAGCATATCAATTGTCATAGCAAAAAGTTTTGTAAAAAGTTTTCCCTAGCTTCCTTATTTTTTCAATTATCTTATACGATCATTAAAATCCATTACGTACACCCATATAAAGCAAAAATATGTTTAATTTCTATATCAACAGAGTTTTTATAAATTTTTTTAACGTGCGTTTTGTGGCAAAAATATCTTAAGCTAACTAGTTTGGTTTTTTTTCCCAATTTAGGTGTTATATCCTCACCATCAGAAACAAAAAGTCTGAAAGCTGAAAGTGCAGAGCAAAAAGAAATTTAATTGGTATTTTTTTCTACCCATGATTAAACAAGTTTCAAGCTAGTGAAGATGACATTGATGACATTGCTATGGTTGGACATGGACATTGCAGAAGAATAGAAGAGCATCGAAGTAAAATGACATCAAAAACTTTGCTATCTATTAACTGGTATAGAAGAAACAACAATGACAAGTTCTAAAAGTGCATATAACTATGTTGTTTGTTTTCTTTTTTTTTTTTGTATGCTGCAGGTAAAGTTTTCTATTCAAGTTTCTGTGATTTTATTTAGCCAGAATTTTGCAAAAGTTTCATGGTTCTTCTATCCAGCAACTTTTGCTTCACAACTACAGCCACTTGCAATATTTTAGAAAACACAACAATTTACCAATAACTAAATACAACAACTAACTAACTCGTAGATATTTTCAATGGATTATAAAACTTTTTACTTATTTTTTTGTTTGCTTTTAATTCTGTTTACGTTCCTTCTCCTTTTACTCATTGTTCTAGGACTGGTATGCAAGAAAACTCAGTTACTAAGACAACAAAAACATACAAATACTCTTGCAATGGAAAATTTAGAAAATCCTTAAAGTTTTGTTGTTTATTTATGTATTTCTATGTTGTAAATTTTATACCAGTTTATGTAAGATTTTAACAAGGACAAACTATACTTTGATTTATTAGCGCATTGTTAAGTTTTAAGGTTCGATATGTATTTGAGAATGTAATTTTATTTCTAGCTGCTTCAAAAAAAAAAACCTTGAACGTGAGCAGACAGCAGTTGGTGTTTTTGTATCGTTATGCCAGCTATGGCTGGCAGATTAAAACTTATGACTTATTTCATATAGTTTTATAACTTAAAAATTTGATTTTTCAACCCATTTATTTAATACACGAGTTCGAAAAAGTTTTTGAGTTATTACTTTATAGTTAATTTAAAGTTGTTATTGTTTTAGTTAATGTTTTTTAAGCACAAAATACAGAGCAAGTAAAATCATTTATTAAAGAAGTGTTATTTATAAAACTGTAAGGTATTCTGCCTTCTCAGTTGAGGTTGGAATCAAAGGTCTAATTTCTTTGAAATCAAATAAATATGTGTGGATTTGAGTAATTGTACATAGTGAGTGTTTCTTTTTTAATTTTGAGTTCGTAACTCTGTTTTTTTTTTATAACCAATTTAACAGCTGGTAGATTATTTTTACAGGTATGCTCTTTATGCTACAAAACAGCAGCTAGTACTTGATTTTCGTAACAAAAATAATCGACACTTTAAGAGTTATAAATTTATTTTTGTTTGTACGAAAATAAACGATAAAAATTTTGATTTTATTTTATTTGCATGTATCAAAATTGGTTCCAAAATAGATTGGTATTGAAAATCAGCAAAATCGAAAAGATGATTTCAGAGCTGGAAAGTTTAAACTTTTTTTTGACATATAAAAGTAATTAGCTAAATCTAGTTTTTGTTTTTTTTTTTGCTAAATAAACCTATTTAATATTTCAATCAGAATTAAATTTGTATTACAAATATAAAAAAATTAAAAATATGATTTCAGGTTTGGAAAACTGGAACTTTTTTGCTGTGTAAAAGTAGCATACCACTACTATTTTTTCCTTTTTCTCTATAAATTAAACATATTTTGAGACAAAAAGATTGGTAGAAGCAATTAGAAAAATATAAATGATGATTTCAGGGTTGGAAAATACATTGTTTCTATATAAAAGGAACCATTTCTCTTAGAAATTAAATATAATTGCTGTATTAGAAAGAAAAGTTGGGCATAAAAAATTAAAAATATAAAAGACACAGCTCCAGAACTGAAAAACTTAAACTAGAACAATTTTTAAAACTTTAACTTTTTTTGCCAACCTTGGTGCACTGTGCTGCCAGTGGAGAAGTGAAATCTTGTTCGATTTGCAAAACGAAACTTTTTATGTATTTAAAGCAAAATTAAAAAAGCACAACTCAGTCAAAAGTTATACGCAATTAATGTGTAGTTTCCATAGTACAATCAAGCGACTTGTCTAAAAAATTTGTATAGGAATCACTCAAAAATTTAAGTGCTTTTCATATATTTTTTCTAGACAAGTTGCTTACTTAAATACCACCAATTTGTATAGTAAATATTACATTTGAGGCTTGCATCATATGCAATAATTTTCTGGCAATATTTGAGTTTTTTCTTACTCTAGAAAAGCAATGAAGTCAAAGTTCCATTGTTCTTATTAAAAGGAAAAACACATACAAAAAATTAGATTCTTACCTGATTTACATTAAGAATTTTTTCAAGAAATTTCCTGAAAGTTGTTGCATGAAACTTTTTTTTTTATTTGCCAGGGCTAGTGCAGAGAGTGATATATACAAAATTATGAAGCATGTATCTCAGAAGCATTTTTGGCACTTTTTATAATCTCATTTGCTTCTCCAGGCTTGAGAAAATTTTTCATGCAACTAATTTAATGAAAAAATGCTTAATGTAAATATAGTATTACTTAACATCATGAAAATGATTCCGGATTTGCTGGATAGGTATCAAAACGAAGAGCCCCTTTTGCAATGACAACCCTTTCTAAAAATCACTAGAAGTGATAAAAAAAATATACACTACCACAAGATCAGAAATTCGAGATTTTATTAACATTTTTGGAAACTCTTTTTTACAGGCCCTTGATGTCATTGTTAAAAGTTTCGAATTTTTCCTTAGCTATACCTTATCTGACAAGGACTTAAACTGGAGACATTTAAGAGAGTAAAAGAGTTAAACGCTCTTTAAAATATTTAATTCTAGTCAGATAAAAACAATGGGAATATTCATAGTTCATACTCAAGAAGAGCAGGCAATATGCCGAAACTCAATAAATGTACTCATATAATGATACAACATTTTTGGCCAGATATGACCATAGTTTTTGTAAATTTCTGTGCAATTTTCAATTTTTGACTATTTGCATTCAATTACTGCAAATAAATTTTCTTAATAAATTAAACCACAAAAAACAACATCACAAATTAAAGCAAAAATACTACGATTTTTCTTTTCAATTATCAAACAAAAAGAAGGAAGAGGAAAACACTCAAATTGCCAACATTTTCCATCTAAAGTTTTTGTTTTTCTTCTACACACTATCGTACAAAAACACTTTCCAAAAACTTTTGGTCTTGAGATTAGCCAATAAGATAGCAGATACACTTTCTTGTCTTAATAGTTATTTTGTGTCTGTCGAATGTTTCTAACTAGAAGAAGTTGATGGACGCAAGAAATTTAATCAACAAAAAAGTATTATCAACTTTAAATTGATTTTAATGCATACATGCAGGCGAACATATGTACTCGTATATGCTTTTACTTTTGTATGTGTATATGTGTGAAAAAGTAACTGAGCTTATGTGTGTGTGTCTATGAAGCAACTTTTTTATTTTTGATACTTTGTAAAACTTTTCGGGTATGAATTTGGCATCAAACAATGAATACTACTTGTTTTCATATTCTTATAGTATGATAGTGTTTTTGATTATACCCTGATGAGCTGGAAGCGTTATAAAATTTTTGTGTGAAAAAAAAATTAATATTTTTTTTAATATGAAATTTTCTTTGATTGTGCATGTAAGCGCATGAGGAGAATTTCTGTTTCTGTTTCCGTTTCCATTTCTAGTTATATTTCTTTTTGTATATTATATGAGATTCTTTTTTCTATGTCTGTTTTTATCAGACTTCAACTTTAAGCATACTAAAGGCTTGCGTAGGCTATTCACTTATTAGGCTAATTTCAAACCAATCAACATTGACATTCGATGAGAACCATAATAAAAGTTAGGCCACTTAATAAAAAGCAGGAGCTTAATGCATAGAGAGTCGTCACAAAACTAGCCTAACTATTTAAGAAAATTAAAAAAATTTTAAGGCCTTTATTTATTTATTTTTATACAAGTATTCTAATGTTATTTTGACAGTGCTATTTTAGGGCTTTTGATATCATATTTATATTAAGAACTTTATAGCTTTTTAAAATAAACCTCAAGCTCAGCCTCCAACTTTTTATTGTTGGCCTATATTTTACTGTCACTAATTTTTGGCAAGTTAAGAAATAGAGGAAACTAAATGTGCAATTGGAAGTTTAATTCATTAGTTTAACACATCACAATAGCAAATATGTGGACCAGTTTCACCAAATCCAGCATTCTTTTTTGCTTAATATTTATATTTATTTAATATTAATATTTATGTTCTTGCTACCCCTCCCCTCCCAGCTAAAAAATATAAATCTATATATATGCCATTGGTGATGCAATATGAAAATTGGATTTTGCCACGACCCTCCGCCCGCAGACCTCATAATGTTATTCGCCTAAATATTCTGAAGACTCCCTGAAAATTTCATCAAAATTGGCCCAGCCGTTTTAGAGTCCATACGTTACATAGATACATACACACATACTGTTTTATATATAAGATTATTTTTGCATTGTCTCAGGTGTTAAGTGGTTGACTTAAAAAAAAAGTTAAATTTTTATAACTTTCTTATTATCCTCTAAGAAAAAGGATAAACAATTCATCATTTTTGCAACTCGTTTCTTTTTATGTGAATTTGCAGTACGTTTCCATTATGAGCAAATAAAGTTGATTTGAGAAAATCATGTCGAAGTGTTTCCATTATGTGTTGTAAGTGTTCGAATTTTCGAAGTCAATTTGACGTTTGATTTGTTTATTTATTTTTATAACATAAAAGAAACAAAACTTTTGTTTAATAATAATTTGAAACAAAGTTATTCTATATTAATAATAGTTAACAAATAAATATTTGGATGAAAGAAAAACGCCAACACCAATTTTCCTTTTCAAATTATTTTTTTTCTTTTTATCAACAAATAAAATCAGCCATTTTTATTCTTACTTAAATTTCACTTTTGGAATTCATAAGTCACCAATAATGGACAACCTAGAGTTGCATTTGTTATAATAGCATTCGCACAGTGTTGCGCTGAAAAATTCGACTTCATTTGCAGCAAATTAAGTCATTTGAGATAATTTGCTCATACGAAAAATTTATGGAAAATCAATTCGCAAATTAATTAATTTGGGCAAATCAAATGTTTTGACCCAAATCACGTATGCATATGGAAACGTACTATTAAGCTTACAATATTGTTTTCATGTTAATTTGAATTAATAGTAAAATATTTTTAAATGAAAATAAGTTCATAACCTTCTTCATATAAAACAATATTTTAAAAAAGTATCATGAATATTTTCTAAGGCTGCAATAAAATTGAAAATTATTGTATATGCAGTTTTACTCGTTTTTGTTTTTATTATCTACATATCTTTAATATAGATTAATTGGAAGTAGTAAAAACATTGTTGCTTAAAACTTGACGCGGAAATCATTGTGCGTTCAGCATTTTCATTTTAAAAGTGTTCGTCAATATAAACAATGTCGAGTACTTTCAAACAATCCTGTAATTTCAGCTAGCTTATCAAATACTTTTTCGTGGAGTTAGGCTGACTTCCAAAACGTTTCAACACAAAGCTTGTATATTTTTCTGATGCAAAATTATTATCGTGTACAAATACAAAGTTGCAAAACATTGAAGATATGAGCATCAATATTGAAACCAATGAGCTACTTGCTTGTTTGTGACATTTTTTTCAATAAAGTAATGTTTTTAAAACTACTACCGCCATCTATATTTCAGATCGGCTGGTTTTGGGACTTTCCTAGTTAATGGGCTGGAAGCAACATTATCAAACTACTTGCTTGTTTTGAATAAAAAATATAATAACATAAAATAAACAGGTAGGCATACATTGCTCCTTTATTGCAACAGAAGCTTAACTCAAAAATATTAGTTTTGCAGAATATAAGTTTTAAGCTTTCAACAACTCAACGAGGATATAAAAATATTTTTTTTCACAATTGAAATGAATTTTTATAACTAAATTTTTTGCCCAACTAGTGTGAGCAGATGGTAAGATAACACTAAGTAGAATTAATTAATTGAATTAGAAACATCATTCTTATAGGGAAAATTGCTTAATTATTTATTATATAAATTATTAAATAGTTTTGATAAATGAAAAAAAAGTACTAGTATATTTATTTGCTAGCTAAATTAAAAAATTTTTTTTGGGTTGAAGTCTACTATAGACTGTGCTTAACCATAAAAAAGCAAACTTTTCAAATTAAGTAATTTTGTTTAGATTTGGTGCGACTTTAATGGTGTCATAGACAAAAAAATGGATGAGACTTCATATTGCCCAAAATTATTTGTGCCACTCCGTTAAATTTCAAGAATTTATCTAAAAATGTATTTCAGCAAATTCATTGCAGAGGTCTTGTACAAATATTTATGCAATTTTAGCTTTCACGTTTTATATGCAATGCAAACATACTTATGTTTTCCATTTTTAAGTTGTTTGCTGAACTTAATGCTTTACTGCTTTTTATGTGTTGTAGAGAAATGTGATCCTAACTAATTCACGTTCATGCACATTTACAAACTAAATAAATTAATCATGGTGGTTTCTTTTTAAGGTTTGTTTTAAACGATTGTACAAATCTCAAGTGAGTGAAAATATTTGACAGCAGTAACCAAACGAAATAATAACGAATTTTTTCAAAATATATTTCATAAAAAAGTTGCTTATAACTTAACAATAAAATGTCTGAGTTTCCATACTTTTGTAAAGTAATTATTTTTTTATGCTTAAATGCTTTAAAATAAATATAATTTTGCTTATATAATACAAAAATTAAAAATAAATTTAAAATTTAAAACTTAAAGGAAGCTGGGAGTTGTCTTCATGACTTGCTTGTACAAATAAAACCTTTAATATACTGAAGGATTTTGCACAACAACGTTATTATACAGCCACACCCACAAACAATTTCCTTGGTAATATTTTCATATTTTTATAAATACACGTATTCTTTATTGTAAAAATTTTATATAGTTTTTTTCCCTAGTAAAACATGATGTTTGTTCTTTTTCAACAAAAGTTTCTGTTTTCTTCACTTATTTCTGCTTCAATTTGCGTTGACATTTCAAAGAGTATACTGTTGTAGTGCTTACTTGGCCTTGTTTCCTTTTTCCGTTCAACTGATTTGTCTATTTGCTTTGTGGCGGAGGAAGAAAATGAAGAATGACTTGATTTTGAATGGAAAAGTTTCCTTATATATTTATGTATGTATGCTCGTAAAAAAATCTCATCACTTAGCTGTTAATATTCACCTATAAACTGTTATATAGTGTGTTTTTCATTTCGAAGATTTGAAATAAAAGAATTATGTATCTTGTTGTATTTCCATTAAAATAAACTTGTTAAAGGCCAAATACTATTAATAACAGGCTGAAATTCAGCGCAAATGAAGTGTGACTTATGAAATGATTGGAAATGATTTTTGCAAGTTTAATGTGCTATTAGCCAGACATATAAAATCAGTAAAAAATATATTTTATATTAATACAAATTTATATTTTCTTCCAATACATTGATTTGATGCATTTTTTTATATAACAAATCATGAATGTTTATTGAAGCATGATCTCTTGATTTTTTATTATTATTTGAGGTTTTGTTATTAATTATACAGCATCAAATTTTAAGGTTACCTAAATGTCCTGCATTACACACACTATAACCTTAGCGCACAGCTTCTCAGGTGTTTCATAAAATCTGAGCAATATATATTAATAATATTTAAATAGAGTAGACCAGCCAATTTTATTACTTTAGAAGCATAATATTCATCGAACGTATAAACTGACGAACGCTTGCAAGAACTGGACAAATTTTCGATCGAGTAAGAACCTTGTCTTCAACTCTATCAATGCCTTAAGTTGACTATATTTAAAGTGAATGTAAAACTTACCCTTCTCTAAGGATGCCATGGAATGGTACACCTAGTGGCATGCATAAGATACATGCAAGTCCTTATAAGTAAATGTCTCAAGAGAGTCTTGGAATCTTCTGACCAATGGTTATACCTTATAGAAATATATGGGAGAATTCCAATCAATAGCTTTTGTCAACCGAAATAATTAAGTATAAATGTTAGTAGTTTGGCCGCACCTTTATTAGGCCACATAACGACATCACAAAAAATTCCATAGAATAGAAACCCACAGAGCAATCGTGGGAAAAGATGTCCTTGTCACACCTGAATATAACAAATTGACGCGGAACCATGAATAAAAGCTGGAATGAAGTGAACGCGAGGACTCAAGACAGAGACATATTAAAGCAATTTATTGAGGCCCTTTAAGGAGCATAAAATCGAAGGAATTATATTATATTTATTATTAGCTCTTACCCGCAGGTTTGTTTGCATATAATTTAACAATGAATAGTCCTAGTCCTACAACCCTGTTATTGCCAAAGTATATTATTTTTAAAGTAACATACACCAAACTTGAGGACTCTAACTATTGTAGATCTCCAGATAGAGGATAACTAAAATTCCTTCTTTCGTATGAGGGCTACCGTTCTCTCCACTTCTAACCCGCAAGTTTTGTTTTAACTATAATCTGCACTAAATCTAAGGACTCTAACTATTATTGTAGTTGTCTACTTTAATTGGCGGTATCCTTTCCCACGTACTGTTTGAAAAATAAATTAGTCTACGTTAACTTATTAGATCAAGAATCGGTGCAGAAGTATTTGAGATTACCAGTTACAAACGGACCTGTTATTTCAACATTTGCAGGTACACACTTCAATTTTATTTATTTATACAAATTAATTTTTTAGTCAAAATTTTAATTATTGTCAGTTTTGCACTTTAATTTTTTTTTTTGGAATTTTGCATAAGTTTTTTGAAAAAAATTTCATTAAACCCGTTTTGATCAAAGGAAACGTGTTAATAAATCAATCAAATAGTGTAGCATACTTTTTGGTTTGTATGAAATTAATGAGTGCGTATGAGTAATATTATTTGCTCAAATATTAAGGGCCGATCCCACGATGTCGTCAACGTTCGACTTGTCTCATACTTACATTTGAAACAACAACAAAATATTAAAATTTGCTTTTGTTTGGAATGTAAGGGTGCGATAAGATGATCTGCATATGATCCAGCTAAGCCCCTCAACAATCAATTTGAATGTATTTTAATAAAAATACTTTACTAAATAAGTAAAATAATAATTTGGGAATAGTAGAGCATTAACAAATGTTAAACATAAATTGTAACAATTACCAAAAAACTCTAAAAATATTTTATGTGGGGAATCCTACGTTAAGCGCTTCCTATCCTTAAATTTTGGTGAAACAAAGTGTAACTGAGATATCAGCGAAAGTTTTTACTCGTTTCAAAAACCAATTTGTGTCATAATATATGGCATTGAACATCGTGGAAATGTCTATCATTGCATCGTTGTTTGGCGCTTATCCGAAATGTATTATTCACATCACATCGAAGTGAGATAACCCGTCCCTCAAATCGTACATAATGTGCAATGTGGCATAAACTGTGCGGCAATTAGCACTGTGCTGTTCAAACCACAAGTCGTTGGTGTCCATATCTTTAAATTTTGGCCAACAGAAGTTCATAGTCATCAAGTGTGACTGGAAAAAGTGTGGCTGGAAAAAGGGGGAAGCAGGCCAAAAATTGCCCGATCCTACACAGAGAATAATTATTGCCAAAATATTTTCATATTTTGTTTGAAATAAAATTTATTTGCAGTAAGTATTTTTTGCTGTTGCCAGAAATTGTTTGTTCTAATTTAATTTTATGCAAAACGAAACTGTATTGAATGAAAAATTCCAGTTCATATAATTAATATAAGTAAAAATATTTTAAAAAAGATTTCGGCTCAAGTATTGAAATGGCATATTGCTCAGATAAGTTACTTGTTTGTTTTTCATTAGAAAAAATGTTATCATTAAAAGGATTTATTATTTGTAAAAAAACCAGAGATTTTATTTTTCAAAAAAATTATCAAACATTTTTCAATTGAATTAATAAATTTATTTGCAGGACATAAATTGAAAAAATTAATAGTTGATTCCGAGAATTTGTATTTGAACTAGAAAATGTTCTTTTGTGCGCACATTTTGTTGAACGCTTTATGAAAAAATTAACTCATGCGTTCATGGTGATTTGGCCAAATAAACTAAAAAAAGGAGACTCAATTTGAAATAGTAAAGGGTGATCAAACTGGAGGTTGGGAAGTAAATTGGCTTTCAAATGACGGAATGTAAAGAACTGAGCTGTCATTTGTTCACATTCATTTAGTAAAACTTTGGGAAATTTTAACCATGACATGTTACACTCTTGAACAAGGGCTATAATTATGAAATTCATGTACTTTAATTTAAAAGATTGTTCCGAAAGATGAAATTACATTGACGAGAAAAAAACGAAGCTTGTTACAGAATGTGGTTAAAAATTTTGTGAAAAGATTACACGTCCGCACGCAGAGAAAAAGCAGCTTAAAATTAATAAAAACCTTATGAATTAATAAGAAACATTAACGAAAGTCTAGTCATGTTGAAATTTCTTATTCTAATATAGAAAAGTATTAATTCACAGTATTAATTTATTAATTTTATTTATTTTTAAGTATCTCAATATACATTTTCTATAATATTGAAAATTATTGAATTAATGTTTTGCGTTGTTGGGCCCGTTTCTAAAAACTACAAGTTACAAATCTACAAAAAAAATACACACAAAACAACAATAAATTTTTGTAAAAGTGTTGTTGTTTAGTGTGTATTTTACTTGTAGATTTGTAATTTGTATTTTTGAGAAACGGGCCCCTTATCTTTAAGTTGCAGCTTTTCCCTGAGTGTGCCAATGTGCTAGAGGTCTAACCTTTATATATAGCTTCAACAAAATGGCCGTTTTCAACTGTCAAAGTTTCGAAGTTCGTCTAAATAGACCCTTTATATGGATATTATTTTTTAAAAGCTTGAACTTGTATTTTCTAAACTTATATTTTCAGTAAAATATTTTATATCAAAGGAATTCCCTATTGTGTAGTTGTACTTTTATCACTGCTGTTAAAGTGTTAAACTGGTTATAAAGCTATTGCTGATATTTTTCATAAACAAGTTTTATAGTAAAATAAAAACTAGAATTTTAAAACTATCAGCTTACAAGCAAACAACAACATTTCGACTACACAGTTGGGGGTATTTTTATTGTTTTTATTATGAGAATTTGAATAATTAATTTTGAGTGTTGGTAAAGTTAAATATAAATAAAATGTACTAGACAAAGAATAAAACACACTCTACACATACTTACATTTGTGTTCATAATATGTATGTATAATCCCTGCAGGAAATGGAACCGACACAAAACTAGACATGTGGCCGATCCCCAAGTGATAGGTACCAGTTCGAGTTCTAACACTTCCTATGAAGTGGACCAGTCCCTTTTCCATGGGGATGGCCTACTTTGTATGCACCTTGTGACTTGTCACTAAACTATCTTATAGACACCTATTCCGCGTAGAATATAAATTATATATAAATGTCATTCCGACATTAATGTAACTGTAACAATGCAAACTTGAACTTTTTTTTATTATTTTTATTTTTCATTAAAATAATTTTTTATATTCAAACTATCAACCTACAGCATGGCAGGCGTGCACACTACTTACCCGATCATAGGGTTACTCACATTTTAAAAATATAAATACGTACCAGTTAAGCTGAGGTTAATATCCAAGTATAGTTACGGGACTTGTTTCAGAGTGACTTGGCAGTCTATTTATATTGATTTATTGTTTAACCTTCATAGTCAACAGATGTCCCAGCGACGTCTTTCTTATATGTATATACATACTCAACAAAAAAAAAATATTCGTAGTACATAATACATGCCCCAGAGGAGTCTTTCTTATATAGACAAAATAAACAAAAAAAAAATATTCGTAATACATATACTCATAATATTAGTAATAGTTCTCTATTGAATTATGGATGAAGTTATGGAGAATAAAAGGGAACGGTGTTCAGTTAACATTTACCCTATGAAGAGAGAGAGAGAGAGAGTAACATTTACCCTATGAAGAGAGAGAGAGAGAGAGAGTTGTTCCTCAACATTCACAAGTGGAATACCTTGGTATACACCTTGACCGACGGCTTACATGGAAACATGACTGTAACCTAACACAAATGAAACTTAAATTAACTCAGATACATTGCCTGATTGGTTGAAATAAGATCCACAGTCTAGATGGTATACTTTTATTTTACTTTTGAAACCTTTATGGTGCTACGGAATTCAGTTACGGGTAACCTGAACAGACATCACGCTTTTGAAATTTTCATTCTCTTATTCGAATTTTATTGAAATGTCTTAACTATCCAAATTCCTATATGCTTCGTAACACCCGTTTTGAGATGAAGTGTCACGTTTGTAGTGCAGCTAGTTTGTAGAATACAATTCTCATTATTAACATGTCATGAAGAGTTTTAAAATTATCACTGCGTTATTTTCTGTCGAAATCGGCGTAATTTCAAGTTTGAGGTTGTATAGATTTATAAGCCTTGACACGAACCTTGTGCTTTAACAGAGCTCTATTAGTGTCCTAACAGAGCTCTGTTAAGCTGTAATGCATTTCGAAAGGACTTTTGAAATAGATGAGGCAACCGATACAGAAAAAATAATGCAAATTTATTGACAAGGTGCCCCACCTCCTCCTCCTTTATTATTGTCCATGAATCTATTTCTGAATTTGAACTAGATATTTGACCCTGTTCTGTAAACCGACCGATTTGAAACCACACCATTTTAGAAAACTATCTCCGACAATAAAATATATTTTATTAGATTTTCTTAAATTTTTTTATTATATAGATTCCCTAATATCATATTGGACAAAAAATTATTGTGTATGAATTTAAACACGTCTGCAGGCCCATTATTAATTTTTTGCAAACGAGAAGTTTACTCGGATTCGGTTTACAGAACAGGGCCGATTGACAACTTTTTAACTTGGCATTTTCTAAAGGATACGCACTGTTTTGGAGTCAATGCTGGCTGATAGTATTGGTCATAGATTCATGTCCAAGTGGTCCTCTAAAAACCTACATGCTAAGAATTTCTTGAAGTTCGAGTTTTCAGGAGTTCTTAAAAAAAAACTATAAATTTGCTCTACCTACATTTATTAACATTTTCTATTGTTAGAAACTGTGAGAGAGTATGAGTATGCTTGGTTCAATTGTTACCAAATTTTCTGCAGGGATGTTTTAAAAAAGCAGAGTTTTAATAGAATGAAGCTTTCCTCTGGCATTTCTTTACCACCTGTCATCTCTACCACTTTGACTTTCCTATAAGAAGGTAACAGTCAGGTAGTTGTAGTAGGCATTGAGTCATTGCGTAAGTGACTAATAGCTATGCTGCTTAGCTATATAAAGAAAAATGAATGTGCTAAATAACAAAGTAATGAAATTATATTGCATGATGATGTCAAATTCGCCGCAAATATATCAAAACGTTTTCATTTATTTCCCATTATTTTATTTTCTAGCGTAGTAGTACGATTAAATTAATGTATTGTTTATGACCAGCGGTGGTTGTTAGCTAGCTTAGAGTCAATTTGCTGTGTTTTTTGGTTTGTGCTCATGTTTAAAAACCATACAAAAACATTGAGCAATTGTTTTTGATTCATTTACTTCAAATAACGAAACAAAGCAAAATCAATCAATTTAATTCGTTTATTTTCGTACGCTGTTTTTAAGCTCCGTAATTTATACAAGTAGATATCTATTGGTGCCTAAATATCTATCGTGTAAGTTGAATTTTATAAGGCAAACTCGTGGGTAAAAACCTTAGGTAAAAGAAATCAAATGAAAATAAATTTATAACTGTAATAGTGTCGATTAGTTTTTTTTTTCCAAAAATCACGTCCTATCTCCTGTATCGTGACATAAATAGCATAGCTATAAAAATCCTTATTATATGTGTGAACATAAAATCATTTCCTGTTTATACGTATGTGCTCTCTTTGCTCCGAAATATGACATAAATCTTTAAAAAACTTCAATAAATATTTAATAACTATTATTAAACAAATTTATATTAATCGAGACTACTACAACTCTTAATTAAAATGTTGCATAACATAAAAATATATTTTGATTTCATCAAATGTATTCTACTAAATATGTCCGCCAAAGAAGCTTACCACTTCCATAATTGAGGGCTCATATGTGTGCAATAAGCGTGATGTACTATTACGAGTGGTTTCAGACTGTAGATCCGGAGCCATTAAAATAGAGAAAAAATTGCAAAAACGAGTATTTACAACTTTGTTCTCAAAATTCGTATTTTTTTTTTGTAATTGTACATACATTTTTTTTATTTTAGCTACTTTATTTATACAAATTATTAAGGCCTTATAAAACAGACTTTCATAAAAATTTTTTCTTAATAAAATACATATTTTGTAAATAGAAACGTTTTAAAATTTGTATGGAAAAAATATTTTTTGAAACGAATTTTCGTTATTTTTCTTACAAATTTGTGTATAATGGCCTAATTTTGTAAAACTAAACGAATTGTCGTTTTCGTTTCTGGTTGCAGCGAAAACAAAAACATTTTAAATTTTGTAAAACGCTACGTTGTTTTCGTTTCTTGTCAAAATGTTATAATTGAAAAATATATTATTCATTATAAAAAGCTGAATATAAAAATATTTTCAAAGTAAAATTTTATTAAATTATAGATTGAGCACCAACGAAACAAGAAATTCTAAATCAGCGGCGTTAGTTAAAGCTAAATTAGACGTTACATAGCCATAATACCATAGCCATAACCAAACCAAAATTCAATTGGTTTCTATGGTGAGACTTATGGCGTTATGGCGAGTCTCTCTCACTCTCACCATAGAAACCAATTAAATTTTGGTTTGGTTATGGCTATGGCGTTATGGTTATGTCACGTCTAATTTAAGCTTTAAGGGCCCATAAATACTTATTGGATGTTTGTGAAACTTTGAAACGTTCAATATTTCCATGCTGGAGTAAAATGTTAATGTATATGGATATGTTTTTCATCATACACATGGATTCAGTTAAGTTCCTATCCAAAATCTCACAAGTTCAATCGACAAGGTCTCATATCATTTCTAGGCAACATGCTTACTTCATAAAATTTTTTGTATTATAAAGGTAAAAATATTGCCAAGTATGCAGGTTGCATAGAAATAACATGACACCCTACGATTATAAATTAATACACATATGTATGTAATATTGTGATAAGCATTGTGCCAAACAAGAACTTTATAAAAAATTATCTCACCACTTTTGATGGTCGAAATTTTGAATAGGAACTTGGCCTTTTTTCACATTTATATTTTTCTGAATATCTAACTACTTTTTGTTTTCTTTAATAAAAAATTGCAAATTAAAGATTTCTAGTCTGTTATATTTCTATTAGTGATCACGGCGCCAGTTTAAAAGTGCATAGTTAAATAATATAATGGGTTAAAGAGAGATACATAATAGTATAACATCACGTTAAATTTTATGATCAAGGCCCAGTCTCCCTGGTTTAACAATCGATGCTTTCGAATTTTTCTTCTAGGCCTACTTGTGTAACAAAATATAGCTCTGTAGTTAGAGCTCAAGTGCTTCAACAATTTGATGACTGTATCAGTGGTCAGTGTCAGTGAGTATGTCTTAAGAAAAGCACTTTTTGCATCTCCATTTATCAGGAAATTTTCATTACACACTTTCAAACTTCGCATTAAATTTTATCATTTTATCATTGACAGGAACAAAGTAGTTATGAGGGTGTTAAAGCGAATGTATGTGTAAATATAGGCACTAAGTCCATAGGCCGAGCTGGCCTGAAACTCTATCGTGCACCTAGATCAAAGTCAGGCAAACGCATATATATAAAAAAAGAGAGTAAAATGCATGCTTGTACGAATGTGCGTGTAAAAAATATCATAACGAAGTACCCACGGGAGACCTTTTACTTATGTCTGACCTAGATACTAATTTACTCATTATTGCAGCAAAACTAATGCAATAATGTAGTTAAAACTTTTAAAACGAATACAATTTAATAAACGTTTTCATATGACATTTAAGTCGTTTGAAAACGTTTGCAACTGTTTTATAAAATTTATTTATTTATTTATTTATTTTACGTCGTTTTCAAATGTTTTACAAAATTCAAAATTGAAAACGAACCAAAAATTTCTGTTTGAAACGTTTCGTTCTGTTTTACAAAATTAGGCCATAAGTCTTAATAATTTTTTTAAATAAGGCTTCAATTATATTGCACCTTTCTGATCATCACTTAAAATAAATACATATAAAATTTTTTTCTCTTGCATTCATTATCAAAAACAATACCATTAATCAGCAAAATAACCACTCTTGATACTTATACTAAATACTTCACTGCCTTGAACTTTAAAATATATGACTGCGCTTTTTTTTGAGGTTGAAATATTTCTAAAATCTCTAGCTAATAACAAATGGTAAAATACATTCTTTGTTTCACACAAAAATGCACCAACCACCAGACGTCATATTGAAAACCCAAAAATAAAATAACAAATTCACACTTACATAACAAAAATAAAAAAAAAAGAATAAGTTAAAATACAAAATATGAAATATAACTTCTTAGATATTCATGGCATTTCTCCAAATTCATTTAAACTTTTTTTGATTACTCAAAATATATTTTTTTTTTCTGCAAAACTTTTAGTCCATTACAACTCTCATGACATATGTTCGTACAAACTCACACAATCTGTGATGTAAAATATAAATGCATGTGTGCTTGTATTAGAGTATCCAATTGTTTAAATTTTGGTCTTGTTCCAGTAATATTTATCAGTTATTCGAATAGCTCGAATTAATCGAATAATCAAAATGATTTTTAAAATAATTTTATCCAAGGGAAAAACACAATTGAACAAGTGTAATTTAATAGATTTATTGTGTTGGTAAAAAATAAATAAAAATATAGTTAATAAAATTTATACCTTAGTTCTGTTCGACGATACAATGATACGATACAATGTTCCTTAAAACAATTATTATATATTGTCTATGCTAGAAGGTTCGTATATTCGCTGCATGATTTTGCTCCAAACATTATATATAACACATATTTTTTCAGATATTTTTCAAGCTATGTACACCTATCCCTCGATTTACACGACAGATACGTTTCTGAGAAAGTCGTGTAAATTGAACTTTTAAATTTGTGTATGAAAAATCGTGTAAATCGAAAATAAAGACAGAATCGCGTAAAAATTTATTTTATTAAGAAATTATATACATATGTATTTCAACTTAGTTTTTAAAATATCAGTAGCGTTTACTTAAAACACATAACAATAAACCTTTATTTATTAAACAAAATAAATGCTATTCATAAAAACAAAAACAAAATCAATGTAATTCATAAAATATTCAAAAATATTCAATAAAACACATAAAAAATCGTGTAAATCGAGGTATTTTATAAATCACTTAATTTACACGAAAACCAAAATAATCGTGTAAAAGTGAAATCTTGTAATAAAAGTATCGTGTAGATCAAGGGATAAGTGTATTATATAATACTTTAATTTAATTTTTATGTTTTAAAAACATGGCAAATTTCTTTTTATTTTTCATTATCAAAGACAACAACAATTTTTGAAGAAAATAATTTAGAGTATTAAAAAACAAGAACTCAAAAGTATTTTCAAACAAAAACGTCCTAAATCTTCTTACTGAATTAGGACATAAATAATAAATAAAATAATACGATGTTCCCCAGACGGTAGACTTGAGTATAAAACTTACGTAAAAGTAATTATTTTTTTGAATGCTTCTCATAAAAGTTTTCTAGAGGAGTCGATTGCTTGAATTGTGGAAACTGGGAGTGAAACTTATAAAAATAATATCAAAATACATTTAGTGAATTAAACCACAAGTAAAATGATACCACTGCGGTGTGTTAGGAAATGAAAATGCAGACAAAATGGTCAGAATGGGGGCTGGTATACCCATGGTTGGACCAGAACCGTTTTGCGGACTCGGATTGGACAAAATACGGAAAGATATATCGACGGAAATTAAGAGTAATAGAGAAAACCTCTGGCTCAATCTCCCAGGATTGAGGCATGCAAAACTAATGATTGGAACGTATAACCAAAATCAATTCTTAGCTTTCATGTCCCTAAATAAAAACAATCTAAGAATGCTCTCAGGCTTCCTCAGAGGCCATTGTAGACTGAGAAAACACCTCAACAGACTTGGCATTGAATCCTGTGCAGATTCTGTGATTACGAAGATGAAACTCCAGAGCATATTCTGAAGGATTGTAAAGCATTATGCCACAGAAGATATAGCCAATTGGGCAAGCATCTATTGGAGGATTGGGAACTGCTAACTCTGGACCTACTGGCAATCCTGAGATTCATCAGGGGAGTAGGTCTAGATGAGGTGCTCTAGCACCTGGTAGGGGATACAATAGATCTACCTTGGTTGCAGTGTCTTGTGCTTCCCGCTAGACTAATGCCCTAATTCAGTAAGAAGATTTAGGACGTTTTTGTTTGAAAATGCTTCTGAGTTCGTGTTTTTGAAATTTCTAAATTATTTTCTTCAAAAATGGTTGTTGTCTTTGATAATGAAAAATAAAAATATTATTGCCATGTTTTTAAAACATAAAAATTCAATTAAATTATTATACAATAGTTTGAAAAATATATAAAAAAATATGTGTTGGATATAATGTTTAGAACAAAATCATAAAGCAAATACACGAACCCTCTAGCATAGACAATAAATAACAATCGTTTTAAAGAATCAAAACTTCTTCTTTTTTTCGTCCATATATAAGACGATACATTCGTCGAACAGAATTAGGGCATTAAATTCATTCATTCAATTCATTCATTCAAAATGATGCCACCGCTTCCTTGCATAAAAGTTATCTGAACGTTCGATTTCTCGAAGAGCCACTCACAATGGGTAACTGATGTCTTGTGATTAAACACTATTAGACATTTTCTGTGGGACTATATGAAAAATATTGTATAAGGACATATAGCCGCAAAAGTGCGAATTGGTGATGGAAACTTTCATTAAAGATAATGATCCTGCAAGTACAACTGTGGCAGCAATTTCCATTATGACTAGTAATGGTGTGCCCTTTTATTTCAAATCCAAAAATGATTTGATTATTTCGTTTAAAAATTCTCTCAATATGGAGCCCTTTATTGCAAGACTCTTTATTAAAAGGAATTAAATTTTTCATCATTATTTTACTTAAGTCACAATTTTTTTTCCTTGCTTAGTCAACTAAAATATGTGTAATAAAAATAAATACAAAAAAATAATTGCATATAATTCAGTTTTATGTAATTAATCTCTATGTAGTTAACCCAGACTCTCTATCTGTAGGCTTATATATATAAAAATATATATTTTTATATGTATATATAAAAAAATTTAATACAAATGCATATTACTCGATTAATCGATTAACTGATGTGCATTGTTCAAATTATTCGTTATTATCCATCTTCATAATTCAACCAAATTATATCAAAAACAAAAAAATATCCTGTATTAATCGAACAGCGATTAATCGAGTGAATACCCTACTATATGTTCTAGAACAACTGCTACTAAAGCACCTAAAAATGTAACTCTACTTTCATATGAAGAAATTCATTCAATGGTTTATTTAACTTCATATGGATATGTTTGCACACATAAAAAAAAAAAATAAGTTACCACCATTAGTTCAATGGATTCAATGTATGCATCCAGCAGAGAAATGAAAAAAAATGAGCATTGTGGCAACAAAATGTAAGAAGATCTAGAAACTAAATGAAAGCATAACAAAATGATTTTTAAGGAATCATGATTTCACTTGTATATATAAAAGTGTATGTACATAAAACATAGAAAACATATCTACACCAGTACGAGAGCACTATATATCTTTGTTTTATTTTTTTTTAGTTCTTTTCCACAACTGGCGTGAGCAAAATAACTTATTTTTCAATTAGATTTTTTCTCTTATATGTATAAAGCATAGCTATAAATATATGCACTTATATTCACATATACACATTTCTATATGGTTTGAAAAAGTAGTTTTTGTTTTATTATAATTTGATTTTAATTTATTTTGTGTTATCTCTAATGGTATTTGGTAATTCCCAGAAAATTAATGTTTGCGTAAGTAAAAACTATTTACTTTGAGTAATGTTCACTTGGAAATAAATTTATAAATTAGAAAAAAATACATATAAATATATTTCTTTGAATAAACAAGTCTACAGAGATATTCACAGAATTTTCTTTCCTTTATTTATAATTGATTTGTGGCTTATAAGAAATTTACTTACTAGAGTTCAAAGTTAATGTAAAAAATTAGCAAAATATGTTGCTCGGATTATTAAGGAAAAAATACATACATACATACATACATACATGAAGTGCACTTAGTTTTTTCTATGAAAAATGTATGATCTATATCTCTATTTATTTTCCTCAACACTGCTGTGGCCAGGAACCCAACATAGTCTGACACTATATTTATCCATAAGCAAGTTGAGGCCTTTCCTACAGTCACTAACAAGTTTCGATTTGACATTGTGTCCCTTCAAAGCTTTTAGCGCTGCCTGGCTGTCGACTTAGAAGGTTACCTTCTCACCTTCAGCTACATTCCTGGCCACCAACACCATGGCCCTAAGGATCAGCAAGATCTCAGCCTGAAAAACAATACATTTTAAATATAAGTCCAAATAGAATAATTTTTATTTTTTCTTTTTTCTTTTTTTGTCTACTATGCACAGTGGGCTTGGATGCGATTTTCGGGATTTAAATAAATTTTTCACTGTTTGTACTCTTTGGTTTTCTTGCCTATATATGTATATAGTCCCTTGATTTTTTTTTTTCACATGAAAGATATGGACGACATAAAGTCAATTACATTTTTTGTATATAAAATGGATCTTGTATTTAATTTTATGCATGAAAAATGGACAGCGTAAAGTCCATTTAATTTTAACAATATGAAAAATGTACGATGTACAGCCCAGTTCATTTTTTGAATAAAAAAGAACGATGTGTAATCCATTTAACTTCTTGCAAAAAATTTACGATGTATAGTTTAATAAATTTTTTGCATGCAAAATGGACGATGTTTATATCTCTTCCATTTAATTTTTTGCATGAAACATTTTTGTTCTTGAAATATTTTCTGAATAAATAATAAAAAATAAACTATTTAATTTATTGCACGAAAAATGGACGATATATAAGTCAGTTTATTTTCTAAAAAAATGGACCTTGTATAATCCATTTAATTTGTTTGCAGGACAAATGAACGATAGTACATTTAATAAAATGGATTATGTATAGTCCATTTAATTTTTTCGCATGAAAAATGGATGATGTAGAGCTTATTTAAGTTTTTGCATAAAAATTGGACAATTTATAGTCCATTTAATTTTTTTTGTATGAAAAATTTATGATATATAGCCCATTTAAATATTTGCATAAAAATGGACGAGGTATATATAGTCTATTGAATTTTTCTAGTTATATGAAAAATTTGTGATGTATAGCCCATTTAATATTTCTTTATAAAAATGTATATTATCAACTCCATTTAATTATTTTTATATGAAAATTGTGCGATGTATTGTGCATTTAATTTTTGTGAATGAAAAATATACGACTATATATTAACTATACCATTTAATTTTTGGCGGACGATATATTATAGTCCACTTAATTTTTCTATATAAAAATTGTGAGATGTATAATTCATTTAATTTTTCTTTATAAAAATGTGCGATGTATAGTCCATTTAATTTTGTTGCACATTCTCTTTTTTTAACCATGAAACTTAATTAATTAATTGTCTTCATATCGAGTGAGGTATTAGTCCCCATAATCAATTTTCTGATGTTCCACAATGACTAAGCTCAGCCGAATGTTGCTGGATAGTGGGTAAAAATTTTATATACATCGACTATTAGATATAGCTTCAACAAATGAACTTTTAAGTATTAATAGTTTATTCAGGGTCTTGCTTCAAAACTTGTACTGGCTTTCATATTGAGTCCTTAAGTTGCCAATATGTTGATATGTTGAAAAATTTTTCTTACTTACTGTTATAATTATGACTAAAAAATGCTTAGTTTATAGAGAGCTTTTCTTTAGTTTAACTTCATATGTAATAATTGTTTTTCTTCTTCTCTTTTTAATAGGAAACCGTTTTATATTGCCATCCATATGCTCCTTGGAATAGTTTGTGTATGAACTAAATATATCATAAAATATGTTTTAAGGAATCATGTAATTTGTCGGCAACTACATGCATGCATGAAAACAATTCTATAATGCCACAACTACACAGAAATAGCATTAATCATAAACTGTAACAAGATTCTGTACTTAGCAACAGTTGAGACGAAATATAAATCATAGCTCGTTTATAATAAATATAAAACAAAAATTAAAAAAAAATATATATATTTAATTTTCCATAAGCTGTATATAATTTTTAAATTATTATGCTCATTAAGACTTAATTAGTAGTTATGAAACTTTCATATAAGTAAATTTAATTGTTAAGTGCTGTTTTTACACCCACTAGTGTTTTATCATCTTTACCAAATGCGTTTGAGTAAAACGAAGAAAAAAAAATAAAAACAAAGGAAACAAAAATACTTGGCATCGTGTTCTTTTCTTAAAAATGTACTTAAAAGCAAAAGTTTTGTAAAAATAATGTACAACAAACGAATTCGCATATAAAAACATAATATGAAAAGAAGACACACACGTACAATAAGTACGTGAAAAACTTTCTACACAGATACTGTGCAAAATCATATCAAACGGCACAAACAAAGTGCAGCTATAAATTTTAAATAAAACTTGAAAATAAATTCTTCAAAGTATAAACCGAAAAAGGAAACTGAAAATATAACAAACAAGGATGTAGATATGTATGTTTAAGCAAAAATGAAATCAGAACTTAAGAAAACACTTACACAGGTGTTATGCATCTGGGAGTGTGTGGGTGTGTGTGTGTGTGTTTGGATGTGAATAAAGAAGAAACAATTTTCCACCGGCAATGGTGCAAGTAGACATAAAAACGAAAACGATTACGAAAAGTAAACTTTATTTCTGAAAGCGGAAAATTGATATCGAAACGAAAAATGTACATTTTTATACAACAGAAATTTAATAATATTTATTTTATTTATCTAGGAAATATTTTTTTACAAAACTTTATGGCCACTGATTTATTGCTTAAAGATTGAACTTTAAATAGTTTTGTGTGCGAAACTATCAACGAGTTTTAAACATATATAAAGATAGAAGAGTTGGTATTTTTGCTTGATTTTTTGCTTAAGCAACGTCTACATGCATATCGTTCTTGCTTAAGAAGCTCATACGTATACTCTAATCAAAAAGTTTTTGAAATATGGTAAAAGTTCTTTGGAACTAGTTCCAAAGGTTTGCCACTTCAATTGCATTCAAATCACTACAGGTTAATATTCTACGACTGTTGTTTATGTCAAAATTTGTTCTAGAAAATATTTACAGCGCATACCATTCAGTTATATGGATCACTTACGTCCTATGACAACCATGTGTTAAATTCATTGATGTTTCACCAGAAATAGCGCTACTGGCATCTGAGCTTATCAGTGTTGTAGCTAATGGTTTGTATGTTAATTTTTTGCAGGAATGTTTATAGTAAATTTCTGAGAATTTTTAAAACGAAATTATTCAAAGCAGAGAGTGAGAATGGATACTAAAAATAATACGAGTATACATAAGTAATGCCCGTAATTTCTACATACAGATAATTTACCTAAAGTTTTTACCTACCAGTTTTCTATATAAAATTTAACTGTACACTAAAGGATATCTATGGCTAGAAATAACCGCCACAAATAGTTTTCATTTTAGTAACTGTATATATTCACAATTGTTGCGCAACCAATTCGTACGCTCACATATTTCCTTTCAAGCAACTATGACCATAGCCGGCTCTAACATACAGGAGCATCTCGAGTTCATTATTGAAAAAAAAAACTAAAATATGCTACAACTACAAACAAAACCGCACATGAGTATCAAGCATATTGACTCTCTATCATACTTATAGTCGGAGTATGCTTATACTCAAAGTATAGATATTTAGTCGAACAAACAAGTATACGCAAGATACTCGGGATATTTATTTATCATTCTTCACAGATGTGCAATGGTTTTCTGTGAGCACCTGCCGTAACGGCCTTATCTCACGGGTGCCAAAGCACCGAGTTTGGGTTAGACGCCAGACCAACGCCCCCATGCACCCTTATAGGAACACACCTATGCGTACACATAGGTGCGCCTTAAAGGCACAAAGGTTGCAAACCTTATATGTAGTTATCCCTGTACTATATTATTCTTCACAGTAAACTATAACTTCTGTATATAAAATGAAATAGAAAATGTATCTGTGTGTGTAATTAAAATAGCCCTATATATAAGTATTTGTAGCCAATTAATAGTCAGATTGTAGCGTATTATTGTAGCTTATACGAAGGCAGCTATTTATGTTTTGGAAATTGGAAACACTAATGTCAATAGCTAAAATTTGGCAACACCATAATATAGTTTAAAATTGTTTTTTGATGTACAAGTGCTATTTGTTTTGTTAACAGTGAGTTCACAAAATCAATTATAGAAAAAAATGGAAATTTCAAGAGAACGTTTTCGTTGGATTATTTTTCACAACTTTCGACGTGGATTATCTCAACAAGAATGTGTCGTATGGCAATAAAACACCATTAAAAACTATTACATATTGCTGGTATAGTGAATTCAATCGTGGTCGTAGTTTTGTCGCCGACAAATTATAGTATGTTTCCACCGACTTTAAATTAAGTAGGTTTAAGTAAATCACTTCAAAGTGTTTCCACCAAGCTTGTGAGTGATTTGTTGTTCAAATTTTCGTACTCAATCTATGCACGTGCCTTATAAGGTGTGCGCAGCAGCTGTAATGTGAATTTTATGCACATATGGTTGACATTTAAAATTGATTAAATACGCCTTAATGTAATTTTTTCGAAATTGTCAATCATTATTGATGGATGACCCAGAGATGGACTTTCTAATTTTAAAAACAAGGCAGGGTTGCATACATAAATTGAGTTCGAAAAATAGTATTTTCGACATTATTTAAAATAAATCAACCACTTTGAGGTGATTTATCCATACGTTAAATGTATGATAAATCATGTAGAAATTAACATGATTTGCACAAATCATCATGATTTGTATAAATCATGCCGGTATTAGTTCCACTTCAATACAATTGGTTTTGCATGAATATTTACCCCATAATATATATGAATAGCTCAAAAGAAGCCTGCATCAAGTGGTGTAAGGAAATTATCAAAAAACTCAACCATGGTGCATAAAAAGAGGTGTATAACAAGTGACGTGACAGGTGGCAAATCATGTATATATGTATATGCTTATGAGCCGGAAAAAACAGCAATCGACCGTGTGGGTATTCCTGGGAAAGCTAAATCCAACAAAAGGTGATCATGGAAGAAGCACAGCTAAGCAAATAGTAGTCTGTTTTTTCAGCCGAATTGATCATGTGGGCACTGTTTCGCTTTTAAGTGGTACACGAACATTTGTTTGCCGGAAGTCTTCGGAGAAATTCGTAAAACTAACCTTCGAAGACAAATCATTCTTCACAATGACAATTCGAGCTTCCACACATCTCGTCAAACAAGTAACTTTTTGAGCAGTCAAAACATCGAATTGATGATTCATCCCCCCTACAGTTCTGACTTGACATCCAATGACTTTTCCTTGTTTTCCCGAATGTAAAAGGTAAACTGCCTGGTCAACGATTTACAAATGCAAAGGAAGCAGTTCAAAAACCATGTTTTGAAGGTGTCTCAGGAGGAACTGAAAAACTGCAATGACAAATAGTTTGAAAGGATGCAAGGAAAATATTTCAAAAAACAATAAAGCAATTTTCATTTAAACAAATTTTAATTTGCTATTCCTGAAGTGTACATAGTAGCCCTCGCATATAAAGCTCCAAAAAGAGCTTGGTTTCCTTAACAATAAAATAAATAAATACATAGATTTGTTAAAACTTCAAGAGATTGAGGAGTCAAATTATACAGGCGGATCAATAAATTCGTCACTTTTCTAACTTCCCTCGTAGTAATATGAAATGCAACACTGTTTCCATCAAGTATCACCTGTTAATAACCTACTGACAAGTTTTCGGCAAGTATTGTCATTTAATTTGCGTTTAACAGCTGTTCAAAACATACAACCTCATATATTTTTCTAAAAATGGAAAAAGTGAATTTCGAGTTCTCATTAAACATTATTTTTTGCGAAAAAAAAAGTCAATCATACCAAACAAAAGCTCGATAAATACTATGGGGACTGTGTACCATCGATTTCAATGGTAAAAAAGTGGTTTACTGACTTTGGTTGTGGTCGCACAAGTGCAAATGATGCTGAACGTTCTGGACGGCCAATCCACGTTAGGTCTATGAAAGCTTAAAAAAGTATAATATCCCTGCAGGAAATGGAACTGACACAAGACTAACCACGTGACCGATCCCAAAGTGATAGGGACAAGTCTGAGTTCTAACACTTCCTATGAAGTGGACCAGTCACTTTTCCATGGGGATGGCCTAGGATGGTGTTAATTGATACTTTGTATGAACTTTGTGACTCATCACTGAACTATTTTATAGGGACCTATTCCGTGTAGAATATAAATTATATATAAATGTCATTCCGACATTTATGTAACTGTAACAAAGAAAACTTGAACTTTTTTTATTATTTTTATTTTTCAGTAAAAAAAAATTTTATATTCAAGCTATCAACCTATGGCATGGCAGGGTTGCACACTACCTAACCGATCATAACGGCACTAATATTTCAAAATATTAAGCTGAGGTTAATATCTAAGTATAGTTACGGGACTTGTTCCAGAGTGACTTGGCAGTCTATTTATTATATTGATTCATTGTTTAACCCTCACAGTGAACAGATGTCCCAGCGAAGTCTTTCTTATATACACATATACTCAACAAAAAAAAAAAAAAATATTCGTAATACATAATTCATGACCCAGCGGGGTGTTTCTTATATAGACATACTCAACCAAAAAAAAAATATTTGTAGTACATATAATATATAATATTCGGAATAGTATCCTATTGAACTATGGATGAAGTTATGGAAGTGAACGAACAAAAGTGTGTTCAGGTAAAATTTACCCTATGAAGAGAGATAGAGAGAGAGAGAGTTGTTCCTCAACATTCACAAGTGTAAAAATACCTTGGTATACATACACCTTGATAGAAGGCTTTCATGGAAACATGACTCTTAAGCTAACACAAATGAAAATTAAATTAACTGAATTCAAGTTTGTGCTTGTATAGATTTATAACCCTTGACACAAACTTTGAGCTTTAACAGAGCTGTGTTAGTATCCGAACAGAGCTTTGTTAAGATATAATTCATTTTGAAAGGACTTTTGCAATAAATGAGGCAACCGAGACGGAAAAAGTAGTGCAAATTTATTGACAAGATGCTCTTCCTCCTTTATTATTGCACGTGAATCTATTTCTGAATTTGAACTAGATATTCGACCCTGTTCTGTAAACCGATCGATTTGAAACCGCACGATTTTAGAAAACTAACTCCAACATTAGAAATATTTTATTAGATCTTTTAAAATTTTTTTATTACTCATTCATTATTCATTCCCAAATATCATATTGAAAAGAAAATTATTGTGTATGATTTTAAGCACGTCTGCAGGACCATTATCAATTTTTTGAAAACGAGAAATTTACTCGGACTCGTTTTACAGAACAGGGGCGATTGCCAAGTTTTTAACTTGGCATTTTCTGAGTCATTGATTCATGCCCAAAAAACGCGCATACTCAGAATTTCTTGAAGTTCGAGTTTCCAGGATTTCTTCAAAAAACTTTAAATTTGTCCTACCTACATATATTAACATTTTCTCATGTTAGAAACTGTGAAAACTGTGTATCTTAAGTACATACCGCTTTTTCATATTTATTTTTAAATCCCGCTTTTTGAGGATATATTCTACAAAATCCCGCCACATCTGGCCACGTTAGCTATGGGGCACTGCTTCAGCTTCCAATGTAGAGAAAATCCAAAGAAAAAAAGATATATTTATACTATTTGATAGGTCCTGGATTCAGCCATATCAAACATGTTCAGTGCAGTTTACTACAATACTATAACGAGTCCTAATTCAAGAAAAAGGTGAATATGTAACCATTTACACGATATATCGTCTTTTCACCATACACTACTCCATACTTTTGTTAACACTCCCATTTTCTCAAGTTATAGGATGAGTACGCTTGGTTCAATTGTCACCGAATGTAATGCTAAAGTCCTAATCAAGAAAAGCATATTGGTTATATGTATATTAAAATATTTAGAAAATAAAATATAAAGTACTAAAATAAAAATTTTGAGACTTGTTATATTACATCATTAACAAAAAAAAAAATACATTTTTAATTTAAAAGTTGGCTTTTGGAAAAAAAATTTGCAACAACATCTTGTTAAACAGTTCGCAATTTACACATTTTATTATTTAAAAATTATACATTTCTGACCTCTTGTTTAGCCAAAGTAATTTATATTAAATGAAAATTCGTAACAGAATATTGAAAAAACTATTTGTTTGTTTTATTTTTCAAAGAATTTCTATAACTAAAGCTACAAAATATCTACTTTATTTTCTACATTTTCTTTTTTTAATGGTCTATTTATATAAAAAAAAATTTAGCTAAAATATTTCTCTAGAATTGATTCAAAGCAAAATTTTCGCTTCCACCGCAAAATACCGCCGTTTGTTGAGCTAAAGTTGAAGAGAAACAAAATATATTTTCAGTTACCCTAAAAAGGGAATAAAATTTATGTAATTTGCTTTAAGTAAACTAAAACATTCTTTTCGCAATATTACTTTTAAGCAAAATAAAATGGGAAATAAAAAATTATTTTAAATACTCGAATATTTTACTAGCATAATGAAAACTTTTTAAATAGATAAAAAAGTACAAAGGTTAATAAAATCAAATTATATATTTATAAAAGACAAGAGTATGACTTTTAAATATGCAACATACAAATTTTTCATATTCCGATTTCATTAAAAACTCATGTTAAATAGCTCTGAAAAACAATATCAGAACGGATCAACATGCTGTTTCCGAAGACTTCTGTATTTTCAGTAACAGCGTTCGTGTTCTCTAACGGCCTTATGTATTAGCAAAAACTAGCACGAAGTTAGCATAAGTGGCAAAATTGCACATGATCTTAAAGAGTTTTGCCATGAAACTTCACATTAAAAATCATGCTAGGACTTAGAGGTGGGTTAAAATTTGCTAATGCGATCATTTTTAATGTCAAATTGTATGGAGGAACTCGTTAACACCTATCTAAATTTCGTCACTTATGCTAACTTCATGCCAATTTTTGCTTATAAATAGGGCCGTAAAAATATTCTGTGTAAATGGAATACGTGAATTATTTTTATTTGGTGATGCAAACTACCTGTATGGTATAAAGGTAAACAAACAACATTAAAATACTTGTTCTTCTATTACTCCCAGTTCCATCGAATACATATTGAATCCTTTTATATAACTAGTTGAAGATCTATCGAATATATCTCGAACTATGGGAGATGGTTACTTCAAGGTCTGTTGAATGTACATACATATCTTGTATAATTAATACTCCATGTTCTTACTTCCAGATTTACCGAATATATCCTAAATCTTTTAAATGTACATCTGCGGATATTTGACAAAATATCGTCTTTCTAAGCAAAAAACTTTTCAGTAGAGCGAAAGACTTGTTAAAGTGACTAACAAAAGTTACTGTTTGGAAAATGAAAGATATCTTGATTAGTTTTTTTTAAACAAACAAAACAAATATATTTTTACAAGTAATTTTTTAAACTTTGCTTTTAACAAAACGACTTCTTTCAAAAGAATATATTTTGTCAAAAGCAAAATGGTAAAAACCTGGTAGAACTTAATGGACACAAGCTGTTGTGTCCAATGGCAGATATCAGTTTTTTTGTTTGAATTTTGAAATTATTTTTAATTCTCTGAAAGAAGTTGCTTTGTCAAATTGAAATTAGGGAAAAATCTGAAAGAGGTCAATTTGTCGATTGCATATCCTGCGTTCCAAGGGTTGTAGAAATATAAAAATAAGAGCAAAAGAAGCACATTAAAATGTTATATTTACTATAAAAAGCTTTAAAAATTGTCTTGTCTCGACAGAAGTCATTTTGTAAATTGCCCACAGATGCTACACCTACAAGATAGTTACTTCAAGATGTTTTGAATATATCATGGGCCTCACTTACTGAATATATCTTGAACCTTGTTTGATAGTTGCTCCAAGCTCTGCCGAATAAATATTGAATCCTGTTAGGAGTTTTCTTGAGAGCTGAAAAAATATTTTGAGCTTGCTAATATCGAGAGCATAAGTCAAGCTTGCTGATTTTTCTAGAGCCACGGAATTTATTTCGACCTTGCTAATCCTACCATCTCGTGGTCTTCCCGAATAAGCCTTTAGTTCATTTTTATCCTTTTTCCTTTTTATTAACTGCTGACATTTATAACCAGAGACGTACATCATCTATCACAGGAAATAACCTGCCTGCCCGCCCTTGAAATTGCGCTAATACCCTAAATTTCTAAAGGTATCCTAAGTGGTATAAATTGCCGTTAAATAAAAGCTTTGTATACGTTTCTTAACATCTAAGAAGGTTTTGTTCAAAAAATAGTAAACCTTGAGCTTGAAATTGGGCAAACTAAACCTTATTACAACATCATCTATTTGATAATGTCTAATTTTTTTTATATTTTTTTTTTGAATTTGATAACAGCTTGAAAAGGTTTTAACTTAATTTGTTTATATAAATCTAAAAACCATCTATTCGTTTGCAAGTATGTATACAATTTAAGTTAAAATATAATTATTCTAGATGTTGATAAAACAATTTCCTTAAGAAATTTGCCCATTTTTAACTCGTAAGTTTTTTGTTCTCTTATTATGTTTGATAACAAAAATCATGGCATTGCCTTAAGGAAAATTCAAATGCAAGGTCTATAGCAAAAACTATAACATCATTAGAATGTTTTTTTTTCTTTTTTCTGTGTTAACAGAAGAAACACATCGTACTGCTTTCAGCACTGCCAAATGATAGTGACTGTTGATATGTTCTAGAACGAATAAAAAAATTAACAGAAAATAAAAAGAAAACAACAAAAAACTAAGAAGCGAAAATTTCTACAACTTTGAACGTTGTATGTTTATTTGTTTTTTTTTTTTTTGGTGAAAATAACGAGGCAAATCCTTGCAGTATAACTTAACAATAAACTTTAGAACAAATTAAATAAAATTAAATGAAATAAAAGAAAATAAAAGTTTTCTATAGATTACTGGAGATTATCGGTAATCTTTACCGTTTACAGTCAATTTTTATTTAATAGTTAGAAAATTAATTTATTACGTTTTTACCCTTTACCCTAAATTACTTAAACATACACAACTAGATACCACTACGTCTATTTCGCTGCTGTCTATGCACGTCTTTCAAACTAACTGCTCTGGTATTCCAAGCAATACCCCTTCTCAGTGCTGTTCCACACATACAGGACTCACTCTGCTGACGCTCACTGTTTGTACATAGACAATGTCTTACTGCTCTCCTTTTTATACACATGTCACATTTATACACGACTTTAAGCTGTATTTTTCACTTCACTCTTCACTTAAACCAACAAGGCCTCACAATAAAAAACTTTATGATCGACTAGTAGATCAACTGGTGATACACTGATCTCTCAGCAGATGCGTCACACTTTTTATACTTCACAAAAGGCTTCCAGAAAGTGATAGCGACGTCTAGACAATCTCAGCAGTATTTCCACTGCTTGTTTTTATTTGCGCAATTAGATTCATTCGCGCAATTAGATTGTATTAACTATCTACTAGAGCTGAGCATAAGATGTTTGTAGTGTCGAAGCATATTTCACTATTGCACACCGAATGACAATTGTAAAACGAGCACACAAGTGTAAAAATATGTGTATGTGTAAAAGAAATAACAAACAACGTAGATAATTTGAGCGTGCTAGTTCATATGCGATACTGATCTAAGTTTTATAATTTATTAATTTAAGACTAAAAAATAAAATAAACAAATAATAAAATAAAAATAATAATTTTCACAATGGATATAATTGTAAAGAGTTTTATTATCAGTTAATATTATATGAAATTTTGAATTAGTGAAATGAAGTATGGTACACTATGAAGTGTAAAATATTGCACACATGACACAACTGTCCATTCAACTGTTGTAGAATGCTGCTGTGAGTTTTTTGTTTCCTTGTTCTCTATTTTTACTTTACACTCAATTACGACTACCACTACAAGCAATATTAGCTCTTGAAACAAATACAATACTATGCACTTTTTCACGGCTTGCGCTCACTTCTACTATGTACATACGTGTGTTTATACAAACCCAGTGGTAAACCCCAGAAGACCTTATCAAAGGCCTGGTTAAAAATTTTTTTGATTCAATTACTATTCTTATCCAACTGCTAAGGAATGCCTTATAGAATCCCTTGACTCTTTCGCATAAGAGATACGATACAAATTCCACTCCCTCTTCTATGAGAAGGGAAAAGAGAAGGAGGAACATGTTTTGTTTTATTTTTTTTACCAAAGTAAAAGCAAAATTCATTAATTTGAAGATCTCCCAGTATCCCTGGCGAAAGAAGCAGAAACAGAAGACCTGTCCCGCAATGACAACGCGTGTAAAAAAGATATGAGTATGGAATGTAGCGAGCAGGCCTTCTACATCCAAAAGCAGGAGTATAGATCCCTTCTTAAAAGCATACGTACTACTTTCTTTTCCCGCTGGGTACACTACTAAAGAAGCATGAAGGTTGCTTATTTGTGTATATTTGTTTTGCCGGGTATGTGTATCTTCTTAAAGACCATAAGTTGTATGTGCGCATGTAAAAGGTGGTTAAATTTTAAGGGCCAATGTTGAATGTGAACCACACCTGAACGTCAAGTTTTTTTCTGCATTTCATTTGACATTTCTCAATTTCAGACTAACTCAATTCAAACCATGGAAAGATACACAATCCAGCAATGCGTTAAAGTTATTCAGGCTTATTATGAAAATGGACGTTCAAATCAAAATGCATATCGTGCAGTTCGTGATTTTTTTGGAGGCATGTTTTCACCTCAGTGGATTCGTCAATAAGCAGAATTGCCGCATTTTCGGCGAATGATAATCCAAGAATGATTGTCGAAAAACAAATGCACCCACAAAGAGTAACTGTTTGGTGTGGTTTATAGGCTGGCGGCATCATCGGGCCGTATTTTTTTTCCAAAATGAGGCCACTTAGGCAGTTATTGTGAATGGAGTTCACTATCGTGAGATTATAATGATCTCTTTACGTCCCGAATTGAAAGATATGAATGTGGAGGTTTTAATAGGATGGTGCCACTTGCCACACAGCTAACGAAACAATGGCTCTTTTGCGCGACAAATTCAATGGCCGTGTTATCTCACGTGGAGGCGATGTCAATTGGACGCCAAGATCATGTGATTGGACAGCGTTGCACTTCTTTCTTTGGGATTATTTGAAAGAAAAGGTGTACGTGGATAAGCCAGCTACAATTGAAGAGCTAAAGGATGAGATAATTTGGCATATTAACGGCATAGAACATAAATTATGCCTCACTGTTATCGAAAATTTGGACCATTGGATGGAGGTGTGCCGCTGTTTGGCCAATATTTTATTCCATACATAATTGAACCATAACATATCATAATTAAAACAAAAATTAAAAATTTTAAAAACCCCCGATATATCTAGAAATGATGTGATATCTTCTAAACGGCTGAACAGATTTTCTTCAAACATAGTTTAAAACCATCTAGATAAAGTCACCTTTTAAACAAAGAAAACTTAATCAAAATCGGTCCAGCCGTTTGGGCTGTACGTGGACACGGACAGACACACAGATGCACAGATATACAGATACACAAACACACACTACAAACTTATAGCACCCTTTTTTTTGGTCGGGGGTTAAAAAGAGATGACAATTATTTCCTAAATAATTTGTGTTTTATTCAAAATCAACTCGGCCCTTAAAATTTAACCACCCTTTATGTGCTACGCATGTGTAGTTGGTTCTTTAACAAAACGAATTCTGAAAAATTCATTTTGCTTACCAAATGTTTTTTTATAAAACATTTGCAATTTGCATTCGAATATTTTTGCGTAGCAATAGATATCCCAGCAAAAAATTAACTTACAAATTAACTATTAGTTGCAGCATTGATGAGGTCATGAAACATCAATGAATTTATTACATGTTTGTCATAGAACGGAAGTGATCCAAATAACTGAGTGGTATATAATTTAAAAGGTTGTCAAGAAAAATTTTTGATATAAACATCAGCCATTTAATATTATATTCAGTGCATGTGGTGATTGGTATGCAATGAAAGTAGTAAAAGTTTTTGTCTGGTATTTTATATAAAAAAATAACAAAGCGCAATTATTTGAAACTCGGCTTTTGATGATAGATGTTATAGAAATTTTGTGTATTCTACTCTGATATATTTTCTAACGAAAAGCCTAACAATTTTAAAATATTAATTACGAATTTGTCTAAATATTTCAATATTCACATAAAGGGACTTAAGATACTTTTAAAATCGTCAGCTTATGTTACACACGAGTCAAATAAAAATACTTTCGCAAAACTTTTTGTAGTTATTGCATGAATGTAACAATTTTTAGATGTTTTAAACATTCTCATTGCACACACTCATACCACCATACAGATGTTTAACCAGGCATGCATGTGTAAGTGTGTGTGTGTGTGTGTGAGGATGTGTGTATTCATATGTGTTTATTTAAACGTTGTTAGTATGTTTACTTGTGTGATACATATTTAGTTATTTGAATGCACCTGTAGCTTAAAATGTACGATGAAACAGCATTATACTTAAATATTTACACTCAAGCATATTTGAAAACATCATTGTTGTTGTTAGTTTTTTTTTTACAATTTAATATACGAAAGAGACAGCTGAAGAGAAGCAACAACAACCAGTGTTATACCTATTTTAAAAATCTAATATAGTTTTTGTATTTTTTCTTTTTCTAAATATGTACAAAGCTATAAATGTTTTTTAATAGCACCAACTATAGTTATGTGTAAAACTTTATCCACATGTTAGAAAAGTTGCCTTTTTACAATAAATTATAAGACAACGTTTCTGAAAATCTTTAAAAATCTAAAACTTTAAAAAGTAACTATTGTGTCTTCGTGTAGAGATCCTTGTTTAATAGTAAATAAAAGCACGAAAAAAACAAAATAAAATATGCATAAAAAACCTTCAGAGATTCGCCTATTACTCAAATTATGCGGCCCAGCTAAGAAAAACTTGTAATTTATAAAATATATATGAATGAGCGATGCTCATCAGTCAATTTGTCTGGAGGTGAAATCAGTTTTCCCAACCTCTCAAAAAATCTATAGAATATATTTTCAAAAGATTGGTGTTGAAAATCAGAGAAAGCACACAAAGATGCTTCCAGGGCTGGAAAATTCAAACTTTTTTTTGGTATATAAAAGTAAGCAGTGAGTAGTATGTAAGCTAAAACTAATTATTTTTTTAATGATTAAATTTATTTCAGATTGAAAAAGAAAAATTTTGGTACGAAAGGATATGGTTCCGGGGTTTGGAAAATTGAAAGTGTAACTAACTTAAACAAATTTTTTCTCTATAAGTTAAACATATTTTATATATAAAAAATAAAAATTGGTACGGAAAATCAGCGAAGTCAAAAATATAGTTCCAGGGCTGGAAAATGAAAATTTTTATTTCTCCATAAAAGTAACTAACTAAATCTAGGAATTTTTTTTCTTTATTATCTAAACATATTTTATCTTATAAAAAAAAAATTCATTCATACTGAGAATCAGCAAAGTTAAAAGTATATTTCCAGGGCTGGAAATCTGAAATTTTTATTGCTGTATAAAGATAGTTAATGAAAACTAATTTTTGTGAAGAATATTGCAATAATTTTTCTTTAATACAAGACAAAGTCGCTATAGTGGAAGGCAAAAAATAGCAATCACAAAAAATACCCTTTTCTCTTTGCAAGTCGTTTTTCATTAGATTAGGTAAACAAATTTTATGATTTTAATACAATTCTAGAATGAAATTGACTTTATAAAAATTTATGACTGTTGAAATTGCAGAGAGGAGAAATTATCAAGTTAAAAAAGAAGTGAGGGTCTTAGGTTAGAGCTATGCTGCTTAGCTATATATAACAAAATTTCATGTGTTAAATAACAATGCAATAAAATTATATTATATGATGATGCCAAATTCGCCATAAAAATTTCAAAACGTTTCTACTTATTTCCCAATATTTTCTTTTCCAGCTGCTTTCGATTAAATTAATGTATTGTATTGTAAGTATTTGTATTTATTTCACTCACTTCAAAGAACGAAACAATAACAATTAAACAGTTTGTTTCATTTATTTTTGCACTGTGCTTTTAAGTACAAAGAAATCAAAACAAAAATAAATTTATAACTGTAATGGTGTCGATTATTTGTGTTACGAAAATCACGTCCTAGCTCCTGTGTTGTGGCACAAAGAGCACAGCTCTAAAAAACTTATAACTTTAAAAATATTTTCCAGCAAAAATTAAAAAAAGGCAATTGAGTTTGGAATTAATTAATTACAAACCTAATTATTTTCTTAAGCCTAGAGACTAAAATAATCAATTCTTGAGAACTAAAATAAATATTTAAACATCCTTTTTGTTAACTAAATAGATTTAAAAATAAGAAATTTTTTTAATTACAAACTTTTTTTAAATAATGTGGTTTTGTAGAGGTTTTATAGAGGGTTTTATGAAAAATTGTCTTATGAACCTCTTATAAATCAATATTAAATTTCATGAAAAAAGCCTTTAATATTTACTCCTATTCTTCTAGTAAATAAAATTGGCAAATTTTGTAAGCGAGTTAATACATTTTTCAATCACAAATATAAGTAATTATATGTGACCTTCTCCGAAAAAAGGAATCTGGTGTGTCAAAAACGATAAAAATGAGAAAAACATTAAAATATTATTTTTTAAATGCGTTTTCCTCAAGACTTCATTTTTACGCACTAGGTCCCTTTTCTTGGAGAAGTTCACATATGGCAAGTAGTTTTTAGCGTAATAACTAATATTTTGCTGGATTGTTTCTTATTTGGTTCTTCAACTTGAAATAAAAATTCTTCCGAAATTATATTTAATGCAAATGCATGGGAATTTCGTCGAAAGCACTGCGTTTTTTTTATAAAAAAATGCCGATGCAGTTTTTAATATATATTCGTATGTATGTATCCGTTTATTTAAACATTTCGATACAAATGTTATACTCGTACTTTTGTCACTAACAGTTGGTTGCATTAATGTCTTTGATTTTTTTTAAGTAAGCAAGCAGAACTTGTTAAAGATGACATAAAAAGTGGACTAAAATTGTTGCTGTTGGCTGAAAATTCCATCGTTCGTATTTATTTTTTTATTTTTTCTTTCTTCTATTTGTTTGCACAAATAAATGGAAAATATTTTTTTTTCATATTTATATACCTACATATGAATATATGTACATATTTCTCTACATAAATAAGTAGAAATGTATGTATATATATTTAAGTTTGCTAGTACATTGTACATGTGTTTTTATATATCCATATATACACATACAAGTATTTATGTATATACACTGTATAGTTTGTGACCATGATGTTTCTCTTCTGTTGAATTTTGTGCAAAAGTAATGAATGTGCTCCGAACTGGAAACAAAGTTTTAATATTTCGCATTTTGCTTAAATCTTTTTTTCTGCTGCTCCTCTCTATAAACCGGCAAAATTAAGCAATGGCTTAAGGCTTTACTTTTTATCACACTGAAGATATTACATTTTTATGCACACACGCACACCCACTAAAATATACTTCTTGTACACAGAAAATAGAGTTGGCTGGTTGCACTATGATAATTGGATATTTGGTGGACTTGCTTTTTATATAATTTATAATTTGTAATTTTTCACATATCAAGAGACAGCAAAACTTTGATGTTATGTAAATAAATTATTAAAATAAATAAATAATTAAATTTTAACAATGCAATCATTCTTTCAGTGTACATTGACAAGCAGTAAACTATGCTTGTTACAAATATGTTCACAACTACAGGCGAATATACAATTTAACAAAAATCCGTATGCAAATATTTAATAAAAGTTCTCAGGCATGAAATCATGAGACATTCGCTTAGCTGACTTTCTTGAATGCCTACGTAGCACAATGGGACCGATTACCAAAATATGGACTATATATAAATATCTGTCATATATGTACCTTCTTAGCAAATTTTGACTACTTCAGCTTTAATGGAATGTGGGTTTTATGTAAAAAAAAATTATAAAATTATATATCCTCATTTTGTGTTACCCAAAAAAATAATAAAAAATGTGCAATAAATTAGCCATTGCACTTTTGAAAATAAAACCCACAACTTTCCTGAGATGCTTTTTACATTACAAATGATCAACCATAATTGTGGCATAAATACATTTCCTATACAAATTGACGTAAAAATTAGCCCAAGAAAGCAGTCGATAGACGAAATCTATATTATTTTGAGAGTGGTTTTTCTTAAGGTGAAGTTACATAACACGCGTTAGTGCGCGTGCCAACTGTAGGCATCGGTCAAAAAAAGTTGAAATAGTGTTTTTGCATAAGACAAGTTACATACCAAACTCTTTGACGCGTTTGCGGCAGAAAGTTGGTTAACTTTCAACTTTTTAACGCGTTTTGATGTTTTGACAACTAATCGGCTGACAATAAAAGAGAAAATTTTAAAAAAAATTAGAATCATGAAGGAAAATCTTAATAAAGAGTTTGAAAACTATACAGTATTGCACAAAAAAGGATTTGAAAATGTTCCAAGATCATTTTTCAATGTAAAAATGAATAAAAAAGCTGAAAGTAAAGGCGTTTGTAACGCGTATTGTGTAACTTGGCATTTTTCATGCGGTAAAGTTTTCAAGCGCACGATATTCGTCGACGAACAAACGCGTGTTATGTATTTCTACCTTTATGCTCTCACATATAAATAAATATTCTCTCAAAAATGCCACCAGACTTTCAATGAATTTCATACATTTTGTAAACAAAACTACAAAGAAAATTAAGCACAAAATAAAATAAAACAAATACTAGAGAGTATTTGGAGTTACTGCCGTAGATTTTAATACGGGCTTTCTTAATTTGACAGCAATTTTTCTTGAAGTTGCAGACTTATTCTGTTTGATCATTAAGGGTTTTTTTACATATATATTTTATTGTGAGCATAAAAATGTTTTGCTCTCAAGCAAGCAAAAGAGAGTGAAAATTGCTGCATTCGTAAAGCGTAGTATTTATGGTCAAAATGTATGATATGCTGAAACCTTCATGTACACGTACGTGATGCTTGTACGTGTGCGTGAAGGTTTCATCATACACGTGCAGGCATTGCAAGATAATTTAATATCATGTATAGCATTTGACATATCTTTGTATAACCTAGCTTGCTATGTTTGTTCATGCATACATGCATGTGAAAAAATCAGAAAATTTTTGATTTTTCTTCATACATCGTCGGTCTGGCTCATTGAGATAGAATTTCAATAATATTATTATAATACAGGTATTGCATTTTTACTACGAATAATGCGTTAAAGCCATTGATAGCTGAGGTCTGCAATACTGGTACTATTGGACCTCATTTCTTCAAAAGTTAAGCCGGTGCTAGCGTTACGTTTAATGGAGATCATTAAATCACCATAATCAACGACTTAATGTGTAAAACAATATGTGTTATTCATGATATATGGCCAGCTATGATCTAAAATGTGGCCCAATACTTAACACGTTGACTGTCAACTACGAGATAACTCATAGATTGCGTTCTTTTCTAAGACGCCAACTAAGAGTTATCTACTCCTCTGTATACATGCAATCTTTGTGCAGCCATGCTTAAACTCGAAATACTAAACCGAACTCAAAATATAGTTTAAAAATTAATTCTTATCCAAGAAATAAAATAATATTTATTGTTGATGATGTGATTAAATATAATTTTAGGCCAGATTTCTTAAAATTGCCACGGCAGTCAACGTGTTAACTTGCAAAATGCACTTCAGCCATATGCCCATAATTATTTTAAAATATTGATATTTTAAGTAAAAAAAACAAATTTTTGTGTAATTTTTTCCAATTTAAAGCTACGAGTATATCGAGATTCAAATACACCACTTTGCTTAGAATACATATAAAATTTTTCCACCAATTTTAAAGCTATTATTAACACTGTGCGTGGATATACTTTAAAAATTTAGTGAATATTTCAATCAGTTAAGCTTTCTGGAAAGCAGATATAAATTTTTGCACTAAATGAAAGCTAGTTAAAAAAAAAACAGTTTAAATTGTAATAAAATTATTGCAAGATTTCTGCATAACTTTCGATATCATAAATATCCTATTAAAATTGGACTCTACTTCTAGGACTTTTTTGTTGAAAAATCCCACTAGGAAATTCAAAAACCCACTGAACATTCATGCACAAAATTCCTTAGGGAAACTGTTTTATTTTGTGGCGATATAAAGAAATATTTTTGTCATATTTCTAACTTTTGATTTTTATGGATAGCACAACACCACGACGGGTTTTCTCCTTAAGAAATTAAAAGGATATTCGGATAGTTATTAGATTGTAAGCTTCAGAAAAAATATTTAACAAATTTCATCACATCAGAATTTTTTTATGAGCCTACCTAATATTTTCATTAGCTATGCCAATATAGTTCACCATAACTCGAAGGCAGTTGGCCATATCACAGAGTTCAATTCCGTTGGGAATCAGAGTTCAATCCACCCCATTTTTGTAACAGATAGTGTCTAAAAAAGAAAACTTAAATACGGAAATCTGTCAGGTGTGTCCAGACTGTAAGAAGCGGTGGTATGCTGGGTTATGCTCCGGCCAGGGCTTGACATATTGAGGTTTATTCAATTCCGTATCCGAACAGAATTTAACTCTGTAACATGGTCGAGTATGTTCGATGTTGACCAATAAAAAACCATCGGGTAACTAAGAGTTTTTTGTTTGCAGTTTAAAATTTTTTATGAGCTTTTTTTTAAATTTTTATAAAAAAATAAATTTTTAAATTTTATTTTACGAATACCTAAAAAGCCATTGATTTTTTTAGCTTACTATGTTAAAGTGATTTAAAGTAAATTTTGTTAGTTACTCGGTGGGTTTTTATTGGTCAACTTCGGAGATACTGTCTTCAAGTTATGGTAAATTATATTGACATATATCGTGAAAATATTAGGTAGGCTCAAAAAAAATAGTGACGTGATGGAAAAAACCAATGATGTAGTTTGTTTTAATATACTTGGATATATGTAGAAAAAGAATGAATTTTTGAAAAGTTATATTTCGTGGGATTGTGTATTTAATTGAATTAATTATTATGAATGTCTTAATAAAAGTGCTTTAGAAAGATTTCCTTTGCCAACTGCATGGAAATAATTCATTTAAGTTTTTTGTAAAAATAATAAAATTAAAACACAAATTATTTCGTGGTATATCTCAGATTTTGACAATGGTATTAGAACACATAAAATGAGACATTGCAGTTGGTGAAAAATGATTGAATCGAGAGCAAAGTTACAAACATATCCTTATAAAAAAATATTTTAATATATGACTTAACTTTCGAAATATGTAACTAATGTGAGTTTAATTGATTAAGAATGTGTTGATTTATGTATTGAAGATATAATAAAGTTGATTATATTTGATACAAAAATCACGACCTACCTTCTGAGTCGTGACACAAATAGCATAGCTTTAAAAGGGAAAGTAGAATTGTAATGAGGAAAGTTTTGAAAGAATTTTATGACGGTCTTTTGACGATAAAATTTAACAAGTATAGAATGTTAAGGAATAATTTTATATACACGAATTTGTTTTAAATAATAATAATAAGTAATCTAGACTTAAAGTTGCAATTAGACGTGCCATAGTCATAACCCAACCAAAGTTTAATTGGTTTTTATGTTAATGGTTTTCTATGGTTATGGCTATGGCACGTCTGAGTGCACCTTAAGATTTGAATACTTATTGTTAGTTAATAAATAATTAATAGAAATAAGCTTTGAAAAATTCTGCTTATGAAATTATATGTATCAGCTTTTCTTATGCTAGTGTCGAATGTATAGATCTCATGAATTAATTTATTTTTTGTGAGTTTTTGGGAATTTTTAGATTAAAGTTTAACATATTATTCTTTTATTAATAAATTTTAATTAAGTTATAATTGACTTGTATTGAGAAGGACTTCCCGGATCCCATTTAAAATCAAAACTGTTGAGAAAATAAAAATTTTTTCTAGATGAAATAAACTCTATAGTATTTTGTTTGCCTGTAATGATAAGTGAGTTTGTCCTTGCCGAAGAATATTTCAATTATCATTTTAATTTGCGGAGATTGTGCATCGTACATTCACTTTTGTATAAAAAGCTCTACATGCGTCATTCTCTGTAATTAATTTTAATGTTTAATTGCGGCTTTTAAGTTTCAAGGCTTTGAAGCTTTTGGGCTCTTTAAATGGCATTATAAGTTGCATTAAATTTTTTGGCAAAAAAAAAAAATTTAAAAGCAATTTTAAGTGAATATATGTTAATATTGATTAAAATAAACTGTTAAAAGCATTTACACATGCATAAAATTATTGTAAATTTTTTTTATTGGGAGTTCATAAATGGTTTTTTTTTGCAATTTATTTTAGTTTAAAGAAATTCTTGTTCTACAATAAATACACAGTAAGCAGGACACGAGTAAGCTTTGCATGTATTATGTATTGTATTTTGTAATATATAAAACTTTTGCATTACAAGCAATTTCTTTGCTTTTGTATGAATATTGTATTCATTGAAAATGTACAAAAAAAATCACACCCCATAGAAATAGATCTTTTGAAAAACCAAAGCAATTACATGCAATTTGTCGATTTATCTTAAAAGTTACGTTAAGGTTTTGCACACACACACACACACACACACATATATTTACTTTAAAGTGCACAATTGCTAAATCTTTTCTCATTCAATAAATATTATGATCTTCTATTCAAAGATATAAAGTATTTCTTGAATACATGAGAAATAAAATTAAAAATGAAAGGAAATAAAGGGAAAAGACATAAAGTGGCTTTGAAAATCAAAGGAAACTAATGATTTGTAGTTTTTTTTAGAAGAAATTGTAATTGAATTTGAATTAGAAACGGAAAATTGAAAAAATAAATTAGAAGAAGAGGACACAATTAAAAGCTTTGAAAAATGAAATAAGAAAAAGTACTAAATTTAAATTAAAGCATGTAAGTATATGAAAAAAAAATTATGTAGCCATAACTAAATGTAATTATTATTAAACATCTACTATTTAATTATTAATAAAATTTTCAAATGTACTGAATTCAGTAGTACAGAAAAAATTATTCACAAAAAATTTTCAAACAAACATTTGTTTGAAATAAAACTAGGCTTTAGTAATTTTTTTTTTAAATTTCAGTAACTTGTTTGTTTAAATTTTATTTTATGCAAAATAAGTGATTAATTCTAATTCTTAAAATTAATATAAAGTAGCATTTATAACCACTTTGCTTAGAGAATATTTCTATGCAAACCAAACAATCAAAAATATAATTGAAACAATTAAACTTTTGCTTCAAAATTTAATTTGATTAAAAGTTTTATTAAAAATTTAATTGTGACAATATTATTTCTGATTAAAGTATTTAACTTAAACAATTAAATTTTGAATTGACTTTTGTTTTTTTTTTCCAAATTAAAAGTATTTATTCCAGCAATTTATTTTTCTGTATTATTGGCTTGATTTGTTTTTTAAATTCAGTAACTTTGAACCATTCGACAATCGTAATTTTTGTCTATACATTTTTTCCCTTGCAATGACGATTGTGTGAAATAAATACATATCTTAAAAATTTAGTCCAATACATTAAGTTTTTTCGACATGTAGAATTTTGAATTTGTATAAATATTTTAGCTAGTCAATGGGGCGTCTCTTTCTCTTTCGTACGGCATTGACCAAGTCCGTCCAGGCCATATGCACAATGTCCAAACTTATACAAAAGAGCTTTTGTGCTTTCACACTGACGAGAGCAAAACACATCATTAGATCTCGCAACAATAATACTTGCTGCTACTTTGCAAATAAACAAAAACAAGTTTTAGAGCTTTAAAAGCTGTTTACCTCAAATGCAAATATAAAACTATGTGTGTTTGGTCGTAGCTGCTCTAAGCCGACGATTTGTTTTAGTAAAGGCCTTGTTATTAAAATCGATTAGGTGTCTAAAAGCTTTGTGTTGAGTTACTTCGTATATTAAAAATTTTCTTAAGGAGGTTTTTGAAAGATTCCAAGCTCAAGAAATTTGAAAGTATAATTTAGAGCAGCTAGATCCAAACACACATACTCTGATATTTCCATTTGAAGGAAACAGCTTTGAAAGCCTTTAAATTTGTTTTTGTTTCCTTACAAAGTGTGTTGTTATTGTGCTGTTGTACTCTCGTCGGTGTGAAAACACAAAAAGTTTTTTTTGTAAAAGTTTGCACATTGTGCATATGGACGTAGCAGTGATGCCAACTTGGTGCTTTTGGCACTATTTTTAGTGCTTTTTTAAGACTCAAAACGCCAAATTTTGAGCGTTAGTGCCAAACTAAGAAAAAGCACAAAGTAGTGCTTTTAGTGCTTTTTTAAAATTTTGGTGTGCTTTTAGAGCCAAAAAAGTTGGCATCACTGGGACGTAGCTGATTTAAAGCTTACTTCAAGTATTACTTTAAGGCAGCTACGTCCAAGTCATATTCACAATGTGCAAACTTTTAGAGAAGAGCTTTTTGTGCTTCCACACCGACTAGAGTACAATAGCACAATAGCAACACACCAGACAACAAAACGTGCTCTTACTTTGCAAGGAAACAAAAGCAAATTTAAGAGCTTTCAAAGCTGTTTACCTCAATTGAAAATATCAATGTATGTATGTTTGGATGTAGCTGCTTTAAGGTCAAAATATTTATTAATATTTTTCGTTACGAGTTAAAAATATAAATAAAAAAGATTTATTTGCATATTTGCGCATTAACAAAAATATTTACATAAATTTCTGCAACAAGAAAAAAATTGTTTTCGCTTAAAAAAATTATATACAGTTTTTCCTTTGCTCTACCTTGCAAAAACAACAATGCATTGCTATTTTTACCTTGCTTTTCGATAAAGGCGAAACAATTTTATATTAAATATAAACTATTCAAAATTGAAGAAAAAAAGATACAAATAATAATAGTAATAATAATAATAGACCAGGAAACATTTTAATAATTGAATCATAACCTAAAGAAAGAGCAGATAAGTTTATGTTAGAAAAATGCAAACAATGCTTGAAAAAGAACAAACTTTTTCTACTTGTATTAACTTGAAGATGTGTAACAATAAAGTTATGCAAGGAAACGAGAAAAAGCTCGAGGTTATATACTTTCATTTACATTATTATATTTTTTATTTTTTTTTGTGCAGCATATTATTTTTCTTTTAAATGGTATTTGGTAAAAATTTATATGAATTTTTATAAATTTATTGAGAGAAGATAACACAATAAGAAATAATAACAAATAAACTAAAAATACAACAAGAACAAGCTCATAAATTTTAAGATATAAAGCAGAATAACTAGCTCTAAGTTTATATTTTGAATTTTTTTCTTCTAAACAGTAAATATCTATTGTTGATGTGCAAGTAAGCAAATAATTAAGGAGTTTATTTATGTCTGCTAATAATTTTTCAACTCTATTTATGATTTGGCTTTGAAAAAAACTATTTGTATTATAAACCATAAAATACTTCAAATTTAAATGTAGAATAAGTCCCAGGTTTAGATACTGGTTTAACACAAGTGTAGTAAGACCAACTAGCACGGCCCTATGCTGCTTGTAGGAGTTAATCTGGTGGGTATCTTTAGAAAAGAAGCTCTTTCAAAAATGTATAGAGACGACAGCACTTAATCAGTCTGTTTGGTGCACTAAGAACTACAGCTGCCAATTAATATACTTATTAAAATTAAGCAGCTTTGGCCAGCCGAAAACTTATGGTAATGGGACAAAGGCTACTAAGATAACATATAATTAAAAAAAATAATTTTCTGGCGAAATATCGCAATATAAACAAACAATTACTTAATATAAATTAAGTTTAATAAAAGTTATTCATTTTGAAATGCCCAACCAAACTAAACATAAATCTCTTGACACCTGGCCAAATGGCCACCAGTTAAAAAAGTGTGGCCAACTTGAAGTTTTATACATTTATGTAAAACAGGGTTGCTGGCATTGCAGAAATTATACACTAAATAGTTCTCTTTTGGTGATTTTTATAAATTGAATAATATTCAAATGGTTGAATTTAATTCATCAAAACAAACCTTAAAGAATTCTTCTTTATACCTTCAAAATAGATTTAATTAATTTTAGTTTAGTTTCCTACGTTGCAGTTACATTACATTACAGTCGGGTAAAGTCTCAGTTACCCGAATGTAATGTAAAGTAACTGCAACAGTAGGAAACAGCTGATCGATATTGTTATATGAAAAGTAATGAATATGGTTATATAGATGTAATGTATAAAAGTATCGATCTGTTGTTTCCTACGTTACAGTTACTTTACATTACAGTCGGGTAACTGGGCCTTAACAGAGCCTTAAATGTAAGTAACTACAACAGCTATTCAAGAATAGAGTGTTGCCATACAGGTATTTTTGACCCGGTGCAGTCAAGTTAATTATTAGTATTTTTTTGTGGAAATTGTTGCAATTTAATTTTAACATTGGTTAACGATAATTGAGTTCTTATATCAACTTTGATATTTGTTAAACTTCTCATTTAATTAAATTGAAAATTTAGCATAATAACTTTAGATTTTCTAAGAAATATTTGGGTAAGGTTTCTCTGATGGTCTGCGATTACGATTAACGTAATTGAAATCGCGATTAATCGCATCTTTCGATTACGATTACAACTTTTACCCTGTTTCAAGCAAATAATGTATGTCAAATGCCTCCACTAATGAACTTTTTCTAATCTAGGATTAATTTTTTCATACAGGGCAAGTTTAACTCATACACATTTTAATTTTAAAGTTTAAATATAAAATATATTAATTAAATAAATATTGTAAAATTAAACAGCTTATGGTCTAAGATCCCTCGTAAGACAAACTTTTACCGTGTGCAAACCGCAAACAATATCTTTCGTAGCACTTCTAAAACCCTTTAATACAATTAAATTCTGTCTATCCATAATTACAGGTTTTATGGCCAATTTGTTACTTAATTTTTCACTCACTTTTCTATTCAATGAAATAAAAATAACGTTGATTTGCCTATTTTTTCGGTCAATTCGATATATATTTTTTTCCAATTTCCATATTTTAAATATGTAGCTGGGTTGATACTATACATTTTCCTAGAGATACCTATGAGTACATGACGCTCATTTGTTGCAACGTTGTACTATCTCAAAAATTTATAAAAATATGTTTCATTCGATTGGCAGATTGGTGTAGTTTGTCATATCTTGGGACCCCGTAGTGTTACAAAAATTATAGAAAATATTTAAAGAAAATTTTATATAGAATGTAATTGATAAAAATACGAAATTAAATTTAAAAGAAAATAAGAAAAACAAGACATTTCAAGCCTTATTCAGGAAAAAAATAGTTTGGGTTTAAAAAACGTTTCCATATAAAATTTGTTTTGTAACAACATTTTGCAAACCAACATTATTTTTTTGAATAGTGCAGCAACTGTCTTAACAAAATTTATGATAGTATATTTTCTTTTTTAATCGCGATTATTCGATAATCGCAATTAATTGCATATTTTTTTAACTGTAATCGCGATTATTCCATAATCTGCGATTATTTTCAAACCCTAATCTGCATTAGCAACAGTGAAATGCGCATAGCATGCACTTAAACGCCCCAATAATCAATTTCAATGTATTTTAATAAAAATATTTTACTTAATAAGTAAAATAATAATTTGGTATAATTAGTGCGTTAACAAATTTTAAACTTAAATTGTAACAATTCCCAAAATAGTTTTTTTACTGACACATAAATTAGTTAATATAATATAAAAATTAAGTTATTATAGTCTGTAAGAAACACTGTTCTATAGACCTAAATAAAGAAATAAATACAAATATGTATAATGTGTTAAAGAAAATTTTTGTTATTATTGATATTGGCAATTTTCTGCTGAGCACTTCATTTTCTAAAATACTATTATTTGTGAGCTTTCAAATGGTCTTTGAAATGCTTATAGAGAATGCTTAACCACCAGTAAATAAATTTAAATTTGATATTAAACATATCTAATTTTTTTTGATGGTTTCTGACCAAACGATTCCTAAAACGTATTGTTTGGTATTTGAATTAAAAAATATTTTAAATAAAAGAAAAACCCATGTCTGTAAAATTTTAATATTAAATTTTATCCTATTGCTTAGAGCTATTGGAATTTTTGTTTAAATAAAGAAACTCTAAATATTTTTTGTTAGTTTTTATTAATAGTTTTCTTTATTAAGCTAAAACAATTGTTTAGTGCAAATAAAACAATCATAACTTTAAATGAATAATTAAAATGAGTAGAATTTATAAAGAAACATTCAAATATTTTCCATTACCTCAATAGGCAATAAATATTTTTAAGTCATTCATAATTTATCTTGTAATTAACCGCAAATACATGGTTGAATGTAAATCATATGTATGTATATACATCTACATATAAAACATATGTACATACCCAGTCAGCATGTGGAAGATTGTTTCACCAAACTGAGTCTTTTTCGACTGCCTTAGATGATGAAAAATTGATTTATCAGCTCTGCGTTTAAAATAAGGCTCGAAAATGATTCCCAGAAATACTTAGAAAGTGATTTGTTTAAAAAATAAAAACAAACAGCAAGCTCGTGCAGTAAAATCAAAAAAATAAAAATAAAATTAAAAAATAAATTTAAAACAAAAAAAAGTGATTGTAAGTAATACCACAAACTGTCTCGAAAGTGAGTCGAAATTGATCAGAAACGCGAGTCATAAAAGACTCTTTTAGAAGACTCCCGGCTAGGGTACCATTTTCTCCCGAATGAACAGTCATTTTCGACTCGAAAACGAGCGCATAAATGCTTATTTTAATCGCGCGGAGGAGTCGAAAAAGACTCGAATATGATCATTAATTTCATAAAATGCTGATTGGGTAAGCATGTATATATACGTATGTATGTGTGAATAAGAATAATACACACAAAACACATTTTATTATTCGGTTTCCCTTTTAACGAATAAATTTAAATTAATATATTTAACAAGTATGGTTCATAAATGTTAATTATGCAATAAGGAAAATAAATAATAATTAATAACTTTACACAAAGAAGAATAATTTTTAAACTTTTTTTGATGTGGTCTTTCCTTACATATAATTATTTATCATGAAAAGGTATGCTTTATGGCTCATAGTGAGAAAAAAAGTGGAGTGATTTGAAACTAATTTAAGAATTTGCAACAAACATTTTTATATTTTTGCAAGAGAAGAGCAGTGTAATTGAAATTTATCTATTTTGTAACAAAAATCTTGCTTATGCCTTTTTCATAACAACAGAAATATTTATATTCCTCAGGTATATTTGCTGATGAATTCTCTATTGAGAAGAAAATGTTTTGAGAGCAAAGTAGGAATTATAGTATTAACCCTACCTGGAACTTAAAGTCTTAAACTTCTCCCAATGTTAGAGTTAAATTCCAAGCTTTGCAGTACGCTAATGCTTAGGGTTAATAAATCAGTCAAAGTTTAAAAGCTGGTGTAGTTAAACTAAACTCAAATTAATATGTAGCTTAAGCTCAACAGGAATAAATCTGTGAACCATACTTTATGTGTAGTTTAAAAAATAAAATTGTGGCAGCACTAGAATAAATGTCAAAATACAAATGTTTTGCAGCAGGCTATCAATTCTTTGCACAATCAAAAGGCCAAAAAAAATATAAGAAATTTTATTTAAAGGTCGCCAAATTTTACTGAAAAAGGAATTATTTTATGCTTGGTGAAGTAGAATAGCATAAAACAATAACAGAGTGTCAGAAAACAGGTCGAACAAGATCTGAAAAAAAAGTAGAGGCTTGTAAAAAAGTTGAGTGCATCCTTAATGCAAAACATATGGCCTGTATTGTTAGTTTTAACGCCCAATTTTATGCTAGTATGCAAAATAAAGAGATTAACTTGAACTTATTTATTAGCCCTTAGAATTTAATTTTTTGGCAAATGTTTTTGTAGAGCTTTTAATCCTTTCTATTCCTTGTTAGAGGTGTTTTTTTCACTCCAAGATTAAGGTGAGTGCCTACTATGATATGTTAAGTTCACGGTGTTCTTAGCACTGGGTGAACTTAAGCGTTTGTCATCACCCCTATGCATACCAAGAAAGCACTATGTACTTGCAAGGATTATATAGGTAGCAGTTAATTCACATTGTTATACTTGACTATGTGCAAGTATATTGCTGAGCTCCTTCAGTTATTAAAACTCATACCGTTTGATAGACTTACAGGAGATAAAAAAATATCGAGACCATTTTCCACCATCTGTTGAATAACAACAGCACCTGTAGAAGGGTATTGGTATAATCACGTCAAAATAACCATTACAGTCATAAATCTGGAGAAAGATATTTAAGATCATGTTTTCAGCGACCTTGATAGCAACTATACTTACTACAAATGCTTCTTTCTGATAATATGCAGCTTTTGTAGCTGCTAAAAGCTGCTGCTTATAACCCAACAGAAGATCTTATCAATAACTGGATACTTTGCCAATCCGTAGCGATGCGCACCACTGAGAACTTCAAACACTTAATCAGGGTAATTAAGCCTGTTTTTAAGATCCATCTACCATCGGCTTTCGGCCAATCAATGATGCTGCCACGTCATTATCTATGAACCTCAAAGGCAGCTCAGCTATTGGACCACCGGTGTGTTTCCTGTTTCGTACCAGTATTAAGTTAATGGTTACACCACAAAGTTCCACCCATAAAGGTGTCTCTTGTATCGCCTTTTGAACTGGGGGCACCTCCACTAGTTACAAGGAAAATCTACTTCCGTTAAATATATATCTGTGCTACTATGGAATAATAGCTTAAGTTGAAATATGTAACGCACTGTTTTAAGAAAGTTTTGCCTCTACACTGAAAGAATTTTTGGCATAAATTCGACATTGATCTAATGAAAACTTCATTAAAATTCAACCAACATCACGCTTCGTTGGAATAATGAAACCAGTTTCGTTAAAATTATTTTATTGAAAACTTCATCAAATTTATTTAACAGTGTAATTAATGCAGTGCTATAACTTCATCGAAACAATAAAACAGTTTCATAAAAACAATGAAATAAATTAAATATAAAGGGGTTTCTTAATAATTAGAAAATATTGTTGTCATAAATCCAATAAAATATTCTTACGAAACCAGAACACCAACGAACAATTCCAATGAAATTCTTTTACAATAAATTGCTTCATTGGACTTATGAAGCAAACTCTTTCGTACACCGCTAAGAGATTAAAAGGCTTTTAGGCACAAATCTACTTTCGTCAGAACCTTTTTTCCCATATGCATAATTTTAACCACTGCAAACTCTAAATGAAAAATAGTAATGGAAAATAAGCTAAATTTCCTTAAGTCTACTTGAGCTTCTATTAAATATTGCCATAAATATGTGCGTAATCCATTACTTCAGAGACTGGGTAGTAACACGTACATTTTGATCAACAACTAGCTCAAGGCAATGCCTTGAAAAGACAAATTACCCATACTAAGGACCCGCCAGATTGTCACACACATTATCTTAGAGACATAGTCTTGCAATAATGCAAAAAAGGAAAAAATCAATAATAAGGAGAGTTAGAGCGTTAATATTGGTTTAAAAATTCCTCGTACGATTTCATAATACAATTTATGAAGACACGTTATGTCTTAAATGCAACTGTTTCACATTGAATCTTAGCTCCATATTTATTCATGATTTAACTTATTTCGGATATTTATGTCCGTGCTCTTAACGCTCAAACATAAGAAAATGCTAAAGAAGATGTAAAGTATGTAAAACTATGCGCTATTGCTATATATCGTTTTCTGGAATTCCACAAAGAAGTACATATATTTCCTTGCGGAAAAAACCTAAATATTAATGCATGTATGTATATATATTTTTTTAAAACTAAAACACAACAAAAAAAGTAACACTCAGGCAATGAATGTCTACTACTAATAATAGGTGTTGCCTTCTTTAGAAAAGGGATAGTGATGGACGAAGGAAGATATAGAAGAAAGCATCATTCTTTTACAACGCCGCTTTTTTGTACGTTCCAAATAATGCAGTAATACAGTATTGCAGCGCCTCTGGTGCCAATGAGGCGTATTAAATTTTTTAAAGTTGTGTTTAGTAGCCATTTTATTGGTTATTTTACTTTGCCGATAATTCTGCTACAAAATACCTACGAAAGAAGGCGTTCTGATAGTACATTTAGGATTAGTAGCTGCTGAAGTAGGTATAGTTTAGTGACCAGTGAGTATGCCTTCATCACTTGAACTTTCCCTCAACAACTTATACGAAGAGACACTAATGCACATCAGAAAAATGCGTGGTGCTGTTCTTTAAAGACTGTTAGATACCGGGCTCGAACCCATCACTTTCGACAACGCCACCCTCATATTTATTCTGAAATTGCTTAAATGACTATTATATTTTTTTTCCATCGATTAAGTTTTTTTTTGAACGTCCAGCAACCGTGATTGCCTCTATAATCCGGGACTGCAACGAAGCAACTGCTTTCCACCAAACTAGTTTTACTTTACAGATCATAATCGATTTCTTTTTTTTTCATAGTGATTACTTCTATTATTCCGGGTAGCAAGTATATTTATTTTTGATTGATTTTGCACCTGACCAATTTTTTTTCTTATATTACATATTTATTTATGCTTTTATTGAATTCAATTATAAAGTGCATGAAGTTTTCTTTTATTATACATAAAAAGTTTAGAGCAAAAAACCACTAAATTCTATTACTCTGTTAGCCTTGTCCCAACCATTAAGGAAAGGCGAGTCCTTACTGTGTTTAACATTTTCCTGTGAGCCAGTTTATATAAAATTATCACTCATGCTTTAAATTAAATAAATATTGGTTGTGAGTGGAAATAATCTCAGTTTTAATTGCTTTGTACTTTATTTTTCCCCCTTTTTTAGTCTGCTCTTAATAATGATAATAAATTTTATTTGATTTTTTATGCTGCATTAATATTATTACTATTGTTTTTATTATTCTAAAACTCACCATTTTCACTGAGTTTTGTTGTTTTCTGCATATGGCGACAAAACATTTCATATTCACCTGCTGCTGCTGGTGGAGGTGTTGCTGTCGTATTATTTGTTGCAATTTCCTGTGATGCCTCTGGCATTTTTGTTCCTGTTATTGTTGTTGTTGTTGTTGTTGCAATTGATGATGCTGGTATTGTAACTGTAGCTGCTATTGTTGTCTCTGGCGTTGTTTTAATAGAATGCATGTGTTTGGTAAAGGCACCCACTATGGCAGCCATACGATCAAAGGCGTTAATATTTATGTGACCATTTGGTAAGCTGCAAAAATAAAAGGAAATAATAAAATTAAATTGAGGAGCACAATAGACAGCAAAAGTTTGCTTTTTATTCGATTTCGCATTTAATATGGAATACTTAAAATGTATAAAAATTTTATAAATTGTTTAATGAATGTGATATTAAGCATTACGAAATATAAAAGAAGTGGATATAATTTGATTGGCTTTTTGCATGATTTAATTTAAGAAATTAATTTTCAGTAAATATTTCATTTTAATAATACTAGGACAGGCAACAGTAATTTTTGGGTTGGCAGAATGGCCTTTCGACGTCTCTGCCAAAAAATGATAGAAAAGTACTCACTCACATAATTAGTTGTATGCGTGCAGTTGTGTGTTTTAAGCTGCATGAAGGCGCTGTCGGCAATGGTTGATAAAAATCAAAAAATTTTTAGTTCTTTATTTGATGTCTGATTAAGTATTTGATCGTCTACAACTCTGATTGCCAAACAAAAAACATCAACACCTTTGTGATTTTTGTTAACGATAAAGTAATGCTTTGTTTCAAATGCTACGACTAGTGATTGACGTGCTTATTTGAACTTTCCTTTTAAGAAAAAAGCAAACAACCCTCGTACGTCAGCAGTGAGTGATGACTTTATTTTATCGACTGCAGCGAACTTAACAATTAAAATTTTATATCAAAATATCAATTATTTTGAACTTAATTAAAAATCAGAGATTGTGTTGTCCTTGTTTTTAAGGCACTTACTTACTGATCTTGTTCGCTCTAAGAGCTTCTCACGTTTAAAAACACCTTCAATGTAAATTTTAATTTCAATTGAAAATGATAACAAATTTATTTTCTATATTTTAATTGAAGGCTTGGGTGAATGGTTGGATGGGTTTAATTTGGTTTACAAAAAATTATTATTACGTCAATTGGGTTAAATAATAAGAATTTTGATCTCTTGTTGAAAAATCTCCCACAGATTTCTAATAACGTATGAAATTATTTTTCATGAAACACTGCTTGGTATTTTTGTTCAGGAGATCCAAATAAACTAAAAGTGAAGCTAGAGAAAATCATTTTGAACCTGGAACTAATTAATTTTAATTACAGAAAAAAGATTAAAAACTAATATATAAAATTATTGTTAAATTAATTTTAATGCCAGTGTATGCCTTCATAACTGTTTTCCTTAAAACTTTTTACTTTTAAATTTAAATGATACTAAAGAGTAAAAACTTCATTCTCATTTCAAATTTTGTACCACTTTTTGGAATAAGCAGTATATATATCTAGTAGAATTTTTGTTTCCAAAGTAAGAACACAAAATCCATATATCATTTGCTGCTTTAAAATTTTTTTTTTAATTTCGATGAACAATAATAAGTAAGTGTTGGAGTTGCAAACTTCATTTGTCTTCAAACACAAAGGAGAAACATACGAGTGCGCTGATGTAGAGACATCACTGAATTCATTAATTTACTGTGTGCATCAACCCAATACACTCTTAACACATAAATTCGTATGTAAATAAAAAACACCATCTAAATTCATCTCTTGCTGCTGTATATTCATGGCACTGTTTCACACAAGCATTTTGCACACGTCATTGGTGGAAAGCAGACTTACTGTATTGTTGACGGTATTCCAATCTCAATGAAATTGAGAAGGCAGAGATGCTTTCAATCAAAGTGCTACGAGTGCTTAACAAAGTATGTTCTCTGGGATAAGAAAATAAAATATATTGAAGAGAACTTTTAATTGATTTTTTATTAAAAAAAAACTCTGTTTATTTATGTATTTATGTGAGGAAGTATAACAAAAAAAAAAAAAAAGAAACTTAATGCAGTGTATTAAATGAATTTTTTTTGCATTTTTTTCTTGTTTTATATCAAAAATAATACTCCTGACTACACATTATTTGTTTGCTAAAAAGGCAATATGAAAAACATGATTTCATATTTTTTTTATATTGGAAAAATCTGTTTTATTGCTAAGTTTATTTTAAAATTATAATAACAAAAATTAAAAATTTTTAGAACCCTCGATATATCCAGAAAAGATGTTATATCTTCTAAACGACTGGACCGATTTTCTTCAAACATAGTTAGGAACCTTCTTCATCCAGTCATCTTTAAAAAAAAAAAAAAAACTAAAGCAAAATTGGTCCAGCCCTATGGTCTGTACGTGAATACGGACAGACACACAGATACACCGAGACACAGACACACACTACAAACTTATAACACCCCGTTTTTTGGTCGGGGGTTAAAAAATACATTATTTCGAAATTATATAAATTAAAAAAAAAAATATAATACAATACAAATCATTTGTAATGCCTAGTGGGTATTGTGCTACTCTATCAGTGTGGGAGATGTGGTTTCGATTGCCACTAAATCCTCTGGCTTACTCTCCTACAGCATTCGAAGATCTTTCTTACTTTGCTTTAAAAAATAGTTAACAGCGTGTCTCACAATCGATCGTTTTCTGTCGACATCTTGGCTGTAAATGTCTTGCAGCATTAGTACATTTCAGCCACAAATTATTGTACAAATCATTATTTACATCATTGATGAACTCAGCTCAAAGTAGTTCTTGTAAAACATCAATTAATTTAATACATGTTTGTCATGGGACGGAATTGATCCAAATACCTAAATGATATGAACTTAAAAGCTTGTCTACGACAATTTTTGATATAAACAACAGCTTTAGAATATTAAATTCACTACTCGCACCGGTAGTGATTGGTATGCAATGAAAGTGCTAAACCGTTGAAATTAGTTCGGAATTTTTTGCTGGGATACGTATGAGTGATATTTTCATATGAACATATTTTCATATTACTCATACGCACTGGATATTAACTAGATATCTGCAAGAAACTTAATAATGATGTTCATGAAAGCTTCATTATAATTCTTTTTCATTTCGTTTCTATTCAAACTAGGTAGTTACGAGCCAAGTAGAGTTTTTCTTTTGCCGGACTTTTTCATTTCCCGGGAAAGCGGGAAAGATTTTTCGGTATCCCGGGAAATCCCGGGAATTCCCGCCCAGTACAAAACAATACAAAATATTTTTAAATTTAATTTATTTCAACAAAAACAAATTATAATTCATGAGATCGATTAAATAATAACGTTTTATAAACACATTATTCAAAAAAATAATACCGTTTCCGTTCTTTATATAATAGTAATAAATAGATACCAATATTATAAAAAAGAAATTATGCGAGTACATATTATTAAAAAAAATATTACAAAATATCCCAAATTACAATGAAAAAATCATTGTTAAACCTAAAGTTGGTTTAACAAACGAATTTTGTATGGCAAAACCAGCTGTTAATGCTGTTAACCGTACTATTTACCAAAGAGAATCTGTAATTATTTGTAATTTTCTTTTATTTCCTTGCTCATTTCTGTTTTTTACTTTTATGAATTGTTGTAGAATTAAATTTTGAACGTCGCGTTCTGCTTTTTCCAAATAAAGGCATCTAAGTCTCAGAACGCATGTGTGCCAGATGTAAACTCGGCCTAAAGCTAAAGTCCATACCATCCGTTCAATACGTAGTTGCGTTTTATGCATGTGTCAAATAGTAGAATCAAGGTAATTGTATGTGGCAAGTTACAGAACAAAACGCAAAGAACGTATAGACGCATAGGACTGATAAAGTAGGTCTACTTTCTACTTTTGTATCCGTCACATGCATCATGCTATCTTTTATAGCCAAATGTTCGTGTGGAGAATTTAAATTTTTTCTCTTTTTGCATTAAAACAACAAAAATACTTGCGCATAAGACGTATTGCATGTAACTTGAATTTAGAATCGGAGAGAATGTACAGAAACGCATACCACGCATATGCAAAGAACGGATGGTATGGACCTTCGGCTTAAGTTGTTGTAAAGCTTTAGCTATTGTGATATTGCCATCACCTTATTATTGCACCAACGCATTCATAAAGTGAATAACGACACTCATCAAGGAATGTGTACATACAAATTAAGTTGCCATAACAAAATCAAAAAATCCCGGTAATTCCCGCACAAATTTCCCGGGATTTCTTTCCCGGAAAATGTGCGGGATCCCGGGAAATTTTTCCCGGGAAATCCCGTATGAAAAACACTAGAGCCAAGTGAAATAAAGTTGGTTTGTTCGCTTATAGTTACAAAAGCATACAAATGTAAAAGAGAATATGTTTTGTATATTTTTCAACTAAGTTCATGGAAAAAGAATATATAAAGATAAGTATGGCCAGTTGCAGGAAAAGGGAAAACAATTGCTTGTTAAACATTCTATAATTATGGGTCGAGGTTACGTCAATATAATACTCGTATCAGAAAGTCGGTTCTTGTCTATTTGCTATCCAGAACAATTGTATGCACAATATATTCTTGTTCCTTATAGTCTAGAAAAAAGCATAAGCCCAATAGCAGTCAATTGTATTCGACAACGGGTAGATAAGTGCCAATTTTTTTAGTACTGATGTCAGACTTTATACATAAAAGTATAAGCTAACTGCATGTGCATCAAAATAGTATATAATATAATTCATGGGATGGTCAAAGAGAAACACAATAGTGGTTGAAGATACTCAGAAAAAGTGATATAACTTCGTGGTAATCACAATATAAAATTAAGAATATGCTTCTTGTCTTACATAACATTGCCAAACTCATGTTAAGTTAAGTCATTTTAATAAGTGATATTCACAGAAGAAGAACTACTTGGATGTTTGTGAAAAGCTGCTGTTGGAGAAAACGCAACATTTCACTAATGAATAGAAATGAACTCTTCTCTTCTTGCTTAAGAGAGCCACATTTGTTAATAAGACAATATTTCTGTTTTAATAAAAAATATCACAAAAACAATTTATTAAATTAGATATGCATAATATAACAGGGACAGTTGTCATATTGTCTGTTATTTAATAAGTGTATTTGGCCAAATATCTATGAAAGGATATACAATCCAACATTATGTGCAAGATACAAAATTGTTTTGTTTGTCAAAATGGGTGTGGTTAGTTTAGATTTACAGGCTGCTAATGAAGAAATTAAAAATTTAAGGTTCCAGCTCACTTTGATCCAATACGATGAAACTTTTATGCTACCTGTAATTTAAAAGTAATAGAAGAAAGGGAGGTATGAAATAAAGTAGAAGATATAGATTAAAAGTTTTTTGGGGATAAGAGAGAATAAAAGAGAAGAGAAGTGGGTCTGGAAAGGGCCTAGTGTATACACATGTCATATAAGAGGGTTAACTGCCATATCAGCTACTGCTCCTAATATATAGATAATTACAATGGACCCAATTGGGTCTCTGAGTGGAGGTGCGGTATAGCACCACCAAACCTAGGTTTCAGAGTTTTATTTCCGATAACTCGCACAGGCTTTTGGGGGATATTCTGGCAAAGAAGGGCAGACGGTGATCTTCCAAAGTGGGGTGGAAGCAGACGTGATGCAAAATGCTTTTCTCCTCCTCTTCATCATTAAAAATGTAGCAGTAATCATTGCACAGAAGATCCATACGCTTAGCATGGGTTCCGAAAGTGCAGTAGCCAGTTAGTGCGGCAAAAAGATTCCTCAAGAGCTTCCTGGTAAAGCTAATGAGGTTTTTGGTTCTGTGAATATTTAGGCGAGACCAAAGAGTTCTCAAATTAAGTATCCTATTGAAACAAAGTTTTGCACGCGTCGCCAAATTTTAAGGTCGCAAGCGCTATAGGTCCATGGTTATAAATTTTCTTTGGCAAAAATCAAATGATATGGATACAAAATGTGACTTCAACAAGACGGCTATAAATGTTACACAACTCATGCGGCAGAGGCAGAATGACCTTTTGGAAGACCTGCTTATCTCTCGTGAAGGTAAATAAACATTTCACATGTGTGCCATACACGGTAACCTTCGTGAAAACTTGCATGAAACTATATTCCATATGAAATGGCATCGATAAATCTTTAAAAAGAAATACAAAATTTTTACAATATCTCACACACACCTGGTTTTATTTAAACGATTTTTCGTTTTGAAAATTGTATGGAAATTTTTTTTAAATTTATTTTACAAATTTGAAACCCTTAGAGGTGACTTTTTTTTCAAGATCTGCTTATTGATATAGATATCTTATAAATAAAATACAAAAGTAAATTTTATACACTAAATATTATTACTTAATAGCAATTGTTAATAAGCTCAGTCACATGGTTTATAGTTTAAAAACTATGAAACTGTGAAAATCTCTATAAATACTTGCATAATAAAATTAAGTTCATGCAAGTAAAATCCATAATGTGCTCGTATAATACTTATTTTGAAATGTACTTAACTTGTGTATAATTTACTAAAGCAAAATACTTTAAAGAGCCACATCAATAGATAATAAAGTTCCACAGGGATTTTAAAGATGAATTGACCCCTTTTTTAAAGTATAACATTGACCATTATTTATAATGCAACAATAGTATTTGTTTGGAATCGTATGGAAGGTATAATGTGCAATGTTAAAATGTTAAATTGCTTCTTGGTTCTTTGTGTCATTTCTTTTTGAAATTTCATTCTTGTTAACAAGAAAATTTCTACAATGTATAACTTTTTAAATTTTTTTTCTTTTCATTCTCTTATTTTCCTTGCACAGTCTTTTCATGCATTCTGCAGGAGTAAGTAAGTAAGTATAAGGTAGATGGCGAAACACGTTCTCTATTGTGGCATTTTATTGAACTTTAAAAAGTATGTGGCCATAATAACAATGAAAATAGTTGTATGAGGGTGTGCTATAACTACAAAATACTTTGTTTGGGGCGAAAAATCGTGCAATTATGCTGAAAGCATTTTCAAAACCATAGTATAAAATAATTTTATAACAAATATTTGAAAATAAAACATACAATGAATGAATACCCATGAATGATATTGCAGTAATATTGCAACTGTATTTGAATTTCTATTTGTATTTGCATTAAGCTTTTTTATATTGTGCAAAGTTTTCTTGCGGGAAATGGCTTATAATACGAATACTATCATTAGCATTAAATTGATAGTAAGCTTATTGCTATATAAAGTTTATTATTATAATATGCATTAACGCAAATCTTAGTTATATATATTAGCATTATTTCGGAAATTTTCCAACTACCATTTAGCCCAAAATTTGTTTTGTAACTGAGAGTTAAAAAGTACTTGACAACGATAAAAATTATTTACTTTGAAATTGCTTAAATGTACTAAAAGTAAATATAAACATATTTAAATGTTTAAAATCTGAAACTAAAAACTATTTTCATTTAATTAAATCAAAGTTGAATGCATAAACTGAAAGTTTAAAGATAACTGAAGTTGTTGCTAGAAAGCTTTTGCTGACTATAGTTAAAATTTTTAGTTTAGAAAATGAAAAGCAAAACAGATTTAATAGTTGCCAAAGAACTTGCACTATTCAGTAAAAATTACTTTAATTTAAATAAACAATTTCATGTGTGAAGTTGACTTAATTGTTGGATTATCAGCTATTAATATTTCGTGGGCTTTGTCCAAACACACATACTCTAATAGTTGCATTTAAGGTAAACAGCTTTGAAAGCTCTAAAATTTTTACATATTCCTTGCAAAGTAAGATTAAGCATTGTTATCGCCGAGATTTGATTGGTTTTTGTGCTCTTGTTGGTGTGAAAGTACAAAAGCTCTTTTGTAGAAGTTTGTGCAATGTGCAAATGGCTTTGACGTAATTGATCTAAAAAACTTGAATGTCTTGTTTATTTTTTTTAGTGAAAATTGTTGCTGTGTAGCTTAAGCAAACATATTTATATATCTTTGTAATATTTACTTATTTATTAAATCATGAAGCAGAGTTGTAAAATAATAAAGCTTTTCTCTTCTTCACCAGCTGTCTTACCTTTCAATAGCCTTTTCCTAAAGTAGTAGTAGGCATTAATTGTCTGAGTGTTACTTCTCTTTATAAAAAAAATTTATATTGAACAAATTTTTTTGTGATACATATTAAATTTATCGGAATTATAGTGAATTTTAATCAGAAATTATTTCTTAGTCGGGCTTATGTTCAGTATTTCCAATTCCTAATGAATGAAATATATTTACGAAATTATTTCTGATTGAAATTGTTTTAAGTTAAAACATCCAAGTTAAATTGATACGGCTTAAAACGTAGATTGGTTGGTCTTGCATTTAAAATAAGTTTTCTTACAACCAATTCTCTAAGAATAAATTGTTTGCATTACCTTAAATTGTTGAATTTTAAACTGAATACAATTTACCAATTTCTCGGTTAATTTAACAGATATGTACAGTTGAAGTAAGAAACCCCAGTTTAATAAGGAATTTAAATATTTAATTTAAGTTGTAAGGTTACTGTAAATAAAAACTGATTTTGCACATGATATGACAAAATTTAAGATTTTGTTAATCTAACCAATTTTAGTTGTAAATTTAATATCGGAATTATTTCTTGTAGTGATTTGGATAATAGCTAGAAATTTACTAAAATTTATTACTTACGAAATTGAAAAAATATGGTAAACGAGATCATGGTTAATCTAACCAATGTGAGTTGTTAATTTAACTTTAAACAAGAGTAATAGATGCATATTTTTCTGTGCCTTAATCTTTCCTATTTTAGTTTTTACTATTAAAACAAACATTTTTAAACTGTTAATGTACTGTTTTTCTCTTCTTTATAAACTCTGGTTAAAGTTGAAATTTGAGTTTTTTTTGGATCTGAGCTGGTATGGACATACTAGTTAATTTAACATACTTTGTTGGTTATATTTACCCATAAAGTTTTTTTTCTATAGTAACCTTTCCAAGTGCACTTAAATCGCAATATTTTGAGAAGATGTTTACTACAGCCAATAAAAATTATTTAACTGAAAAAGTTTTCATAAGATTAGAATCTAAAGCTTAAAAGTATGATAATGATTTCCCACTTCCTTTTTGAATAAGTGGTACTCCTATGCAAAATAAAATAAATAGAAATTTCTCGAAAGAGACTTTAACAAAAAGTATTAGAATATTTCACATTATTAAATTTTATTCCATATGAAATAGAATTGAGCAAATATTATCCAAATATTCAAACATATCGTATGATTTGCAAAACGATTTAAGAACTTCCTGCGCTATCATTTTAACGTACATTAAAATTTAGTTTTAAATATTTTCAAAAATGTACATCAATTCTAACTTACTTACATGCATTCAACAATTATTACACGCCAGTCTGCTTGTAAGTCAATATTTCCCTTACAAAAATTGCAATTTGAGCTCTCGCTAACTTTGTTAGCACACACAACAAATGCAAATACACATATTTGATGATGTTAATACAATTTGGAATACATTTTAACTCAATTTAGCACACACCACACAACTTGATGCTTGCACACCAATAAAAGTGCATGTTTTGTTATGCATCATTCGTGCGCGTAGTTACAACAATTTTAGAGTCATTTAATTTTTGCCAATAGCTACTTTACTTTAGAAACATATCTGCAAGGTTTGTTGCAATTTGGTGTAGAAAACCATTATATAAATTGTAGACAAAACCATTGATTGATGTTGTAGCAAAGTTCAAGTTATGAAGACATAGACAATGGTCACTGAACTACTCCTGCTTCAGGGGATATTAATCATAATGTAACATCAGAGCACCCTTCTTCTTCGGTAGCAGAATCATGGGTGAAGTAAAATAACCAATAAAATGGCTACTTTACTTTAGCTTCAAATATTTAATACACCTCATTGACACCAGAGGCGCTGCAACACTGCCTTATTAGTAAAAAAATTAAGATTTCCTCTCTCCATCTCTTCCTTCACCACCTGCTTTCTCTATCACTACCCCTTTCCAAAGGTAATAGTAATAGTAGTAGGCATTCTTTGCTTTGATATATTCTTAATCGAACTTCGTTATAAAAAACATTATTATTGCAAGTGCAAAAAAATTATTAATGGCCAAGATTTTGGGTTAACTTACCCACTGTGCAGTGGAACAATTGCCAAAATAACATGCTGTTCCATTCTACTAGTGTTTGTCATAATAATCAACAATTGAAGCGTAGCCGCGAATAATGTTTTAAAAGACAATTCTTACAAAACCAGGGGTCTAATCGTCGCTTAAGATAATGTGCTGATTCGATCACTTTTTTTCAGTTTGATATTGTGGCATTCCATATCGAGCAATATGGTTCGATTTCGAGTGTCAGTTTTTTCACCAATTACCGTTAAAATTACCATCCAAAATTATGCATCCTATCGTCGTCAAAACGCAATTACAAACAGTCAGTCAGTGGAAGAACTTTGGAAGTAATTAACAAAATCATGCAAACAAAATTGTCGAAAATTATTGATAAATGTAACAAAAATACAAAAAGAAAAATATGGTAATTATCATTATTTTCGATACGATAAACAAAATTAAACCAAAAAAAAAATCTTGCTTTAAAATACGTTTATTGGCTCTTATGAAAAATTATTAGTTTGTCACTTACAACGTTACCCGCTAATAGGCTAACATTCAATTGTCTTAAGTGCAAGTAGTTCCATATAATTTTGCCAAATCCAATTAATTATGGGCAGCGAAAGAACTACTCGTAAGTTTGAGCAATTAATTAAAAACTAACTAAAGCTTACAATTACTTATTTAGGACTGTGTTATTTAGGTAGAATTTTGAGTTAGCTGCACATTGTAATAACATTTTTTTTGCAATAAATAGCAGGCAAGTGATTACTTTAAGTTCCATTGATATCGTATTTTACCTAAATTTATTGGACTGACGAGTAAAAGCTTATTACAATCTTTTTTTCTGGCAAAAGTTTAATCCAATGAAATAAAAACAAAATAACAAAAAATTTCTGAAACTACTCACATCCCAGCAAAAATTGGTGCTTGACTGGAAGCACCTATATAAGTAATCTTTTAGTAGGCAAGCGCTTACCCGATGCATGATATTTTGCATGATTTTTATATGGGTTTCCTCGCGTAGAAGCGTAGAAGAATCGACATGGCAGATATAAAATGTGATTATTTCATGCCTGCCGGAGTGACCTGAATTCAGCAAAAATATTCGACTACCTGGAAGGATGTCTTTATCAGGAGTCGATCCCGGGATTTTCGTATGTTAGGGTAGAACACTACCTACTGAACTACCGAAGCACATATTAATTTTTCTACACAATTCAATTAAAAAATTAAAAATCAAAACTCGAAGTAAAAATCTCATTCGCATCCAAATTTGTATACAGGTAACCGAGAGAGGATGATCTATAAAAAAGTTTCACCGTTTGAGTATAAACAGTCGACTGAAGTCGTAGTGTGTGTGTTAAATTTCGTTATTGCATTCTCGTAAGGCAGAGGGGATACGCTTCCGAAGCGCTTATTTTTGTGTTATATTAAACTACACTACAAAAATATAAAAAGAATTACAGCTTCTTGCAATAGAGACTTTTATTAATAAGCAATTGCTTCTAAATCTCGATTATTTTTTTGCTGGAATATACCTAGCATAGTATATATTACTTAGTAAACTTTTTTCATACTAACTTTTTAACAATCATCTACAAAATCATATATTTGCTGCTCCATAGCCTTTCAGCTTATTAAGTTGTATATTGAAAGTTCAGTAATTCTTTCTTATTTACCCAAAATTGCTTGACGAATTTGATTGCTCCAGCATCTTCTCCTCTGGCTTGGTTTAATTTGTTTTATAATTTTTATTTATTTAAATTTTTCTTTTTCTCATTTCGAGCTCATTTTATACTTCTGTTAAGAATTAAATTGTACTTAGTCCTTACGCCAGTTCTTTTGTCATCTGTTGTATGAAAAAAAATTAAAATAGCTTTTATTTTAACAAATAAAAAATTTTTTTTGTATTATTGTATTTTTTGTTTGCTGTAGGATGAAACAATGAGACGTGGTGGTGGCAAAGTATGCTTGCAATAATACGACCATAAAATGTGAATACATTTTGTAGATGAAGACATTATTGAGAAGCAATTTTAACGCTTCAACTGCCAACAAACTCAATTAATCCACTTTTCATGCAGCAAAACTTTAAGAACTTAAGCTTAATTGCTGATAGTTGTTTTTACTACTTCCGTTTTTCCTTTTCCTTATTCCTTCGCCTCATTCATTGTTGTAGTTTTCTATTGTCTTATTATTATTTTTTTTCTGGCATTAACGTATATTATTTAATATTGCTTTTTTCTAATGTAACTTCTACAATGTTTTCGTTAGAGGCTATACCAACATTGATTTTTTATGATTAACGCCTAAAAATATGCTATAAACTTTCTTATTACAATTGACCTTGATGTTGTTTAGAAACACACCAACAGCATTTTTTGTTAAATATCGATGTTGTTGTAGTGTTGCCAGAAAATTATGATGGGAGAATGTTAAATCAAAATATTTGTTAAAATGTTCTAAATAAAAAAATTGCTAGATTTAAAACTTTTTATAGATTCAAACATTTTTTTTTATGAAAGAATAAATAAAATTATGTGTATATCTATCAGTGAAAATGTTAAAATGGCAACAATGCAGCTGACGGATAATGTAGCGCAATATGATGTCGTGCATTATATGCATTAATTTTTTTACACTTTCTATTTCAGTCTTTTCTATTTCTTATTTTGTTGTTCTTAATTCCTGTGCTCTTTACATTTCTTTTCACTCAACGTTTATCTAGTTTGCGTTATTTTATATTTTTATTTTACCATTTTCTTTTGGTATTTCCATAAACGTTTTTTTTTTATTTGTATTATTTAGTTGTAAGTAATGAAGTGTAGCATAAAATCAGCATCATTAAATGGAAAATTATGTACAGTGGTGCCTACAATAACGAGCGGTTATAAACTAGAACTTAGTATTACTTTATATTTTTTCATTTCATTTAATCTTTGTTTACTTTACTAAGTAATATCAAATCAAGGCGAAAACAAAAAATTTAAACAAATCCTTATTCGTCATCAAGTCCTTGAATAGGCAAAGTCATTTAAATTACGTTGGCTATTCGATTGCAATTAAATCCTCAACTTTAAGAGAAAGAAATCATACAAACAAGCAGCAAATAACATAAATGAAAACGTGTTAGTCTCTGTGATGCTTTTTTTTTATAACATTATTTTCACTTTGCTTCAGGAGCAGGATATTAGAACATTCAAAAGCAAACTCCATCATTGGCAATATTTTATTTTCTTCTCTTGCTATTTATGTACCAGCTGCACCTTGCGAAATGCCATAAAACACACATTACAATGTCTGTGTATGTACAGTGTTTTTGTGCAAAATGTAATCAGCAGGTAAGTATGTGTGTGAGTGTGTGTGAGTAAGTTTTTATTACTTAATGTTCTTATGGCTTTTGTTAAATTGATGTTAAATGGTTTTCCAACACCTTTGACTAACAAAAAATATGTATGTATGTGTGCTTGCTAGCTTACCTTGATAATTAAGAGTCGTACAAGTTGCTCACAGCATAAGCAGAATTTGATTATTTTTCTTACAAACTTTTTCTTTTAAACGTCCTAAACTTCATTGTGTAATTAATGTTTGCACAATTTTTTTTAATTCTTGTTGGATTATAAAATAAAACTTTCTTCTAACTTTTAAAATCTATTTAATCTCTTTTGTTGCAAGCGTCAAGTTTGCCTTAAACTGCCGTTAAGTTGTAAATTTTTCTATTAATTAGTTTTGTCATTATTGTCAATATTTAAACAATTAGTGTGACAATAAGGTAAGGGAAGAATAGAAGTTTAATTTTATTAGCTTTTACAGGTTGTCTTTATATTTGTTTGAAATATTTAGCCAAAAATATTTTAATCTATTTTGTATAGAAAAAGTTGGAAAATATAATTTGCACTAGTCAACAGATTAACGATAAATTCATTAAACTAACATGGCTTCACGTGGTGTGAAATACCTTATGGTTTTTTTACTAATCAGCAGAAATTAGAAAAGGACCAGCACATTTATTTAAATTTTTTAACTCACTACTAATTCCAATTTATTATTTAACTTATTCGGTAAAATATATATTTTTTTTTGTTAAAAATACATTTAAATTGATTTTTGAGGGGTTAGATGGATTCTATGCACATTACACTGTTGCTAATGCAGATCATCAGGGAACCTTTACCCAAAAATTTCTTATTCATTTAAACAAATGAAAAACTTTTGTTTTCTTACTTTATCATGGCTACATTCGTTGACTTTTTTTTAACTTGATCGGAGAGTGCTCGAATTAAACTCGCTCGCAAACGAGTTCTAGTTTTTGTATTGAAAAGAGCTACTATTGTCTGCTCGCGAGTTAAAAAAATAAAACTCGCGAGCGCATTTATTTTTTAAGAATCGAAAATAGGACTCGCGAGAAGAATTAAAATTTTAAGAGTCAAAAATAAAACTCGACTCGCGAGTCGAGTTAAAAAGAATTATTCGCGAGTTTTATTAATTTCGTTTGCTCAAATTCTGTTTTCTATAGGTAGCAATGTTGAAATTATATTTTATTACTGACAGGTAAGTATTTGCATAACTTTTCCTGAAGCAGAAGCCTTAAAACATTACAAAAATACCTCATGACATGAAAGTAAGAACATATTTTTTATATATGTATATGCATTTGTAAGTATTATACTTTTCGAATTCGCATATATGTTAATACATATACTTTTTCGAATAATTAAAAAAAAAGTTTTTTGTAATAACTACTCCTGTTGAATTCGTTTATGCTCGTTTTGCACTCTTTTAAAATTTGTGCTTACGAGTCTTAAAATAAAACTCGCGAGTATAAATTTTAAGGCGAGTCATTTAATACTTATGAGTCCAGCACAAAAGGAGTACGAGTCTTACAAAATTTGTGCATGAGAGTTCTAGTTTTGAACTCGCGAGCACAAATTTTAAAACGAGCGAGTTAATAGAAATTGGTCTCTCCAGCATAATTTTTTCCTACCCTGATTTTAGTTTTAATTAGTATGTAATAAAAATAAATGTAAAAACAACTATTCATTAGGCACATGAAACTGTGTATCCCTTTTTAAACTTTTTACCTCTCTCACCCCTAAACTCAAGATTTGCTGCAGCAAAAATTTCAAGTCTGACAATTGTTACAAAAAAATATAAAAATATTACTTTCTTGCTTAATTTACCAGGTACGTTGATATAAATATCTTAAAAATTCAAGAATAATTATCAATTTTCATAGTAAATTAATCTAATGATAAACATATCTGGAGCAGTTTTAATCCACAAAACTGCTTGAGTTTAAAAATATATTATTTTTAAGTGCATATTGTTACAGAAAATTCAAATTTTAATATTTAAGCCATAAAAGGGCACTGAATAACAACAGAAGGTAATGTTTAACGAAGCCTTAAAATTTTGTATTGAAAACAAAATTAGATTATAAATAGTCAGACAATCAAACACAAAATCACCTTGGAGCCTTAAGTGCCGATAAGATTAAAGAGGAAATTTTTGGGAACACTAAGTATTTTTACAGTTGAGATTACATGTTGAAACCATAATTATATTCTAAAACTTAAACAAAAATAATGTTAGTTTTAGTCCTAGCTGTTAAGTAGTGATTAGTAATCGTAATGATTACTAATTTGATTACTGTTTTTTAAAGGTGAAGTAATGATTAAATTACAATTATATTCAGTTTTGCACGATTGCTAATTGATTACGATTACTAATAATGGAAAAGTAATCTAAATTACTTAAAATTACTAAAAATAATCAAAAAGAATCAAAAATAATCAAAAGATAATCCGATTACTTATACGGGTTACTTTTGATTCTTTTTGGTTATTTATTAAGAATCAAAAGTAATCTTTGAAAGTAGTCGGATTACTTTTTGATTACTTTTGATTCTTCTTGATTATTTTTAGTAATTTTTAGTAATTCAGATTACTTTTCAATTATTAGTAATCGTATTAAATTATTTATCAGCAATTTTTTTGAAGATAATTATATAATCATTACAATTCCTTTTAAAATGTAATCTAATTGATTACTAATCGTAATCGAAATTTAACAGCTCTGGTTCCAGTAAATATTTTTTACTGTTCCAGCAAATTGTTTATTCCAGTTTTATTTTATGTAAAAAAAATTTAAAACTATATAGAGCAGAAACAGGCCTTGACATTTGTGGGCAACAGCAACGATCAATCAAAATAAACAACAATAAGAGCACTACAGTAGGTTTTACTTGTCGACAAACAAGATAATCACCAAAATTCTTAAAATAATAAATTCTCTCAGCAGAACTCTGTTTTATTCAAATTTTTACAAAATTGTTATTAGAATTTACAAAATTATTTCTACGTACGCACTCAAACGAAATATTCACTGATTTAATGAATTTTTTTTACTGAAAATTAAATTTTTTTTTTGTGTACAAAAAATACAATATTAATCTCTGGAGATGGTGTCTGAAAAAGCAAACTAAAATATGGAAATTTTTCAGGTGTGGTATTTATTTTTAAAGTAGACTTTAGCATAAACAACTTGAAGGTTTTTAAAAGCGAGGTTTTTGTGTGTTTGAATTTTAAGAATGATTGTAGGGTATCTAACTCGTATATAAAACCTTAAGGCCTTCTTATTAAAGTAATTAAAAAAAACTTAAGTATTTCTATTTGCATAAAATAGATTAATTCTGAATTTAAATAAGTAACAGTTTGTGCGTAGTTTTTTTATTTAAATTTTTGGGTTTGCTATTATATGATTTTCGTAATGCGTTTGAAAGTAAATGAATTTGTTCACTTAATGTAAACATCAAAAATTATAAACAGTTTGAGACAGATTTTTAACAGACTGTTTTTTTTTACAAGTAGTTGGAACTGTTTTAAAGTTATAAAAACATTTATGAATACTGCGACTTTGATTAATAATTATGATACGAATATTGTTTTTAAGGGTTACGTACACAAAGATGAAATAGAACCCTACTATATTCACTACGATGTCCATCCGTCAGTCTGGCTGCTTTTGTCTACATTCAGGCAGGCTGTTTTCTAGAGAATACTGAAGGCTACTGACATGAAATTGACACAGAATATGTAAAAATTTGGATGCTACTACAACAAATATATCACAGCTAGAAAGAAAAGCGTGTTCAAAAGCGCAAGGAGCGAAATGTGTTGTCATCCTAATGTAATATACAGACAATTTTATATAGACAGTCGATTTTTCCAAGGTTAGTGTATTTTTATGCAGCCTACATTAACATTAACATTGACATTAAAAAAAATCAAAATTAAAGGGTATTCTATCAGTATTCTTTCCATTTATTGGATACCTGACCACAGCGGTCATCCAGAGAATGAGGAAGCGGATGAACTGGCCAATAGGGCCTCTGCTGGTTCTTTTATTGGCCCAGAGCCTTTTTGTGGCGTAAGTCGATTGACTGTAATGTCTCTGATCAAAGAATATGTCACTTTGACTTCTTCTGGTTTAAGACAGGCCAAAGCTTTGATGCAGCCATTTACATATAATGGCATCCTGAACTTCAACAGGAATAATTTACGGCTTGTTACTGGTTTTCTGTCTGGTCACTTTGGACTTAACTATCCTCTGTGGAAAAGTAACCAAGTTCGTTCACCATTGTGTCGTTTTTGTTTGGAAGATGACGAGACGACGACACACATTATTTGTGAGTGTATAGTATTGTGTAACAGTAGAAAGCGTGTTTTTCATTCTGAGTTTCTGTTCTGAGTTCTGCTCAGATGATATTAGGCGGGTTTCTCCAATATCTGTACTGACCTTCATACGGAGGGTCATACAGAGATTGAATTAATCTAATTCATAGATCTATGGTACAAAAGATCCATCAGGTGTCACAGTGCCGCTCTTTGGACCAGATATTCCTCCTATTCTATCTATCTGTCAGTAAATGCTATTTTGAATAATTTTTATAACTTGCTGCATCTTGGAAGCCGTAAGAGGCACGCAAACTCTTGAAATTTTCAAAAACGCTAAAACTAAAAAATCAAAAATCGAAAAAACCCGCAAAACTCGAAAAAACGCCAAAAAGCTAAATCTAAAAAAAAGCAAAAAAAAAAAACTGAAACAATAAAAGCGCCAAAATTACAAAAAAACAAAAAAATATATTACCGTGTACTTAAGTTTTTTAAAATATCTACATCAGAAAAAATATTCGGTTATATAGGCTAAAGTTCTTATAGCATTAAATATAGATACCTGAATATAGAAAGGCTTTGATGATACATTAGGATTAGTATGTGCTGAAGCAGGAGTAGCTTAGTGACCAGTGACATGTCTTCCTACAACAACTAATACAAAGAGACACTAATGCACACCAGAAAAATTAGTGGTATTGTTATTTAAATGACTGTTGGATACCGGCCTCGAACCCAGAACCTTTGGTTTTGTTGTCAACGTGTTAACTACTTCAGCCAACGCCTGAACGCCTGATTCATAGAGTTTTTAAAAATATCTATAATTTTAGCTATCTCACGCATTTTCAACCAACGATCATACGATCAGCATAATATTTTGTGAATTTTCTGGCATGGATATCACAATTGGTCGACCACTATGGTAATCGTGTAGGCACAGTGTGTCACCTAGTTTTAACACCACCACCCAATATTCTTTAGTTGTAAGTTAAGAAAAATAGTAGGCTCTAGCATGGTTTAAATATTAGTTGGACTAAATGAAAGTACATAGCGGTAAGCATTTTTCCCATGTTCAATTTTCATTTAAAAACAAGTCTTTTTTTTAAGTTTTAAGGCAGCATGGTGCCTTGAAATCAGAGCTGTTAAATTTTGTTTATGATTAGTAATCAATTAGATTACATTTTGCAAAGAATTGTAATGATTATATCAATTGCTGATAAATACTTGATTACAATTACTAATAATCGAAAAGAAATCTGAATTACTTAAAATTACTAAAAATAATCAAAAAGAATCAAAAGTAATCAAAAAGTAATCCGACTACTTTCAAAGATTACTTTTGATTTTTAATAAATATTAAAAAAGAATCAAAAGTAATCCTTATAAGTAAACGGATTATTTTTTGATTACTTTTGATTCTTTTTGATTATTTTTTAGTAATTTTAAGTTACTCAGATTACTTTTCGATTATTAGTAACCGTAATCAATTGGTAATGGTGCGAAACTGAATATAATCATAATTTAATCATTACTTCACCTTTAAAAAAATAGTAATCAAATTAGTAATCATTACGATTACTAATTTGATTACTTAAATAACATATTTCAAAATTTTCAAAATAGTTAGTTTTTTCATAATAATGCAGCTATTCATGCATCAGGTTAGTTTTGGAAACAATCTTGTTCGATGAAAATTTGTTTAATATTATACATTTTTTTTTTTTGCAAAATAAGAAAATTTATATAATGGATTAATATGATTTTTTTTAATGAATTTTTTAATTGAGCTTACGTTTGTATAGTCAAAATAAATTTGACAAAAACAAGGCTACGCAAAAAAATCATCTTAATTGGAAAATAAAAAATTAGTTCTAGAATACTTTAAAAATTAAAAAAAAACAGAGAAATTTAAGTAAATTTATTTACTCAAAAATTATCGTTAATTTGTTGAAAATCAACCTTTTTGCATAAACTGAATATAAACGCTAAAGCAAAAATTAAGATAAAACAGGTTCTACGCTTGAATTTCGCATTCTCTTGGAAGCTACTGGGTTTTTTTCTAATCTACTTATCTGAATCTAATTTTGTTTAACATAAATTTATTTATGTACTATAGCTATAATAATGAGCAAACGTAATAATTACACTGTGAATTTTAGAAAATATATAACAATTAAAGTGTAACCCTTATGCAAAAATCATTGTTAAACCTTAAGTTGGTTTAACAAATGAATTTTGTATGGCAAAACCGGTTTTAAGCATACTTTAACTTTAACAATCGTTTTTGCATAAGGGCACTAAGCACCAATTGCCGGTGCGATGTTTTGTCTTGAAGATCAATGGTAAACGCAACCCTTTTCCAAAAGTAAGGCATTATTTTCCCTTAAAAAGTCTAAAAATTCCAAGATTCGTACTCAGAATAAGTTTTACGTCAAACATTTGATTGTTAACTTAGTTTAACGATAAATTTTGCAAAAAAGAAGAAGAAGAAGAAGAAGAAGAAAAATATAAGACAGCACACACATTCAGACAAATTTTAATATTTTATATGATCTTCTCTCCTTATCAGATTTAGTTAAACCTTAGCATTCTCAAGCTATTTTTATAATTTTAAGAACTTGAGTGGACATGTTTTTTAAATATTATTTTGTAAACACAATTTTGGAATTGCTTTTGATTAAAATTTTATTAACATGAAACAGGGCTTAGCTGATAAGCTATTCATTAATGCGTTGATGTTTGATTTTTTGAGTAAACAAATTTACTTGAAATTTTCTGTTGTTTTTTTTTAAATTTTTTAAATATATTCTAAAATGAAATTGTAATTTCCCAATTTAGATTAATTTTTTGCGTAGCTTTGTTTTTTTTTACAAAACCTTTGTTTGCTATAAATACCTGTGACTTGAATGATTTGTTTTTAGTTATTTACAAACTGTCAATTAAAGCTGCGATAAGTGAATTATAACTTTTGGCAACAGATAATAAATTTGTTGTATACAAATATGTCAAAAATTGTGGTAAATAATTAAAAGTGAAAACATTTATGTATAAATTATAATTTTTGTTTTTATTTCATATGAAATCAGATCTTTTAAATGTTTACATTCATATGCTAAACTTTGTGACAAAATCAAAGCTATAATAAAATTATACCCTGTTTACATAACCCAAGCAGTTGAATCATCTAGAAAAATATATATATTTAGAAATCACTAAGGAAATTAATGTTTTTTATATAAAATTTTTATAAAAGTCGGCCACCGGGGTTGTCTAGGCAGAGAGTAACAGCCTGCTGCTGTAAGGCGTTAACGATGGAAATCTTGGCGTTTTTGTAATAAATCAAAGGAAACTTTTACAATTTTCCTAAATTCTATAAAACAAATTACTTTAATATATTAAAAGGAATTTTGTAAAAAGTTTCTCTAATCTCTTATAAAAATGCCAAGACTTCCCCACCATCAACGCCTCGAAGCTGTAATATTTTGAAAATATGGTCAAGAAAACTATAGAATTTCTTACAATGGATAGTGTTAATAAAAAAAGGGATTTGCTGTTTACTTAAACATTTGTCTTAAAACACCAAATATATATGTATGTTTTTTTTAATTTTTAAATTAAAAGCACACTATTCACACTACCTAGTAAATAGAAGACAAAACCAACAAATCGTCCGTCTAATGAAATAATGAAAATATAAACAGAGCAATCCATTTTGTTCTTGTTTTCAATATACAGCGACGGACAAAAATATTCACACAGCAGCTCACTTTAATTATGAACATTAAGGGTCAATCCCACTATGTCGGCAACGTTCGACTTGTCGCACACTTACATCCAAAGCAAAAAAAAAAAAAACTAATATTTTGTTGTTGTTTCAAATGTAAGTATGCGACAAGTTGAACGTTGTCGACATCGTGGGAGTGGCCCTAATATTTTTCAAATGAAAAGACCTAGCGAAATCTAATATTCTATGAATTGTTTGTTAACTTACTTAGTAGGGATGCGAAACGGGAAATCCCGGGATTTTCGGGATTTACCAAATCCCGAATCCCGGGATTTGTAAAATTCAATCCCGGGATTTCATTTTCGGGATTTCTTAGCAATTTTTATATAAAAAATTTTATAAATTAAAATTTTCGTTGATTTTATGGAATTTTTTTATAATATTTAAAAGTCCCATAAAATTTTATACGTACAGTCTTAACAATTTAATGACTATTCGTGACTTATTTCTTATAAATTAACAATAAGAGCAAAATAAATAAACTATTTTCTTACGGTAATTTTCATCAAAGGTGCTAGAATATATGTACATTTTAGAATTATTTTGAAAACAGAAGACACATATTAGCTGTGGAATCACAAATCATCATTTATATTCTTCACAATTTATATTCTTTGATACAAGGCAAGTGAAAACTTTTTGTTGTCAGGTTGACGGAAAAGCGAGAAATATTTACAGAATAATGCGGAGTATTTTGTCTAAAAAACTGCTCGAGTGTGTGTGTATGTTTTTTACATTATAGTTCAAAATTATTTTCTTTTTTACTTAGACCATTTAGGTAGTTTTTGACACAAATCTAAGATCAAACCAATTTAAATGACATTGGTTTGATAAATAGTTTTAGTCAAAAACGACCAACTGAATGATTTCGAATCATATATAGTTTTATTCGAGTTGAAGAGTAAAAGGCCAGGACACTAATAAACCATACTCTTCTTGGCGAACGTATGTATCTGTTGAACTTGTAGAAAACAACCTATGTATGAATTTAAAATTTTTCAGTTGAGCAAAAATACTGTTTAAGTGCTCAGGCAAACTTTTAATGTGTCTGCCTATAAAAATGTGATCGTTAGACGTAATTAATCGAATTTGATTAGAATAGTGTATATATTTCTTTTAATTTTTCGACATGTTCAGCTTTATTATCGTTGTCATAGTCGTAACGAAATCGATAAAAATTATATAATGCTTGGTATACATACATACATATGTATGTATTTAATAAAAATGAAAGTGAATCTAAAAATGTTCGTAAGTCAACTTAAGCGGTAGTGCTAAAAGTCCACAGATACATTCGTTTTGGTTTAGATTATAGTAAAACATTTATATTGAAAGCAATATAATTAACAATTTATTAAGTTATTGTTTTCAATATAAATTCTCTAACATCAAATGTGATTAATCAACTTAAAAATAGATGAGAAAAATTCTTTTGATTTCGTATTAGAAAATTGTTCACTTTAGAGACAATTGTGGAATGATAAATTATGAACATAAAACCTTTTAAAATGCATTAAATTGTTATTAAAGTAATATTTATTTAAAAATATAATTTATTTTACGAAAAAAATTCGATCCCGAAATCTCGAAAATCCCGTGATCCCGAAAAATCCCGGGATCCCGAAAATTTCGAGATCGGGATTACAAAATCCCGAATCCCGGGATTTCCAAAAATCGATCCCGATTGGCATCCCTACTGTTTAGTCATTTGTTAGATTACCAGAAATATATTAATTTATAAATTAAAATAGAATTTTAAGTGGCCAAAAGTATTCACACAAATGATAATATTAGTGCTAAATACACAAAAGTTTAAATTTCTTAATTTAAATAATATTGAAAAGTGTCGTTATAAGACAGTTTGGGCCAAAGAAATTTTAACCAATTATTTTTAAAAGGCTCAGTTTTGAAAAGCGGTCCATAAACTGAAGAAAATAACAGAATCTCAAAAAGAATTATTTTCGACCAGCTTAAACAGAAAAAAAACATTTAATGTGGAAATTAGCCAGCATTATAAAAATATTTAAGGACTTTTCACCTCCACTCGGAGACTCAATTGGGTCCATTGTAATTCCCTTCTATTGGCCATTAAAAGTAATATTTACCCTGCCATCTGTACCCAGAAGTGACCCTATTATCCGTCGTTGAGCCACTGAATTCCCATGATGAAGCCTCTGATGTTCTCTACCTTACACTTCACGATATCAGTAATGCTCTCATAGAAACGCCTGCTCAGCCATCTAAGCCTTTCAAGTTTTAGCTTCGGGTAGTGACAGATAATATGTCCAATGGTTTCTGGTTCTTCTTCATTCCCACACATCCTACAGAAATCTGTAGTGCCAGTTTCTCATATGTTAGTTCTTGTTCTGACCGAGCAATAACCAGTAAACGTGCTTATCATGATTTGCATTGCCTTTCTAGCCATTTCCAGTAGCAGTTTGGATTTTCCTGAGTCAAGTTTTGGCCACATAGCTTCCGAAACTCTAAAATCCTGCCTACTGCAACATGAACTGTTGGTCCTGCTTTTTACCCAATGCCAGCTCATCAGTAGTTTTATTTCCCTCAATATTGTTGTGCTCAGAAACCCAACCGAATCTGGCACTATATTTGTCCATAAGCAAGTTGAGGGCTCTCTTACAGTCACTAGCAAGCTTAGATTTGAAAGTGTGGCCCTTCAAAGCCCTTAACGCTTCCTGGCTGTCAATGTAGAAGGTTATATTCTCACCTTCAGTTACATTCCTGGCCACCAGTTCTATGGCCAACACAATGCATTTAAGTCTTGCAAAGTATTTCAAATGCCACGTGAAGACTTTCGGGGATAGCGTACTAACTCCCCTTGAAATCAAATTTAAAATCTTTTAAACGGATGGCAAAATGTGGGCTTGAAAAAAGCCAAACACGGAATTAGAGAAGAACAATATTATTAGTACCATGTGGGCTGATATGGCTGCAGTAGGCGTGGGGAATCTAATTTTCCATGACAGAACAATGGAAAACATGGTTTATATCAATATCTGAAAAGTCTGTTGGACAGCACCGAGAAACTAAGTTTTAGGAATAATTTAAATTTTTAACAAGAGAACCAACCAAAAAACTCTAACTCAAATGCATTCGATTATCGCTCATTCATAAGGTTTCCTTCATTCTGCCATATCCACAGCAATCAGCGGATATGAATTGCACGGATTCTACAGACGTCATATCTCCAGTAAATCACAACTCGACGAATTTCTGAGGAAATACTGGGACGTTATTGGAGTTGGTGTTACAAAAAATGTTAAAATAGGTTAGAAATAATAAAGAGTGCCCTACAAATTTTTAATTTGTTCTAAATAAAATTTCATAAGCAATACAGCACGCTGTGTTAATACTTTTGTCCACCTGAATTCGAGCCTTGAATAGAAAATTTATTTCTATTTCATCTAAGCAACATTCTAAATTCTAGTTTATAAGCTAAACAAATATTTTTTGGTTAAAAACTTATCCGGCTATGTCTTTTTATTCAAAATATATAATAGGTCGAAATCAAATATAGCTGCTGTGTGAATATTTTTGTCCGGCTCTGTAAGTAGGCAGACAATAATTTTTTAGTTGGCTTCGAAATAACTGGCACTTTGTTTAATTTTTGTATTAAAATATTTTTTATAACAGCAAAATTATATAAAAGCAATTTATTTCACTTTTATTATACTTTTGTTATTGTCACAGTAGCTGCAAATATACATAGATATTAAATTCAAACCCCCATATTCATAAAACGTAAAATGAACTTGTTATGTATTTTATTTAATTTTTTTTCCTAAAATGGATTTCAAATTAATTTAATTTTTTTTTATGAATATGGGGCAAAATCAAAGTTTGATTATGGACAATTTTATGTGTCTCATTTCTGTCGAAGCTACACGATATTGTAGCAAAATATTACAATAAATTTCTGATATAAAATAACGTGCATTTATGTAATAACTTCAGATTGTTTTTGTGGTCTTAATTGGCCTTGCTATGGCTTTCCCCGATGGCTATGGTGGTAGAGGTGGTTCTCACGGTGGTGGACGTGGTGGATATAGAGATAGCGGCGAAGAAAGGCATCACGGTGGAGGACATGAAAGCAATATCGGTGGTGGTCATCATGGAGGCGGTGGTGGTCATCAGAGCGGCTATGGTGGTAACCAACATGGTGGCGGTCATGGCGGTGGCCGTGGCGGTTATGGTCGTTAAGGCTAACAATTTACTTTTAAATAAATAAAGGCGCTTAAATATATATTATTGTAATATATAGCACAAGTATAAACAAAGTAAATATAACAGAAAATAAAAGAAAATATATAAAAATTTTTAGTTTTGATATTTGTACTCAGTCCTTCTTAAAAGACAGATTATAAATTCCAAGCTTAAGCTGTGAAATGTAAACGTTTTTTAGTCAGTAACACTAAACAAATTCTGTTGAAAAAATATGTCCATTTAGGGAGGAGTTACTTTCAATCACATAATTGAAGCACAGCCGCGAATAACGTTGTAAAAGACAATTTTTAAAAAACCAGTTTTTTCACAGATTACCATTAACATAACTCTCTTGCGTTGTTCAAATATAAAACCATTCAAAATTATGCATCTTATCGCCGTCAAAATTCAATTACAAATCGGTCAGTCAGTGCAAAACTTTGTAAGTAACTAATAAAATCATGCAAACGAAATTGTCGAAAATAATTGATAAATGTAGCAGAGATACAAAAAGTAAAGCTAATGCTAGTTATCATTATTTTCGATAAGCTAAAAAAATTTAAACGAAAAAAAATAATCTTGCTTCAAAATCCGTTTATTGGCTCTCCTGAAAAATTATTATTTTGTCACTTAAAACGGTCTTCGCGGCTATACTTCAATTAGTTTAAATTCTTAGAAATTTTACAAATAAATAAGATCACGATTACCATCAGCAGATTACATTTAAATGATTTTATTACATTACATACTATAAAAATGCTCAGATATTTATACTTTACCATAAATAGAAGCATTCTATTATAGTTCATTTAAAAAATTCTATATTTTTCACAGAAAACTGTAAACAATTAGCCAATTCAAAGCTTAGTCGTAAGAGTCATAATATCTTATTATTTTACAGGTTTTACTTGAAAAAATAAACAAAGGAAACCAGAAACAAAATGTATGTATTTTTGTTTAAAAATACCAAAATAAAAACAGCTTTATAATTAAAATGAAACATAAGGTCAGTTCGTTTAATTTTCAAGCAAAATAGCACCGCTTGAATCCCTCGAAATATTGAAAAAATAAATCAACTACAAATTCCAAAAAAATCTCAATCTTAAGCAAAAAATATATTATTATTATTAAAACAAAAACATTACACCATATCAAGCAACAGCAGCATTATAATTTACATGGAATATTAGGCCAATTCGTTTACTTGTCAAGCAAAATCAAGAAATATGGAAATATTTTGAGAATTTTTAGGATGAATTCTGGTATGACATAGGGAATCAATCAATCAAATATATTTTTTTTACTAATTACATCGATGGTGATAATGATTAGTAATCGTAATGATTACAAAATTGATTACTTTTTTTTAAAGGTGAACTAATGATTAAATTACAATTATATTCAGTTTCGCACAATTATTAACTGATAACGATTGCTAATAATGGAAAAGTAATCTAAATTACTTATAATTACTAAAAATTATCAAGAATAACCAAAAGTAATCAAAAAATAATCCGATTACTTCTAAAGTTTACTTTTGATTATTTTTGATTATTTATTAAGAATCAAAAGTAATCTTTGAAAGTAGTTGGATTACTTTATGATTACCTTTGGTTATTCTTGATTATGTTTAGTAATTTTAAGTAATTCAGATTACTTTTCGATTATTAGTAATCGTAATCAATTATTTATCAGCAATTCTTTTGAAGGCAATTATATAATCATTACAATTCTTTTTAAAATGTAATCTAATTGATTACTAATCGTAATCGAAATTTAACAGCTCTGGTTAAAACATAAAGGATATTTTAGACCGAGCTACGAAACAAGTTAAAAACCTAATGAAAAATAAAATCCTAATAAATTTTTAAAAATTATTGTATTTTTGTGCAGACTACAGCACTTAACTCTGAAATTTTAAAAATAAAAATTAAAGTATATTCCATCAGTTATTGTTATTTTTACTATGTAATTTTGACAACCTTCTGAGTTGCGACTCTTTTCAAAACATGTATATTCTTCCCTAATAATTGCAAGATTTTAAAATTAAATCAATGTAGATATATTTATTTTCAAATGGAATTTGCTTACTATGATGTATTCGAATTTTCAAATTCTCTTAAAATGTAACATTAAACAGTTTTTCGTCGGTACCGAAAATTTATAAATTTTGAGTTAATACTCTCTTGTTGATTAATGTCCCTTTTCACAATGTATGATTAACGTGAACTTTAACTGAAAGCTCTTCACACAAAACTTTCCGTTAAAGTCCCTGTTAGCTTTTAATACATTGTGAAAAGTTCTGATATATTTATTTTTCGAAACAAAGAGCTTTCTGCATTCAGGAAAGTACATTGTAATTATGTTAATTTTTTCTGCGAAGAAAATCATCTTTAAGTGAACAACGTATAGGCAGAATTCGTAAAAAATATTCGTTTTCAAACGTTTCGAATTTGTATGAAAAATAAGAAAAATTCGTTTCAAAAAATATTTGTTGTATATACAAGATATACCTTATAATGTAAGAGCATAGCGTCAGCTGAAATGCAAGACCACGTAACTGTCCAAAAATTAAAAATCGCATTTTTAACAAGCGTAAAAAGCGTTCCTACAACTTTCCAAACTTCTGTCATAACAATCAACCCAATTAAAAATTCAAAATAGAGAAACCTTACTTCAGTCACTGACTTATAAAACTTAAGTGCAGTTAAATAATTTTCCATTTCAGCTAACGATATGTAATCCATAAGCTTATTTAATACATAAAACATATTTATACTAGCTTCTTTTTCTCAGATAAAAAATAAATTAGTTAAAAAATAGTTTTAACTACCTGTTTTAAATTTCAAAACCTGTTTTTAAATGTAAACATTTTATGCATAATTTAATTTTTAATTCTATCTTCCTTTATTTATGGTAATTTAAAAAAAAAATTAAAATAAAAAAATATTATTATTGTTATTGTTGTTTGCAATACAAATTGTCGATCGAACGAATTCTGCTGACATCGTGGGACAGGCCGTTAAACTGATATTAATAAATAATAAAAACTAATTATATATGTACACACATATGTATGTGAGTAGAAACAACATTGATTTAAAAAAATTTGGAAAAAACTCCTTATTATAATATATTATATACATATGTAAGTGCTTGACCATTTAAATTGATTAACTCCATAGAAAAAAATAAGTCACAATGCTATATTCTAACTTTGAACCTCAACTACTTTGAACCCTCAGAACTAAGTAATTTTTTATTTCATCAAAACCAATTAAACACTTTTTGACTCGTAAGCTTGTAGCCTTTCAAACAAGATAAAAGTTACAGCAATCGAATAAGTTTTTAATGCTGGATCACACTTTAAATGGAATTATACAATAATAATAATTCTTTCTGCCAAAAAAACTGACTTCAATGCAAGTATCTGATAGAAAAAGATAAACAGAAGTATGTGAAATCTAAAATTAAATTTTAATGGGCGTAAGTCCGCCCATTTTTTAAATAAAAGATTTTTTCTATTTTAGAACTCAATTTGTATGGTAAATTTTAACGGGCGTAAGTCCGCCCATTTTTTAACTTTCAAATTGTGTAATTACAAGAACCAAAGGTGTTTTATAGGTGTCGCACAAATCAAATAAGTAAAATGTCCTATTATTATATTATACTTTTCTTACAATGAGACCAATGGGAAGCTATACCCTCTCAGACAACAAAAAAATTTTACAATCGTTCTAAAATGTATGCGAGTTATGAAGTAACACACCTACCAAAAAATTGAGACTAACAATTCGTCTCCTCCTCCTCCTCCTCCTCCTTTTTTTGAAGTCAGTTAAAAATACAAATATACCGTTACCTGGACAAAGCACTATAGCAAATTCTACCTATTTTGTGGCCATAATTAATTATAGCCCAACGCAAGGACTTTTTGAAATGATTTTTTGGAATCAAAGTTCTCTCTTGACGTTTTTAAGGTTTGAATCATATATTCTTATGAAGAAGAAAATTTCTTATCACTCATACTCACGTCCTTTCACGCGTGGCAACTTTTGGCCAATATTCATAATACCTTCTATATTATTTAAATTTTTTTAAATTACTTTTTAAATTTTTTTTAAATTACACTCAAGAGCTAAGTATAATATTCATAAGTACTCGTATGTTTTATATTTCATGTGAATAAAAAAAGTAAAAAATATATGAATGAAAAAAGACTCTAGGTAAATATGTATATATTTATAGTTGCAGCAATAGAACATTACTGCCTTGGAGGTTTAATTAAAATAGCTGTCATTGCAGAGTATTGTTTTAATTGTTTTCAAATGAAGTTAATGTTTTTTTTTGCATGTGAGTGATAGTGAAAGCCAATTAAAAAGCAAGACAAATACAATAATTAAATGTATTAATAATACAATTACATACTTGGGATATTCAAATGTTACTTATAAATTAACACTTTTTAAAGTAATAATACGAAAACATATGACTGCTGCGAGCAACCCCTCATGATTTACAATTATGAACATTAAACTTATTTGTATTTTGGTGTTAGTACCTTTGTAGTGTTGCCAGTTTACGGGATTTGTCCCCAAAATGGAGATTTTTTTTCGCGATTGCGGATGAAAATTTCGAATTGGTGATCTGGGGATTTGTTGGGGATGATAACCAAATTTTAGTGCATTTTTTGGGGATTTTTTATATAACTGGTAACAAGAATGATTTTGAACTAAGAAAGTCTAAAAATGTGTGTGTTACTATTCATAGTGTATGGTTTCTAATAAAGAAGAAGTATCAAGGCAGATTAACCAATAATGAACACTGCCAAAACAAAAATACGCAAGAAAATGCAATACGACTTTAGAATAAACACACACTTCAAAAAAAAAAATCAATTTGTTGTGACAGATTTAATCCTTCTGCTGAAATGCTAAAACTTATTTATACAAGTACTATGTATAACAAAGTTTCTGAGGCTGATGAATCAGAAGATTTCGATTCTGAAGTTTTTGAAATGGTAACCATTGGTTAAAAACCAAAAAAAAAAAGAAAGGAAAAAAAGAAAAAATTACACATAGTTTAATATACAAAAGTATAAAAAAATTTTTAACCAAAGTTTACCATTTCAAGAACTTCAGTGTCGAAATCTTCTAATTCATCAGCCTCAGAAACTTTGTTTGTACATAGTACTTGTATTAAAAAGCTTTATCATTTCAGCAGAAGGATTAAATTTGTCACAACAAATTGAATTATTTTTAAAGTGTGTGTTTATTCTAAGAAGTCCTGCCAACAAGTCGCATTGCATTATGTTACGTATTTTTGTTTTGGTAGTGTTCATTATTGATTAATCTGCCTTGATACTTCTTCTTTATTAGAAACCATTCACTATGTATAGTAACACACATTTTTAGACTTGCCCATATTTCTAAGTTCAAAAATCATTCTTGTTACTACCAGTTATAAAAAATCCCCAAAAAATCCACTAAAATTTGGTTACCATGCCCAACAAATACCCAGATCCCCAATAAGAAATTTTAATATCCCCAATCGCGAAAAAAAATTCCCAATTTGGGAACAAATCCCCTAAACTGGCAGCACTGATGACAAACAATAAACATAGTTGATAAAGTCTTATTACTTTATGACCTTTTTGTATGAGCGACAACAACATTTTTTTTTTGAACTATGTTAAAATGTTAAAACATAATGTCACTTAGGACATTTAAGGCACTAGTGTGAATATCCCGACTGTACTTAACAATGTGTTAAAAAATATGAGGTCGAGTTTAGTTCAATAATTAGAAAACAGTTTAATCTAGAAACAGAAAAAAAGTATTTTTCTGATTTTTATTTTTTTTTTGCATTTCCTATGCGATCGAATGATTGGTATGAACGCAATTCTTCCAGTATTTGACTTTGAGTCATCAATGACATCAAAATTTGTCACTGCTAATACAGTGCATCTTCTACATTTCTTAAAACGAAGGGGATGTATGGATGGATGAAGTTTTATAGCCTGAGTAAAACATTTTTAAATTTACTCTTACTCATTAAATTGCATGTACTATATACATATATATTTTATCGGCTTGGAAAATAGTTATTGATTTATGAATACCCACTTACCTCAAAAATAATTTTTTTTATATTAATCTCGTTGGTATTCAGAAATATGTTTCATGAAAATTAATTATATTGACCATTTTTGTTTAAAATTTTTTTTTTTAATAATGCTTTAATGAAAAATAAACTTTTAAATTACATAAATACATATGTATAAAAATTGCACATGTGGTTGAAACAGGCATGCACACTTGAGTGAGTGGCAAGCAGGTTTGCACATTTGCTTGTACAAACCATAACATACACATACTATAATCAAAAGATTTATTTACAAAAATATTCATAACCTCGTTAAGTGGTTAAATAGCAACAGCGGAATATAATAACACTAGCCGACAAGTTTAAGTGGTTTTTATTTTCAATATTTTATTGGCATTTGTTTACTAATGAGCTTGTTTAGTTAGTAGAAAATTATGAACTTTGAACTCAGAAATTCTATTTGAAATATTCATATAACAAAAGAGTATTTTAAATTTAAAACAAAATTTTAAATACAGTGCTGGTTCCACACTTTTTTTACAAAAATAATAAAGGTTTTTTTTTTTAAATTAGTATAAAGCTTTTAATATTTTATTATCTTTAGCTTAAAATAATGCCTATCTATGCTTATTTTATTTCCATAAGCAGTTAAAAATTTTATGTTCATCGAATACATCAACTTTATGTTTATCTAAAACAAGTTATATATTTTTTTTCTGTTATCTGATGTGTAAATCAAAAAGTTGTTGCTCTCTTGTAACGTCACTGTGAGCCTACAACACAAAAATATTATCATCAGTTTTTTTGAATTACCATTGCCGTTCGATGTAGTTTGAGTTTAAGTCGGTCATTGACTGATTCAATCTTACAAAAACAAAAATAAAATTTTTAATTATTTTCCAATCAACTTTTTGAATGATATTTACATGATAGACCATTTTATTGATTAAAACGTCATATGAGTTAATCCGAAATAATCTATTGCAAGGGCATAATTTTAGAGTTGCCAAAACTACTGCATATATTTTTAAAGAAATAATGTTATATTTATTTTAGCCCTTCACCCCCACTCTCACAAGCGATACAAATATCAAAATCAGCTGTTACACATTGTATTTAAAAAATGCTCTAAACTTTCACATACTAAAATTAAACTAAAACCACAACAGAAGAATTATCCTCAAATTGGTTAAATGCAATCAATATTCCTGGTATGAAACCAAATCATTAGTTTGCTGCCTATTTTAATAATTTAAAGATAAATAAAACAAAAATTAATATATATAAAGTACAAATTGAAATAAATTTCAAAAAAATTTTTGAAATAAAATAAGGTTGGTTTATATATGTACATAAATAAGAAAATAGGAATAAGTTCAGTAAAGTGCGACTTTGACTCGCGCACGAAGGGTTCCGTACGTTGGGCTTTGAGCATTTTTTAATATGGTTTTTTTGTTTGCGTTCTTGACGTTTTTTCAGCTGAAATTATTTATTTTTTGTTATTTCTCTTTTAGGCGATTTTATTCAGTTTTCGGGGTTTTTTTCGTTTTGGCGATTTTTTTCAATTTGGCGAATTTTTTCTTCATTTTGGCGATTTTTTTCATTTTGGTGTTTTTTTTTATTTATGCCGATTTTTCCGGCTTTTCGCGATTTATTTTCGATTTAGAATTTTTTTAATGTGCGTTTTTTTTCGTTTTGGCGATTTATTCCGGTTTGGCGATTTTATAATTTCTGGGATTTTTTTGTTTTACCGTTTTTGAAAGATTTTTTTCAAGATTTGGCTCTAACGGTTTCCAAGATACAGCAAGTTGTCAAAATTACATAGTCAAAATTGCATTAACTGATTGAACACCCTTTAATTTAAATTTTTTAAATTTTAGTGTTAATTTTTGCAGTTTGTATAAAAATACACTAACTTTCCAAATGTCATGTGTACATGTACATTACATGGGATTTTAAAATTTTTCGTTTCTCGTTTTGGAATACCCATTAATTTTTATATCTCATGTATTTGTTGTTGTAGCAGCCAAAAGTCTACACACTCTGTCCAAATTCCAGGTCCGTAGCTCTTACGGTTCTCGAGCAAATAGCCTGCGACGGACAGACGGACAGCGTTGTGAAATCAATAGGGTTCCTCTTCGCCTCTGGTTTACGAAACCCTAAAAACGTAACTTTCATAACGCAACGTCTGCAGAGACTAGTTTAAAATTTTTAAATGATCCTAGAAAATTTATTATATTATTTATATTTTTTTTTCTTTCAAATAGTATTTAAAATATACAGATAATTAGTAGAAAAGCTTTTACAAATTTGTATTTTGTTGTGCTTAAAAAAGTGGGAGTCCATTAAAATTAAATATTAGAGCTATGCTCCTTATGCCAGTTACAGGAAACAAGACATAATTTTTGCAAACAAAAAAAATCGTCACTATTACAGTTATAAATTTATTTTTGTTTTAACTTTTTTGTTTACATTTTTTAGTTTTCATTTTCTTTATTTTTCTATGTTTGTGAGATAGGAGATGCCAATAATACATTAAACAAAACAGGGGGCGGCGAATTTATTTTTTTTTATAAATAATAATAAAATAATTGAAATTTATTTGCTAATGGTTTAGCATGTCTATATAAGCATTTCATTGGTTTCAACCAAATCATCAGTAGACTTCAAATGCGTATATAGACATATTAAACCACCAGCAAATAAATTTAAATTATTGCATGTAAAGTTCGGACGATATGTCAAATAATAAATTTCTTCAAAATAAATATATTTTATGGATATTAAATAAATACATAGTTTTAAAAATATAAATAATTTTATTGCATTGTTATTTAACATATGAAATTTGTTTATATAGCTAAGCAGCATAGCTATAACCGGGTATCCTAAGACACCTCTCGTGTTTTTAATTTTTATATTTCTACCTATCTGCTTAACGGATTGTTATGAATCTCAGCACACACGTTGAACTCCTTAAGTGACTTTAATTCGAATGTAGAAAAGAAGGTGTAGTCAGAAGCAGACCTGGACCTGCTATTGCCCAAAAAAAAGTCTTTATATAGAAGTGATTATAAAAAATATAAATAACATTTTTTTAATACTAAAATAAAACAGCCAGACGAAATAAACCTTTTTCCCCCTCCAAAAATTTATTATATTTTTTCCGTATATTAAAACAGCACAGAGAAAACAGTGCCTACTAAATGCCTCATAAAATAGAACAAAATTAATAAGAATTCCCTGTGGTTTTTTTCAATAAGCAAATCTTATTAATTTCATAGAGAAAACCTTTTTGAAAAAATCTAGAAAAATTTTTTTAGTTTTTATGATTTAAAAAAAAAATAAAAAAATTTGCGTCTTTATTCTCCGTACTTATGTTTTTTCATTTAAATTCTATACCATATACATATGTATGTAACAAGCAGCCTGGATAACCATTGAAATTATTGAGCAAACATTCTTATACAAAAATGAAAAAGATCATGAAAAAGGTGTCTCTATGTCTAGTTACAGAAACGAAATAACAACACACTTCATAAAATCAAGAAGATTTCCTTATTGAAAAAATCAATAATATGCTTTACACATAATCATATAGGAACCTACTAAAATCAAGAAGAAACCCTTTTTGAAAAAATCAATAAGATAGCGTAATAAAATTAAAAAGAAACCCTTTTAAAAAAATATTAATAAGGCAACCTAATAAAATCAATAAGAAATCCCTATAGTTTACAATTTATAAGAAAACCTAATAGAATCAAGAAGTTTTTCTCTATGGATTGTATTTTTGGTGCCAAAAATAACGAAAATTGGCTAAAAAAAAGTTGTGAATAATAAGATTTCTTCTTGATTTTATATGGTTTTCTTCTTGATAAATTAATTATATTTACCACATAAAAACAATAAGGAATCTCTATGAAAAAATCTTCGCCTCTTTCTGCGGGGATACCCCTTAGCCTGAAAACTTTTCATAGAGAAAATCTTATTGATTCTATGAGGCAGTTTTTTCTCTGTGAAACTACAACATTGGTTTTTTCCATTACGTCACAATTTTTTTTTATAAGCCCGCCTAATATTTTAAGCAAATCAATTTTAAAATTGTAATTGCACTCTTACACTTAAAATTTGGCGCTCTTTAAATTCTGGACCGACTTTAAAGGGCGCAGGCCTCAGTGCACCATTGAGTGTAGCTAGTTATGTTTGCAAATGTGGATGGGAGCTTCAAATTTAAGACTGGGACGTAAAAGCTAAGATTAAGGCTTTAAAAAAAAATTCCACCTATTAAAAAAAAACACTAACCAATAAAAAAAATAGTTTTGATGCATTTAAATAAACTTTTTTTACGTAGCCTAACTCTATGAAGTGCTCAAATTCAATTACAATAATATTGGTAACTAAACGCATAAATATGTAAATATATAAAATTTTCTATCCTGCGTGTTACCGACTTCAGCATTAACATATATAAAAATGTTTAATATAACTGAATCCAAATTATTGATATTTTCTTATGCTTCTCTTTCTTTGAAGTATTATTTCTGCTATTGCTGTTTTTGGAAAAGCTTTATTTGTTTGTAATTTTATTTTTCCATGACATGTAACACTGTTCACTATTTACTAATAAACAAAATTTATTTTTAATGGCTTTAATTATATCCGTATAAGTATTTTTATATGTTTTTGGTCAAACACTGCATGAATTGCATATTTTTTCGCAGTTTAATTTGTGGTATGTGGTAAAATGTTTAAATATTTAAAACTAATTCATTTGATTTGCATACAAAATCATGCAAAATGCATATTTGTGGCAATATGGAATAATCGCTTAAGTCGCAGTTGCAGACAATTATAAATATAGACTGGACATTTTCGAAGTTGGTGTATTAATATGCAGACTACAGAAACAAAAACGCTTAAGCTAAAAAATTTCAAAATTAAAAAATTCAGAAAACAAAAATCGCCAAAACAAAAAAGCGCTCAAATGAAAAATATCGCCCAAAATAAAATAATTCAAATGCAAAATATCACCAAAAATTAAAAAGGTCTCAAAAAAAAATCAAAATCACCAAAACGCGAAAGATTTCAAACATAAAAAAAACCGAAACAAATCTCCAAGAAATGAAACAAGTTGCCAAAATAAAAAAAGTGTCAAACTATAATTAATCGCTAAAGCTAAAAAAAAACGCCATAAACCGAAAATAATAACCTAAATGTCAAAAATCTACAAAGCTAAAACTAAAAAACCAACCGAAAAAAAATCGCCATGAACCGAACACAATTTGACAAGGCAAAAAAAAAAAAGCACCAAAACTAAAAAAATCGCCTAAAACCAAAAATAATAGGCAAAAAAAATCGTTAAAACTAAGAAACGCCAAAACAAAATAATCAAAGTAAAAACTTTAAATGAGGTTATATATTCGGTACCATGAAATAAGTTCCAAATGAAATAACTCCCAACAAAAAAATTAAATAACTTCCAATGATTTTTCCCTATAAAATTAAGTCTTATTTCATTATAAAATAACTTCCAATGAATTGGGAATTATTTAATTTTTTCTTGTTGGGACTTATTTCATATGAAAAAATTCCCAAATGAAATAACTTCCAACAAAGAAATGAAATAAGTTCCAGTTGTTTCATTTTCTTCTGTCATCGGAAATTATTTAATTTCTCGATTGGGAATTATTTTATGTTTGTTTGGGAGTTATTTCATTTTTATTTGGGAGTTATTTCATTTATCTTATTATTGCTTTTTTTTTCAATACTATTGTCATTTTATAACTTGTCTGGGGCCATGTTAAACTGTTTCCTCTTCGTTATTTCCAACACAAATAACACTTTGATTCTTATGCATAGCAGGCCTTTGGTTGGGCTTAAGAATTGTATTTCCCATAACGGTAATGCCAACGAAACTTTTCTTGCATTCGGCCGGGCTGAGCAATTTACTCCTCTATATTCCCATAATTAAATATTTCCTGCATGGCCGGCCTTCGACCGGGCTCAAGGATTTCTTCCCGCTACGGTGACGCCTACTTAAGGTTTCTTGCATAGCTGGGCTTTCGGACGGGCTCAGTGATTATCTCCTCTCTCTACTAAATATTTCCTTTGGCCTATTCCTAAGTCGGGCCGTGCAAGAAATCTTTTGTACGCTGCTCCTTGTTGGGAAATACCATGGTGGAGAAAATTCGTAAGTCCGACTGAAGGCCGGCTATTCAAAAAAACCTTAAATAGGTGGCGCCGTATTGGGAAATACCATGATGGAAAAAATCTTGGAGACCGGCCAAAGGCCGTATATGACGTAGGTTGAGAAAATTCAAGGGCAATGGCTACTTGTCCCACTAATAACGTGTTGTTTTATTTTTGTTTGTAGTTAGTTATTTGCCTTGGGAGTTATTTAATTTTTTCTTGCGATTTATTTCATTAAAGGCTATTTAATTATTATTGGAAATCATTTTATTGGCATTTATTTCATTTTTTTTTTTTGGGAAATATAAATTTTTTTGGAACTTATTTCGTTGGGAGTTATTTCGTTTTTAATGCAATAAGTCCCAATTATTGGGAGTTGTTTCATTTTAATAATTGGAAGGTATTTAATTTTTTCTGATTGGGATTTATTTCATTTTGGTTGGGGGTTATTTCATTGGGATTTATTTTATTGGGAAATATTACATTTGGGACTTATTTCATGGTATTAAGGTATTCGCTAAAGTACGTATTGTATTACAAGCATATGTAGTGTTCGTACGTTACTCTTCGTGTGCGAATTAAGGTTGCACTTTACTGAATTAATTATCTCTTAGCGGTAGCGTCAAGCGTTTCGAAAAACACTGTTTGTTTAAAGTTGACTTAAGCCACTATTGCATATTGCCACAGATATACATTTGAACGTACATATTTCGCCACAATCGATATTATTCTATTTGTATTTAGATTAAAAGCATTTTTATTTCTTTTAAATATTTTATGCAGACCAGAGTAGTTGCAAACTGTTAAAATGCAACGATACCACATTTAAAAACATTATATTGAAAAGCAAACAATTATGTGGCCATAATTTGTTCAATAAATTTGTATGTGTGTTGTTGTTGTGTGTACGTGTTGTCGCCATAGTGGATGGATGGTGACACAAAATTTCAATAATATGCTTTGAAATTTTCGTCAAAAATCAGCTAAAAAATTGTGATAAGTGAATAGATTTTCTGCGCATGAAATTTGTTTTCCTTAATTAAGCAAACAAATAAATGGCTTTCATATGAATTTAGAATATTTACGTGCACATTGTTGAGTTGAATGAAATTAACATGCCTATTAGGAATGGGCAAAAAATATCGATATATCGAAATATCGATATTTGAGAAAATAAATATCGATATATATCGCCGATTTTTCAAAAACCTATATATCGATACATCGATTCTTATTTACGAGTATCGGGTTTCGATACTTTTAAAAGCTATAGCCGTTTTTTAACTGCGACCCAACTAAGGCAGGTGACTTTTTGGATTGTGTGGGTATAAGCTTAAGGGCAGAATTTGTTTTTACTTTCCGTTCTGTTACGAATCAGCTGACTCTTTTTGGTTTATAAAATTCATATACATATAAGCCATTAGTTTTTCTCTCCTTAATTCTGTTATGTTGCGTATACATTCCTCGATGCATGTCGTTATTCACTTTATGAATGCGATGGTAGAACTATAGCTAAAACTTTACAACAATTACGCCCGGGAACTGATATTGTATTATTTTTTTGACATGTGTTTATAAACGTTAAAACCCGAAAAGTTGTTCCCACTTTCCCGGGAAATGAAAAAGTCCGGGAAAAGAAAAACTCTAATAACAATGGACGATGCAAAACTCATCACTTTAGTGGAAAACTGTGACCATTCTGGTCCGAAACAGCTGATTATTTATTAAAGAAAAAGTAACTATTAAAATTTAGAAACAGAACGGCACAGCACAAAGCAGCAACAGAAAGTAAAGACTAATAAAGTCTTAAGGAGCTACAGTAGGTTACGTATTACTTAACATAAATAGTTCTTTTGTATTTTCTTAAAGTAAGTAATTGTGCATTCGAAATTAATGCAAAAAATATCGATATATCGAAATATCGATGTTTTCAAAAAATATATATCGATACTGTTCAAAAACATCGATACGATATATATCGTTACATTTTCTTCATTTGCCCATCCCTAATGCCTATTCACAGAAAAAGTCACAACTTTTGTTATGACTGAGTTCTATATTAACTCTTGTGACTCGGTCTTAATTTAGTATTCTCGTAAATAGTCATAAGAACCCAGATTTCGTAGTTAACATTCTATGTTAAATGAAAATTATGACAGTTTAATATTAAATAAAAATAAATAAAATAAAAAAGTTAATAAAAAAAATCTAAAAATATAATACTGAAGGAGGTTAAAATCTGAGAGTGTAGTAGGTAGTGAAGCTGAAGGCATCAAATAGCTATCCATAGGTCTCCACTAGCCATCGACTTGGACATGTCATGAACAATACGCCTGCAGATCAACTGTAAAAAATCCATAAACTTCTCTGTTGTGGTGAATGCTTGCGATGTCCATGTTCAGGCATATCAAAGTATTTTGCGGTAGTGCAATAGAGATGGAATATTTACTAATTTTGATCTGTCTATTTTCTTTCTTTTGCAAATGGTTGCGAACGGTGAATCTCATGGCGAAAATTGTTGCTCAGACATACAAATGTCCGGGGATCTATGTCAGAGCATGGACGAAACATGGACATGAACTGTCTCCATTAGCCATTTGCGATGTCCGACATGATTCCCATACCAAGTTAATGGCTATTGGAAACCGCTAGTATTTGAAATGGGTTTTTGGTAATGCTCCATGGGCAGAAAAACTAGATAAAAATCCTAATTATAATGGCATTAGCGTTCTTTGGTCATAAAAAGGTCTTAAAATGGCAATTTTTTGTCTGCAGATTGCTTTTGGCAGTCTAACTATAAAACTAAATGTGGACTCTTCTCCTTTATCTCCCTTTTTCTTTTAATAACTTCATTTCGGTACTCACACATACTACATCTTTTCTTTTTACCATTTCCAAATTAGTTTCTTTTTTAATATTATTACTTTAAAATGCGTGTCACAATTTCTATGATTGTCTACATTCCTAGTCTTTATTTTAAAAATGTTTGTTGATAGAATTTTGTTTTGAGAATCGGAAATTTTAGTCTTTAGTCACAATGTTAAAGTTATGACTATTTTTCAGTCACAATACTTTCTGTGAATAGGCATGTTAATTTTTTAATTTATTTAAATAGTTAAAAATAATATTGTGCTGTATGATTATGATATTTGAGATTTAATTTATTAAATTTTCAACTTAAAGTTTTCTTAAGCACTTGTATTTTAATTGATTAGTTCTACAGACAAATTTTGGTACAACGAATTGCGCTTTAACGAAAATGCCATATTAAGAACATCAAAACTTTTCACACTAACAAGCTTATAAAGCGAATACTATATTCATTTTATACTGGATATAACGAATGCTGAATTAAAACATCGCAGAATAAAGAAAAACTTTGCTAGTGATATATTTTTAGCATTTCCTATCTTATTATACAGAGCAAAATAATTAAATAAAATCTACAGCAGCAATGTAAATAAAAAAAAAAGTTTGGTATTAGTAGTTTGAATTTCGTCGCTTTCATTCTTTGTAATGCATTGTATATGTGCACAATAATACAAATAATACTTTGAAAACTTTGCCATATAAGGTATTTTGTGGTTTAACGATGGTGCCTAAAATTATATCGTTCGTTGTACCGGGACTTGCCTGTATTTTCAAAAGACTTTTCATAATCAATGCTGGTTTCAATTTTAATCTGTATTTTGACTACTCGTATTTATTTAGCACTGCTTTGTTCATTAGCATATTAGTCCACAATAGGATAAAGCGTTTGCTTTCAAGGATTTTTGTACCACCGAGCCGTACTCAAGCATTTCATATCTTTCCTTTCATTATATACTTGGTAATAGATATTATCATCATTATCGCTGTTCACAATTTTGGTTTTAGCTTAAGTAAACAAAATGATTCACTTACCGTTGTAGGCAGCCTTCACGTCCTGCCAGTGCTAATTTAACGATATCCGCAAACACCGGAATAACAACCCAATCATTTGGTTTGTTGGCGGATGAGGAAGCCTTTGCTGTTGCTGTTGCTGTTGTTATTGAATTCGCATTCGATGATAATGTTGATTGCATTGGTTTGACGGTAAAGGAATTTAATGCATTAGTTGATGGCGTTTGTGAAAGGGAGGCAGTAGAAGTGTTAGATGTCATTACATGTAGTGGCTTTTTCATGGCATCTTCTGTTGCTGATGCAAGTGCATGTAGTGGTTGAACCTCTGGTGTTGACGCAGGGGATGAGTTGGATGCTGTTAGTGCTCCCTTGAATATTGATGAACCATATGATGTTGTTGCCGATTCTTCATGAGAAACCGCACTTAACACTGTTGATGATGTTTCCGTGTCGACTTCCACTTCCGCTGCTGTCGTTGTTGTTGTGGTCGTTGTTGTATCTGTTAATGCCGTAACGTTTGTTGCTGTCGATGATGTTGATGTTGATAATATAAGTTGGTTTGCTAATGTTACATTGGTATCAGTCTTTTGTTGTAGCATTTGTTGTTGCTGCCTTTGCTGTTCATTAAGTTGTTGTTGGTGATGATTTTCATTTAAGACGATTGCCTGTTTATGCCACAAATTTCCATGGCCTTCGGCATGGCGTTGCATGCAATCCAATTGCTGACATGTGACTTGTAATTTACTCCACTATAAAGGTTCGTTTCGTTTAATATGTCACAGGCATGAAATAAAAGATTATAATTAAAAACAAAAGATGGAGAAATTAATTTGTTAATAATAATATAAAAATTAGCATGCGCTGTCCCTTAATGGTGCCCCTTATAGGGAGGAAAAAGGAAAAGATAAAATATATTATTTTTTTAATACATGGAGGCATAAGCGCTAAAAAAACTTAAGCGCCACATTATTTGTTCCTCGTTTTTTTGACAAAAATTTACTAAACACGATCTTAAATAATCGATTTTTATTAAAAAATTAAGCTAAAAAATTATGACGCTTAAGCTTTTTTGGCGGTTGCAAGACGGCATGATAAAATATATTATTTTTTATGAAAATTACTGAATAAGGCCGAAAAAAGAGAATATGTTGCGAAAAGCATCCAAATACTTTTTCCACCTGTAGATTTAGCAAACTGACTAATGCCCTAATTCTGTTCGACGATTGTATCGTCTTGTCTATGTACGAAAAAAGCCGCGGTTTTGATTCTTTAAAACAATTATTATTTGTTGTCTATGCTAGAAGGTTCGCGTATTTGCTTTATGGTTTTGTTCCAAAAATTATATCCAACTCATATTTTTCCATATATTTTTCAAACTATTGTATAATATTTTAATTTATGCCCTAATTCTGTTCGACGAATGTATCGTCTTGGCTATGGACATAAAAAATAAGCAGTTTTGATTCTTTAAAACAATTATTATTTATTGTCTATGCTAGATGGTTCGTGTATTTGCTTTCTGATTTTGTTCTTAACATTATATCCAACACATATTTTTTCATATATTTTTCAAACTATTGTATAATAATTGAATTGAATTTATATGTTTTAAAAACATGGCAATAATATTTATATTTTTCATTGTCAAAGACAACAACCATTTTTGAAGAAAATAATTTAGAGACTTCAAATACAAGAACTCAGAAGCATTTTCAAACAAAAACGTCCTAAATCTTCTTACTGAATTAGGGCATTAATTTTTATGTTTTAACAACATGACAATAATACTTTTATTTTCCATTTTCAAAGACAACAACCATTTTTGAAGAAAGTAATTTAGAGAATTAAAAAAAAAACAACTCAAAAGTATTTTCAAACTAAAATGTCCTAAATCTTCTTACTGAATTAGGGCATAAGTTCTAAGTAACAAATTTTATTAAAAATGTTGCAGCATGATTCTCAAAAGCATTTTTGATAACTTTTTTTTTCATGTGAATTTAATCCTCAGTATTCATTCAGCCACTCTACAATTTTTTTTTTAAGATAAAAACATTTGCTGAAATTAGTTCAATATGTATTTGATAGTCAAGCTTTATTTCATCTTTAAATTCCAATAAATTCTTTTCATAAGACAATTTTCTGTAATTGACACCTATGAATTTATTAAAAATAAAAGATTCCTATCAAAAAAGAAAAATACTTGGAAAAGTATAAAGAAAACAAGATTGCCTATCACATTAATGATTTGTATTGTATTGAATTAGAATTTTTTTCAGATGACTTCATCGTCATAGTCATCACCATCAAAGTCATATTCATCATCTTTTATATCAAATCACATCATTGTTATCTTTTTTTTTTTTAACAAACAACATCTTTTTTATATCATATTTCGTTTTGTTTTAATGGAAATTTAATATGTATGAAATGAATGTTATTTATCGACACATTTCTTATTTGTTGAGACAAAACGAAAACATCATGAATTTCTTATTTATATACTCGTACATACATACGAGTAGTTTTATAATTTTTGTGTAACTTCATGGCCAGAAGTCTGAAAAGAATTTTTTGTTATATGATACAAAATATTTTTGAATACAGGCGTCTATTGATTTTGCCTAAGGTTAGGATATTATTTATAATAAATTTATTTTGTATTGGTGAGGTTAAGGTTGGATATATTTACGTACATATCTGGGCAGGTATGGGTGGCTTAAATGAAAAACCTTGCTGTTTTGTACTTAAGAATTTTACAACAGCAGAAGAACAATTACGATATTGTAAAAGAAACTGAGCATTTTGATTTGATGATTTTAATTTAAAAATTTTATTATGATAATCATGTTGCTATAATAAAATCAGCGATTGTGCTATTCAGTAACATCTTTATTGATACTTTCTGCTGGTTTAAGTAAAAGAAGTCAAATAGTAAGTAAGTAAATATATAGATAAATATTACGATTTTCGGTTCGTATGAACTCACTTAAACCAGTGTTGACATTCAGTAACTTTTAAGGATCTGACAATCTTAATTTTTAGTTTTTTGGCGCTTGTAATAACGATTGTGTGATTCTGTAACTTCTTTTTAACGATAGTAAGCAGCTCATATTTTCTGTTGATTTTTTGTCGATAAAATTAACAGCACATAACCTTAACCATTAACCTACAGCGAATATCGTTAAAAATGTTACTGAATAGCAAATTCGATCAATTGTCGCTATAATTATTTTAAATATGTGATTATCGTTAAAAAAAAGTTAGTAATTACGAAAATTATATTGCTATAATACGAGTAAATATAACGAAATTTTATCGACTTTGCTATTCAGTAAAAATCTTAATAAATGTCAAAAGAGCTGGTGTAAACGGTATAAATTTTCATAAAGATTTTAATCAAAATATGCTAGATTTTGTGTTAATGTAAATACCCTATAACACATTTAGTTTCATATATTTTTTCAAACTATTGCATAATATTTTAATTTAATTTTTATGTTTTTAAAACATGGCAATAATATTTTTATTTTTCATTATCAAAGACAACTACCATTTTAGAAGAAAATAATTTAGGGAATTCAAAAACAAGAAATCTTAAGTATTTGCAAACAAAAAACGTCCTAAATCTTCATACTGAATTAGGGAATAAATTAATAAAAAAAAATCAATTAATTTTTTATAGAGTAAGTGATTTGGAAGGGATATGATTTTATTTTCAATTTTCATTATTCACCTTTGCTATTTCATTATATTTATGAAAATTTGTTCATTAGTTTAAGAAAATATAATCATTGAATGAATGAAGTAATTGCATAAATTAAATGAAGAAATAATCATTAAAAGAAACATTTACTTAATAATAATGAATAAAATTCATTTAATCAATAAAATAATTACATATAAAGCATGAAACAGTTTCAGTACACTAATGAAATATTTTAATTTTATTTATGATATGTTTGTCAAAATTAACTTCATAAATATAGTGAATAATTTTTCCTTGATCTAATGAATGGCTTCATTAGCTGACTTTCAATGTAAAATTTCATTGTTACAATGAAGAATTTCATTCTCTGAATGAAAGATTTCCTTTCAATGTGTGTGTAAATTATATAGCCAAGAGTTCATCGAACAAATTTGATTAAAATTTTATGTCAAGAAAATAGTTTCTTGATATGTAAATGTAGAGGAAAAGTTTTTTTTTTAATTTTGTTAGAATAACTTAGAGGAACTCCTTACTTTTTGCTAACAATGTTCAGCAAAGTTATAGCTACGGTAACGTTGAACTATTTTTGTAATAATATCAATATAATTTGATAAATATATGTGGCATAAAATAATCTACCTAGTGCTAGAATATTTAAGCAGCAGCTTAACAAAATTATGCATTTAAAAATACAAAACTTTCTCACTTTGCATTTTTATATTAAAGCTAGTAAAATACCAAAGTTACTGTCCAATTTCAACAGTTAATTAAAAATGGTAAACACCTTCAAAAAGCAAGGATACTCGTAACAGAGTTTAAGCAGAAGTAAACCTTCTTTTCAAGCACAATTTATGAACTTTAGTGGTTTTTGTAAAGCCTTATGTGTGTGCGCTAACAAGCCACGAACGAAAACCTTGCAAAATCATTTTGTATTCTTTTTTTTTCTTTTTGTTATTTTTAACGCACAAAAGAGAACAAAAGCTGTTCCAAGCAAGAAATCTTTTTGCACACTTTTACTCAATTTTCCCTATAGCATGTGGTCTGTAGCAAAAAAAAAAAAAAAAGCAAAAAACGTCAAGGCTTTAAGGCAAAAACTTAGTGTTGGTGGAAGGAATGCTCTTTGGCTTGTGGGTTATACGGTGTTGACCTTAAATTCACTTGATTAAAACTATTCATAAAGTTAAATAAAAAGTTTTGTGCCTAGTATTTAAAAATGTTAAACACTTAATTAGAATGAATTTAATTTAATTCTTATAAAGTAAAATGAAATATAATAATTAAAAATAATTAATTTTTCTGAGCCACCACGCCCTTTCGCAGCACCCATGCCAGTCTACTTGGCCAGAAATTGAATGTTAACATCAGCTCTTTAACATGAATTTTTAATGAAATTTAATATGAGAAATGTTTAAATTGTATATAAAATTTTTGATTAATCATTTTTGAATGAAGTTGTATAACAACGAATTTAAAATTTTTTCGTTTTTTTTAATATAGTACCAAAAAAAAACATAAAACTTTCCAGCCCTGCAACCGTCTTTATGATTTACTACCAATTTTCTTGGACTATTCTCAACATAGCAGCCTGCACGCTTCAGAAAATCAATTTCACGTAAAGACAGACGGAAAACGCTCATATGACCTCTCTATTCTTATGGGCCCAGAATATATATCCTTTCCCCATATGAATATTGTGGGAACTACACATAGAATAACGAACCTATATACCTATACAATCCCTTACCATTTTTGATGAAGAGTGTAACAAGGTATTCTGCATAAGTAGCAAAAAGTTATAAACAAAGTAAAAGTGACAAGAGACGCACATTTTGCACTAATGGATTTTACCTAATTGCATTCTTTTAACAAGATACTTGAAAAAAAGCAAAAGAAAATCATGATGGGGAATCTATTCTTTTCTGTATGTCACGAACATTAAACGGAAAATGTTTTATACAGAGACTTATTTGACAAGAGCAAAAAATACTGCTAAGTGCATACAAAATGACAATCTTTCAAAATTGTTGATAAACTCAATTTTTGCACTTCTCTTGCTTTTTAAAAAAATTTCAAGATATTTAGAATATTAATGAATGTTAAGTGTAGGTTTTTAAAGGCAGCAAATAAATACAAACAGTAAATGCAAGCCATAAGAAATAATTGAACTTGTTATAAGCTTCACCAAAAATGGTAAGATCATATATTGGTTTGTCATTCTTATGGTTCCTTATGAATAGTAAAGTCGAATAAGCGATGCCCATCTCTGTTCGCCTGTCTGTATATGAAATCGGAAGTGAACGAAGCTCGAAAAAAAGTGAACGACTTCGGTCTTGGACTGAGGTATCAGAAATGGTTTAAAATAGATTGGTATTGAAAATCAGCAAAACCCAATACACGGTTTCAGAGCTGGAAAATGTAAACTTTTTTGGTATATAAAAATGACTAACTATAATTATTTTTTTTTTCTTCTTAAATAAACCAAACAAAACAACAACAACACTAAAAAATCTGCTTTTGCTGTGCTGCGAAAAGTTGATTTATTTTTTTAAACTTTTATTGCTGTGCTGTGTTGCACACATGTCTGCAGTTAAGTCGCAGCACAGCTATATTGCGGGTTGCTGATGATGTTCTAATGCTTTAACTTTGAAATTGAAAACAGTTCAGTCAAAGCACAGTTTCAAAAGTTCGTGGTACTTTTTATGCTATAACTGCCAAAGAAGTGAATCATCGTTTGCTTGTTGTTGTTGTTATACTTAATGGTTTAAGAAGTTTGGCCTAGCTAAAACAAAGCGACAGCAAAACCAACAGTCGAATTTCGTGTGCTGTTGCTTTGGCTTTAGCTGCGAAGATCTTCACAGCACAGCAACAGTTAAGTTAACTTTTTTTCGTTTAACAGCATAGTCAACAGTTGTTTGTTCTTTTTTTTTTTGTTTTATGTTTTCGCTTTGCTGTCGGCTTTTAAACTTTTGACAGTCACTGCAAAGTCAAAGCAAATAAAATTAAAAAATGGAAGCACTTTCAAACGCTGAAATAAACCTATTTCTTATTTCAGTAAGAATAAAATTATTATTCAAAATAAAAAAAATAAACAAAAATAAAAACGATTCCAGGGTTGGAAAATTTCAAGTTTTTTTGGTATGTAAAATTAGCTTTAGGTCAAATTATTATTTTGATTCTTTTTATTTTTGTAAATTACATACATTTCATATTTTAGAACTAAATAGTTTGGTATAAAAAACTATAAAAATAAAAATACAGCTCCAGAGCTGGAAAATTTAAAATTTTTTTGTTACATAATATTAACTAAATAAAATAAATTTTTTGTCATGGTTAATTAAAGCTATTTTATATTTAGTAAGAAAAAATGTGTATAAAAAATAAAGGAAATTCAAAATATGGTTCCAGGGTTGGAAAATTGAAACTTGTTTTGGAATATAACAGTAATCAGATTTAAAAATGTTCTTTTTTCTTTTTAATTAAACATATTTTATATTTTAATTTGAAATTTATTTGCTGGTGGTTCAGCGAAGTCTATATGCATTTCATTGTTGCTGTAACAAATCGTCAGTAGACTTCAATCACACATTTTGAACAGTATCTAACAAATTTTATATTTTAAGTAAATATCTTCACTCAAGAGTTTTATGTTTATATTTGTTCAAAATCTAGTTTAACAATAAACAAGGGAACTCATTAGTCTTATAAAGCTTTGTGATATGTTTTTTATTAAGCTCTCAGCACAATTATGTTTCCAATCGATATTACTTCGGTGCAGGGTATATAAGATTCTGCACTGCCGAATAATGCACTCTTACTTGTTTTTTTAATGCTAATATCTGTTCAAATGTAAATCTTATTGAGACAAAATTCAAACACAATTGAAAAAGCATAGTTCTAATTAAAATGGGATGAAACTCAGTTATTCCGACTCAAAAAATAAAAGAATTACACTCCAAAGAAGAGAAATTTTTTCGCAAATACAAGCACGTAAAAATATTTTATCCAATTGTAAAAAATTTTCCCTAAATTTACTGTATTTGGTATCTTTTTTACAATTTTCCGATATAACTCAAAATCTATACATGCTGTACCTTTTCTAGTTTCAGATCCTTAGTAAGGAACATTAAGGCATTTCAATCATATCAAGTAGAGCCATGTCAGTTAAATAATTTTTTATCAATATGTTTTAATATTTTAATATTTTGGGTGGAGTAGTTACTTTTGAAGTGTAGACATATTTATTCTAGGCAGTGTTCTTTGCAACTGAAGATCCTAGTATTTATTTAATAGAACAATAATGTGGCAACACTATGAAAATTTTAAGCTTTCACATGAAAATCATTACTAAAAATTAAGATATGATAATATGATATATTCCATATAACAAAAAATCACTGACATGATTTCACAATTGTTTGTTATTTCTAATCATCATGATCTCAAAACATCCCAGCAAAAAATTACCATATTACCATCAGAACTACTTTGGTCACAGAAGTCATACAGGGAATGAAGTGGCGGATGACTGGCCAAGAGGGCCTCTGCTGCTCCTTTTATGGTCCCAGCCTTTTTGTGGCGTAAGTCGGTCGACTGTAACATCAAAGAATATGACAATTCGATCGCTAAGGAAATATGGCGCTGTCTTCTCCTGGTTTAAGGCAGGCCAAAGATTTGATCCAGCCATTCACATATAATGGCATCCTGAAGCTCAACAGAAATAATTACGATTTGTTACTGGTTTTCTTTCTGATCACTTTGGACTGAATTATCCTCTGTGGAAAAGTCACCAAGTTCGTTCACCTTTGTGTATTATGTGACAGTAGAAGGCGTGTTTTTCATTCTGAGTTTCTGTGTTCAGATGATATTAGGCGGACTTTTCCAATATCTATACTGACTTTCATAAGGAGAGTCATACAGAGATTGATTTAATTAAATACACAGATCTATGGTACAAAAGATCCATCAGGTGCTGCAGTGCCGGTCTTTGGACCAGATATTCCCCCTATTCTATCTATCTATCTAACTATCAGAACTACTTGCCATATAATGACTTACTTCTCTGAATGTCAAATTTTATTACTCGCTTACAAGTCCCATTACATAAAATTTAAAAAAATTGTGTACAACTTGATTAATGAGGAGAATGATTCTTTTAGATTTAAAAGATTACAAATAAAAAAGTAAAAAGTCTCATGCCTTGTTTACATCATTAAGTTGGTAATTCAGTAGGGTGGTAATCCACTAGGGAAAATACTCAATTCTAAGCCCGATTACCTTTTTGAAATTGTTTGCTGGGATGCCTGAATATCTTTTCAAAAAGATTTAGTTAGTATTGAAGTGTAAGTTTTTTTGATTGATTATAAATCAGTTTTTAATGTTAAAGACAGAAATCAACTTGATTAATTCATTCTTTTTTCTTATCAGCAAATACGAGTGTCTTAGTTTTGCGTTTTAAGTTTTATCACGTTTTTTTGCTTAACATGCTTTAGAACAATGTTTAATTAATGCTGTAATTTCCATGCATATGAATTGGCAAATCTACGAAAGTGTTTTACCCACACGTTTTTATTTTGCAAAATTTGCTCAAACATATTTCTGTGTGTCTGTACATTTTTTTTACTGTTTTGCTACTTTGGTATACGAGACATGTTCGATCGAGTTCTATTTTGTTTCCAGTTTTAACATGCAAATGGTTAATTTTCCAGTTGATTGGGTGTAATAGTATATGTCGTATGTTTGTTTGTGTTTAACTTTTTATATTTTTGCTTGTACTTACCGTAATTTTCAGACGTGCTATTGGCGGTGATTCTAATGTTTCTAATATAGCGGTAGCACTGTTATAATTTCCCACCAACAAACAATATTGCGCCACCCCACTCCAGAGTTCAACACATCTGCTGCGTTCCTGTATGTCAGCACACTTAAAAGAGCAAAGGGGAAATTAAATTGTAGAAAATTAGTTAAAGTTGAGGTATTTAATTACCCTAAAAAATTTAAATAATTGTAGATGTTTAAAAAACTATTTAAGCAAAAAATTTCAGAGTTGTAGGGTATTTTTACGATTTTTTAAAGAATTAGTTTTTGAATACATTATACTAAATATTTATATATTTGTTCAAAACGCATTTAGATCATTTGATCGATTCTGTAGACTAGTGGCAGTACTAATAGGCTACACAGAGAAAACAGTGCCTACTAAATACCTCATAAAATAGAACAAAATTAATAAGAAATATCTATGGTTTTTTTCAATAAGAAAATCTTATTAATTTCACAGGGAAAATCTTTTTAAAAAAATCAAGAAGAAATCTTCTAGTTTTTATAAGGTTATCTTATTGATTTTTTCAACAAGGTTTTCTTCTTTTTTTTATTAGGTGACCTCATAAAAAATAAAAAATAAATTGCGTCTTTATTCTCTGTACTTATGTATTTTCATTTAAATTTTATACCATATAAATATGTATGTATGTATGTAATATCCCTGCAGGAAATGGAACTGACACAAGACTAGTCACGTGACCGGTCCCCAAGTGATAGGGACCAGTCCAAGTTCTAACACTTCCTATGAAGCGGAACAGTCACTTTTACATGGGGATGGCCTAGGATGGGGTTAATTGATACTTTGTATGCACCTTGTGACTTGTCACTGAACTATCCCATAGGGACCTATTCGATGTATAATAATATAAATTATTTATAAATAAAATTTCGACATTTAAATGTAACAATTAACGCTTATATATTTTTTTATTGTTACAAATGCAATGACATTTTTTTTTTAATTTTATTTTTAATCTGAAAATTTTTTGAGATTCGAACCGACAACCTCGTGCATGACAGGCTGGCACACTACCCACTCGACCACAGGGCCACTCATATTTCAAAAGTATAAATACCATTTAAGCTTAGGTTAATATCTAAGTATAGTTACGGGACTGATCCCAGAGTCACGTTGAAGGGAGAAATACATTATATTTACACTATTTGATAGGTCCTGTGTTCGACCACATCGAATATGTTCAGTGCAGTTTACTACAATACTAGACCGAGTCCGAATTAAATTGGCTCAAGATCAAGACGATACACCACGAAAATGGTCAATGTGCCACCATTTAAACGATATGACTTTTTTCACCATACACTACTACGTACTTTTGATAACACCCACATTATCTCCAGTTATAGGACGAGTAAATTTGGATCAATTGTCACCAAATTTTCTGCAGGGATATTCCAGATGTTATTTATACATACAAACATACACATGTTATATTCTTAACTACCTTATTCACCAAGTATTGAACCAGCAAACTTCTGACTGATAGACAAGCACTCTAACCAATATGCTAACAAGCAGCCTGAATAACCATTGAAATTATTGTGCAAACATTCTTATACAGAAATGAAAAAGATCATGAAAAAAATTGTCTCTATGTCTATTTATAGATATAAAATAACAAGAAACGTCATAAAATCAAAAAGATTTCCTTATTAAAAAAATCAATAAGATGCTTTATACATACTCATATAGGAACCTACTAAAATCAAGAAGAAAACCTTATTGAAAAAAATCAATAAAGCAACCAAATAAAGTCAATAACAAATCCCTATAGTTTACAATTTATAAGAAAACAAAATAGAATCAAAAAATTAACGGAAATTGATTAAAAAAAAGTTGTGAATAATAAGATTTCTTCTTGATTTTATGTGGTTTTCTTCTTGATAAAATTAATAAGATTTACCACATAAAAACAATAAGGAATCTCTATGAAAAAATCCTCGCTTCTTTCTGCTGGGATACCCCTGTGTACATGCCAGGAGATGAACTGCATGTCCCACGATGTCGCCACGGAAAATGTCCAAACAACAATAAAATAAAAAAATTTTGTTTTTGTTTTCAATACAAATAATGGATCCAAAATATTTTTTCAACATAAAATGATTTCTACAGAAGTTGTGATATTGAAAACGAGGCAGCGGTTGACCTTTAAGTTGTATTTTTGGTACTGTCATTTACAACTATGCATAAGTTTGCTTAAGAAAAATGTTGAGTACAGAGAACTGCGTTTTAGTAGTTGTGTTTCTCTAATTATAGATTGGTATGATATAAAATGCAAAATGGAAAAAATTGTAATAAGATATATTTGTTATGCTTAATAACAATATTTTCTAAGAAGTTTCAGTATCCGTGGTATACCGATCACGCAAAGATTTCTTTAAACTAGTTTTTAGGCCATCCAACAGATAACGAAATGATTTTGTGCTCTGCCGGATATAACTAATAAAACTGCCAAAATAATTTTCTAGTGAAATTGTTCCATATTTGAATTACTTTTTACTTTAAATTAGCTAATTCAAGAAACTTGGAATTACAAGAATTTTTCTTCTTCTTATCGTACTAAATTTTTATTATCAACATAGCTTTCGTTATCATAAAATAAGTCTATACATATCGTCCCTACCATGTCCAGCTATCCAATATGCAAATTTGTAATTTGTGAATTTAAAAACAGAGCTTCCCTAAAAGTGCCAGTGTTATTTCTTATTGAGCTATCTTTCGTCCATGAGAATTTCAGCATTTTGGAACAAGGCATATCGTATAAATTAAGATACCAAGATAACGAATCTAAAAAACAAATTTTGCATATTGGATAGTTTGACGTGGTAGAGACGATATCGTCAGTGGCGAATTTATGTTTACTGTCGCCCTAGGCCCCGTGAGATATGCCTGCCCCTTTTTATCTATATGAAGAAAACCTTTTTAAAATTAAATATGCAATTTATAGATATTTAAATTACACTGTGCAACAGTAAAAACTCCTCATTACCAAAGGAAAGTAAGCCCCTATACTCCGTTTGGCGAGTTTGGTGACCAATTAATTGTTATGAACCTACAAAGATTTCGAAAATCAGTGCGCCCTCCAAACAGCTAAAGCAGTCTTAGTGATAGCGCTTTACTATATAAGTATTCCAATAATGTAGCTAACAGTCCACTAAATAAATCTCATTAACTTAATTTTTCTTCATGCACTTTTGTTTTTTTTTTTGCAAAATTAAAGTAATTTTTTTTTTAATTTCCTTTAGTATAACTAACAGGGCCTCCTAATTGCTTGCTAATAATATTTGGCAATATGATTTGAACGTGTCTAGATACCCTAAGAGATCATAAAGAGCACTTTTTAACTAAAACATTGTCGTTTCGACGCTAAAATTTTTTTTTTGAAAATCAGTAAAGCTTTTTGCAAAAAGCCTTACTGATCCAAATTTAATTACAAGAGTAGTGAAACTGTCAAGTATTTGAACATGTAAGTTGGCAAAATTCTCCGTTAAGTATAACCCCTTGTTTGTGTAAAACGTTTGAGTTAAAAATCTTGGCGTTTCTGTGATAGATTAAAGAAAAGTTGTACAAGTTTCCTTTAATCTATTACAAAAACGCTAAGATTTCTAACTCAAACGTCTTACAGAAACAGGGGGTAACTTTTCGTTTGATGCGTTGGCTTTGACTGTGACTGTTTAGATTGTCAGTAGCAGAAGCAAAAGCAATTGCAGAAACCAGAAGTTTTTAAACGTTGCTTCTCAATACTTCCTAACTAGAGTGAGGTCTGGTTTCGTAAATAATCATATAAAATACATTTACCCGAACTGTCGTTAAATCTCAACAATGCACAATGGTCTACTCAAGTGCTTTAGGGGAGTATTATGTGAATTTAAAAAAAAATTTACATTGCACCAATAAATTAACGGGTAAGGTCAGAATTATATTGTAAATTTTTCATTGATGTACATAAAGCGAAAGTAATTCACAAAAATTAATTCTTAAAATTCTTAAAATTTTGCCGGCCCTAAATCGCAGCCGCCTTAAGGACCGGGCCTATACGTAAATGCATCACTGCATATCGTTCCTTTATTGCAGAGTGACAACTCAAAAAAGCTTATCTTGAACAAAATAAGATATTAGTTTTTTATTCAGCCATTAAGCAGCTCTGGGTCGAAGAACAAGCGGTCAGGCTTGTGTCGACTCTTAGACGATCAACCTGAGTTCTCAACGCAATAGGGACATACAAAATAAGTTTTGTTTGGCTTAGTATTGAGAAAATGGGATGATGTAGGAAACGTCCTTTTTTCCACCCAGACAGAACAAGTTAGCCAAATTTTCAGCAGCAGCAAAAGCTAACCTGGCTTAAGACATATGTATTTCACTTTTTTGTTTAATTATAGAACAAATATTTGTTTGGGTCAATAAAATTTTTTTAGGCAAGTCCAATTGCTTGTAATATGGAAACAGCTCACAGGAATAATAATATTCCTCTAACATTATTTCCTTCAAAGCATTTCATTATTTGATGGAATTAATGTCCAAGAATATTTTACCTTAAGAGGTCTTCATTAAAAAATATTTTCATTATAAACAAGTGAAACGTTAAATATCTCAAAATATAAATAAAAATTTCATTAAAAATAAACGTCTATTATTATGTTTACAAGCTGTTCTAGTATATTTCCTTATTATAATTTTTCAATAAAATTTATATTTTCTCTTGAGCCTTAAAAACCTAAAAAGCAGCAAATAGACACGTTCGCTTCCGAACTTTAATTGAAAAAATTATTTGTTTAAAACTCAACTTTGTCTAGTGCTATAAACACAAATCTACCGTTTTTTGGGAGCTTAACTACTAAAGGGTGTTTTTTTAGAGGTATAGAACTTCGAATTGAAATAAAACACAGGAAAATCGTTTTAATGTCCATCAATTTGGCTTTATTGGATGGATAATTTTATGCCATTAATGTTTAAATATGATTTCGGGCATGTGGCCGCCGCGGCTGGCTCGAATAAAGCCAATTCTACAGGTCCAATTTTCAACCACTTTTTCGAGCATATGGGGCCGTATGTTGGCAATAACGCCACGAATGTTGGCTTCCAAGTCACCTAACGTTTCTGGTTTGTTGGCGTAGACGAGCGACTTCACATATCCCCAAAGAAAATAATCCAATGGTGTCAAATCACACGATCTTGGTGGCCAATTGACAGGTCCATTCCGCGAAATTATGCGCTCATCGAATGTTTCCTTCAATAAATCGATTGTGACGTGCGCTGTGTGGCATGTAGCGCCGTCTTGTTGGAACCACAACTCATCCACATTCAAAATCTTCAAAATCTTCCATAAAGTTGATGGACAAAGCTCCAATTGCTGTGCACGGTGGCGAATCGATTCATTCGGGTCCTCTTCAACACTTTGCTCTACAGCGGCAATTGTTTCTTCAGTGCGCACTGTTCGACGTCTCTGCGGATGCGTATTATCACATAGAGTAAACGTAGTGCGAAAATGATCCATGGTTAACCGAATTAATTGCTCTGATGGACGGTTATGTCGACCATAAAATGGACGAAGCTTGCGGTAAACTTCGCGAACTGAACCATTATTTTCGAAATAAATTTGCACGATTTGCAAGCGTTGTTCTTTTGTCAACCTGTTCATGATGAAATGGCAAACCAAACTAAATATTAATCACTTGACAGCTGACAAAATGGCCGCCAGTTAAAAAAGTGATGCCAACTTAAAGTTCTATACCTCAATAAAAAACACCCTTTACATGCCTGCACATAAACTATGGATGTATGTATGTATGTATGCATATATGTATGTGTGTATGTATGTGTGTGTGTCAATGTACTGGGCAAACATTTAACCAGCAATGGTCTGTCTCTGTTGACAAAGTTTACGGACTTCTGCTTGTTTTTATTTTTTCATTTTAATAATTTATTTTTTTATGCAAAGGAACAAGAAAAAATTACTGATGAGAATTGCTGATGACCAAAATTGAGTTGTGAACGACGACATTAAAGGTAGAGAGAGAATGTTCTATTATTGGAAAATAGAAGTTTCGGAAGTCTACCGTATTGGATATAAAATGATTTTGTTAAGCATATACAGTCTGGCAAGGATGTGTTTTGACTATTTTATATCTATAAATATAAAACGGAATGTGTGTTTTTGTTTATTTGTACCTTATAGGAGACCAGACATCTGAATCGATCTTTCTGAAAGTTTCACAACATTTAAATGGGACTCTGGAATGAGTTCAACTACGCCCACTTGAACGCCCACTCAGTATTTAACAGATTTTATAATATTAACGAGCAGTGCCCCACTGTGCGACGCTAGGATTCTCATGATTCTCTCTCTCTCTCTCTCTCATGGTTCTTATGTCTTAGTAAAAATTTTTACTTCTATTTAAGGCGTGTTAAAATGGTTATGAAGTAATAAAGTTGGTTATTGCTTAAGTACTTTTGTCTTCATTTTGTGGCTGCTTAAGCAGCAAATAAAACTCTCTAGAAACTATTTAGATTTGGTCTATTGGAGTTTTTGTAAAATTTCTTTTACTTGCCTTTCTAATCTTTTAATGAGTTGCTTAAGCAGCAACAAAATGCCCTTAGACGTGCTTAACCAACAATAAATAAACATTTTTTCTATTTATTGGCGTATTGTCCAAAAAAACATCTCTCAAATTTTTTCTTTATACTCGTATTAATTGATAAATTACTTTAAAATTATTTGTGCTTTTTTTTGGCGATACATGTATTGTAGCATTAAAATCTTTTTGTTTCTCCAGCTGAAGACTCAATCATTAAGAATCTTCGCTTAAAATGATTGCTACCTTATATTTGTTTCCTGGAACATGTTAAAAAATTATACATTTTAACAAGCCTTAACAAATTGCTATTTAATTTATTTGAGCTTTATTTACTTGATGTTTTTTTTATGCAGCATATGAAAAAGAATTGTTGATTATCTTGATGTGTGGCCGGCTGCATATTTCTTTGCCACTTAAGTTAACCCGGTCAACACAACTGATAGGTATTTAAGAGAAAATGTAACATGTTTGAATATTTGGAAATTACAAGAAATGTAGCATTGAGACTTACATTATTAAAACAACTAAATCCTAATTAATACTAATTTCATAATCAAATGTATCATGCCATAACCGCCAAAAAGCTTAAGCGACATAATTTTCCAGCTTGATTTTTTGACAAAAATTGATTATTTGCAAACGTAAATAGTCGATTTTCGTCAAAATAACGAAGTCCGAAAAATGTGTCGCCTAAGCTTTTTTAGCGGGTTATGGCTCGGTATTGCTTATATCGGAGTAGAATATTTTTCTACGAAAATTTTATACTAGATTAGAGAAAAAATATACAAGTTTTCTTTAGTCTAAGAAAATGTTATCGTAGATAAATATTCTCGATTCAATATTTGCAATCTAAGTGATTATTAATTCAGTCTATGATGTTACTTGTAATGGATTTATTTAGTAAAAGATTTAAGATTTGTATCCATATGAGCATGGCTGAGTTGTGAGAATATTTGTTGCAATTACTTTTTATTGTCTATTATGAAAATGAGTATGCAAAAAAAACGCAGGTAAATAGTATTCATTTTAATAACTGCATATTATCAAAATTGTAGTGTAAATAATTTGCACACTTACATATTTTCTCGCAAGCAACTATGATTATAGCCGATTCCAACATATAAGAGCATATCTACTTCGTTTAAGTGAAAAACAAAAATACGCTACAACAAAGAATAAAAAAAGACACACGTGTGTCAAGCGCATTGACTGTTTGTCATACTTATAGTCGAAGTATGCTTATACTCAGGATATGGATATTTAATCGGACAAAAAAATAAATAAATAAATAAATATAAAATGGAATAAAAAATGTGTGGGGTGCGTGTGCCTGTTTATACACATGCTTTGTAAATAAAATAGCCCTGTATACCCTGTATATATAGCTGATTAATAGTTAGAGTATTTTTATACTTATGAGTATGACTGTAGTCCATACAGTCTATGCATTTTAGTTGCAGTCATGTGTGCTGTGTAATGCATGTGACCTTAGTTGTTGGTTGCTTAAAATTATACGTATGCGGTTTAAAATAAATGCTTGTGCTTGCAAATGAGAATAGTTTTTTTTAGCTGTACGTATTCATAGTTGTTTGACGGCCAATACTCAAGGAGTATTTAAAACAATCCTTTTGCCATTCTCTGATTCATAATTAAAATAAAATTGATTAAAAGTAAATTTGAACGAAATATTTTTATACCATTTTATTAGTTTTTAAAAGTAATTTGAGCAAAAAAAAAAAACAATTCTATTTGAAGGATGTGCCCATGCGCTCGCTGGGAAACTTTTACATATTCAACGACATCTGTTTCTGTTTTTATATAATGAAAATACAACTGCCATTTATTTATTCTCTTACTTTTATGGGCATACAAATTTGTTTACTTAATTTAGTTTCAGTCTTTCTTCATTCGCTACACTTCTTCTCTTTTTTTCTTCATTATTTTTTATGTCCTTTTTTATGCATATAAATTTCGGGATGGCAAATTATTGTTATTTTCTTTTTATATTCTTACCTGTAATATTTCGTTACATACAAATAAACGTAAACGTGCTGACCAATCAAGATATGTTTCCAAATTGCATGTCTTCTTTGGATCCTGTACGCCTGGTGGTCCCCCGGAGTTTGAGGGTTGATCCCATTTTTTCTATTGTAAAATATATAAACATGCATATGTATTTTTAATATAAAGTTTTATATATATATGTATATATATTCTTTTTTTTTCCAGAAACAAGTTGTATAAGCAAATGTTAATAAAGTTTTTGTATGCAAATAAAAAAAAAATATATGAATAGTGTAAATTTTAATTAAAATATTTTTTTTTTGTTGAAATATGTTTTATGCAACATGACTTTATGTTAACCATAATTATTGCTGTTTGTTTTGGTTAAATATTAAAAAAAAATGTCATGATGTAAAGCTTAAGTAAAGTGTTTTATGATTTTGATATAGTTTTAATTTTTTGTTAAAGTAGTAATCATCAGTTTAGGCACATAAATAATAAAATAATTATGCTGAAAGACTCAAACTCTACAATTTAGTACAATTAAGCACATAATGTAAGAGAAGATTATTCTTAGCTTCCTTTTCATTATGAGAACCAGTAATATTTGTTTATTTTTGCAAGGATCATATTAATATATAATAAAACTACGCAACAAATTTATGAAAAATTTATTAAATATCAAATAATAATAATTATAGAAAAATATACTTATTGTAGCTCTTGTTACCCTTAAAATAAAACTAAGCCACTCACCTGTTTGTCTAATAAAACATTACTGCTACACTGTACAAATTCTTCGGGTCCAATGTGTTTGGCCAACTTCTTTTCTATACGACATAAGATTTGAGCGTACTGTGTAGATGTGGGGTACTCAAATAGTTTCCCTTCAGTCTGGAATGGTTAATTTTAATCATTTGTTATGTAGTCATAGTTGATGAATCAAAATACGTAAAATAGATTATACTTATAATTAACTTTTTGAAATTAAACAATTAAAAGTCATTTAAAAAGTCTTCATTTACCTTTTGTAACACTAATGCAGTGTTGGCGGATGTTATTGATGGTGCTGCTACTATTAAACTATTTGTCGTTTGACAGGAGCGCAATTCTTCTTCGTGTCTTTCTAAATCAGTCAAACGCTTTAGCAAGGCACTCAATATTTCCGAAACAATTGCTTCTAAATTTGTATTGGAGCATCTGTAAATGACAGTTAAATTAAAATCAAATCAAATGTAATTTATAAGAATAAAGGGAGTCTATATGAAAGTGAGTTACATGAATGAAACATGAGCATCCACTTTTAATTATATACATTAACAAATGTTTATAAAATAGCAATTAAAAATATGTGAATTATCTAATCTTACATGTATGTATATAATTAATTGTTTTAGTTTTAATTTTTTATATATATTATTTTATTTTTTCTGTTTAACTCACCTGGCAACGATATGTTTAACATGACTCATCATACGTTCGTCGCGATAATCGTAGGGAAACTTATTTGTCCATTCAGCTAATAATGCTACCAATGATTCTAATGATTCACTATCAGGTACTGAGGATAATAGTTTGCCCAATAACTCATGGGGTCGTAAATATAAACGTGATGATAATAAAAATGAAAAAATAAATTCCTAAAAATATAAGAAGACAATATGTATCAGCAGTGAAATTATTAATTCAACGGTTTTCATTTTATTGCAGCTACGTCCAAGCCATATGCTGAATGTGCAAACTTTTACAAAAGAGCTTTTGTGCTTTCATACCGACGAGAGCACAACAGCCCACTATGTTTGCTCTTACTGAGTACAACCGCCACAACGACAACTCATCAAACAATAATGCTTGCTCTTACTTTGCAAAGAAACAAGAATATATTTAAGAGCTTTCAAAGCTGTTTGCCTCAAATGTAAATATCAGTATATGTGTGTTTCGACGTAGCTGCTTTATTGTATATATTTCTAATTTTGTTAAACGCTTGTTATTGGTTGAGCAGGTCTAGATGTATTTTGTTGCTGCTGAGATAACTTATCAGTTGATTTTTAAGTACATGCAATGACAACAAGATATGAATCGGTAGTAAAGAAGTAAAATATGCAACATATTAGACCCAATGCATAAAAACTGAGCTTTAACTTAAGTTAAGTCTGCTAAGTATGATCTCAAATAATGAGCACAAATATACCACCTAGAGCTACAATAAATATTTTTTTGCATACAAAATATAACTTTTGCTCAAAATTTTTAAGCCGAAGCAAATGTTCAGGTATTATGCATTAGAGCGCCAAAAAGCTTAATCGCCATAATTTTCGAACTTAATTTTTTGACCAAAATCGATTATTTGCGATCGTAAATAGTTGATTTTCGTCAAAAAACCGAAGTCCAAAAATGTTTTGTTGAAGCTATTTAAGCGTTCAAGTTCATTATTTTTGAAAAAGTTTCTTGACCTAACTAATCTTTTAGTTTTGCAATTCTCAATAGTTTATTGGGAGCTTTAGGTGTGTTGTAAGTTTGTTTTTCTTGAATTGACGTTGAAGTCTACTTATGAGTTGCACAAACATAAATGAAATAGTCCTCGACTTTCTTAACCAAAAACAACAAAATTTTCTAATTTTATATGTCGTTGGCTTAGAGACAAACTTTATCCAAATTTTACAGGAAAAAACAAAATATGTGACGCGCAAAATAGAAAGGTACCTAAGGGTAAAAACCGGTTTTATTGAGGAGAGCCATTTTAAAGATTTAAATACGTGTATCTTTGGTATACCATCACTGAGCGTGTTGGTATTGGTGTCATTTGAAAGCGACACATCTCATGACGTCAGGAACGCGTCGGTCAACGTAAGTCGGCCCTAAGTCTTGTTTTGTGTATTTGGTTTGTGCTGTTTTCTACCTAGGGCGCTGTTTCCAGGAGTTTGATATCAAGTTTGCTAGCATTTTTTCTAATCCAGGTTTATTTTCTGAAATTATTAATTGTGAATTATAATAAATACTCATTTATAATTCTCTTAAATCGTCAATATCACTCTGTTAGCACGAATATTTTATAGCAGTTAATAATTGATTATTGTGTGTTTGAAAGCTTTTAATATTAACCTTAACTTATTAAAAACTGCCAGCAAATGTACGAGTATTTTTTTTTTGGCTTTTATTGATGTGTTTGGCTGTGCACATGTTTGCTGTTCTGTTGCTTTAACTTCGAAATTTCAAACAGTTCAGTCAAAGCACGGTTTAAAATGTTTTTGGCTGTTTGTATGCTTTAAGTTTTCTTTTGTTCAACTTAAATTTATATTAGAAAAATGTTAATAGTACTCATTAAAGACACAAAATATAAAATTGATATTGTTGAAAGCCGATAGCCAGTAGTTGTTAGTGCTTTGTTTCTTTTAGTTTAGTTTATTGTAATTTTAACTATAATAAATTTAAAAATAATAATAATATTGTTGATTTTTTTTTTCAAAGGTTGAGTTATCTAAAAAAGCGACAGCCAAAGCAACAGTCGAAAGTTGTGTTGCTGTTAATTTGGCTTTAACTGCGACTATATTCATAGCACAGCGAGTTAAGCTACATTTTTTTCGCTTAGTAGCCCAGCCTACAGTTGTGTGTTTGTGTTTCTGTTTATTGCTTTCGTTTTGCTGTCAGCTTTGAAACTTTTAGCAGTCACCGTAGAGTAAATGAAATTGAATGAAATTAAAAACTTTAAGCACTTTCAAACGCTTGTTCTGATTTAATATAAATTATTCAGTTGCAAATTTTTGAAAAAAAAGAAACGTATTCAAAAGATAAGGAATTAATTACTTTTATCAAAGAGAGCTATTGAAGAAATGTAATAAATTCTAGTGCCTCCATGATTGACAGTCTGGCGATACCTAATTTCGAAAATGTATCGAAATCCATTATTCACAGCGGTTATAACTGTTTTTCTAATTATGCTGTAAGTTTGAGTTTCTTTAAAAGATTCTGACACATGTTTACATAATTACACAATAACATTTAATTAAAAGAAAAAAAAAAAAAATGTCCTTATGAAGCAACATAATGAGAGTAGTAATGCCCATCAAGTAACGCACTGAATGGACAGTATGAGTATACATTACTTTTCCAGCCAAAAAATAATTTAAGTCTGTACGTTTGCGGAGCAGCAGGAAAAGAAAATTAATTATTAACTCTTTAACACTTGGTATGAATAAACTATTTGAGGAACCATTTAAACTAAAATAGTTAATTATGCTGCAATGTGAGGAGGTTTAGAAGTAAGTTATTAGAATAAAGCTTTTGGTTATATTGTGTGTATTATTATTATTATTACATATGGGCATTTCCAGAGGAATGTCAACTTTTTGTAGCGTGCGACACAAAGAAAATATACTTGTTTTTTCAAAGAAATCGAAACTGTTTTTCTACTTCTTTGTATACTTGAGTAGGCCGCCAGCAGCTCACGTTGTTCAGAAATACAAGGTTAATTGCTTGCTGTTGCACGCGACAAAAAGTGTAATTTTTCGGAGAAATGCCCATATGCATATATTGTGTCTATGAGTATATGTATATTTATATGTATATGTATTAGAGTATGTGTGGTTATTAACACTTGTTTCTTTCTTTTCTCTTACTTCCCTATTTAGTAGCTTTTTTTACTGCTGAAGGTTAGCTTATGTAGTTTGTGTATAGCGATTTGTATCTATATGTGTACATATCCTTCTAACTATAGTATTTGCCTTGTTTGTATTTAAAGTTTATGTTAGACTAAATACCCACATATATATGTATATAAAAAATGTTGGCATTGGTTATGCTTGAATTTTGTTTCGGGTTTCGTTTTTGGCAAATGTTCATACAGCAAATTATTTCTTTAGTGCTTGCTTTCCCTTAGTAAAATTTATGTTTTACTGTTGGTATTTTTGGTCTTTTGACTTCCTTCAGCTTTTATTATAATTATTGAGGTTTATGTGGCAAATCCTTAAAACTGCATCCTAATATAAAAATAATTACCCATAAAAGTGCTTGAGAGTTTTTTTTTTGGTCTCATGTACATTTAATGGCTGTTAAATTTGGTTATTTAAAATTACAAATGAAATATAATAAAAGCAAATGATTCAGTTTAAATAGGTGCTGGGACAATTTTGAGTTTTATAAATGAAAAGAAAAAGAATGTGTAAGCTAAATATTTTGTATAATTTTGCCAAAAGGAATGTGTTCATTGCCACAATATTTTATGTTTTTGTTTACTAGTAGATATTTCAAACGAAATTTGTTTTATAGTTTTTAAATTAAGTTTTGCCATACAAGTGATGAACAAAAGAGTAATGATTTAAGAATTTCCTTGATTTGTGTAATATAAACAAATAATATTGCAGATCATTGAACTAAAAATATATGATGAGCTGACTTTAAAACAAAATTAATTGCTCATGAATAATTAAACACCATTTTGCCCACTAATTTTCTGTTAATTTTCTTAGAAGTACTACACTAATAATTTTATAAGCAGCCAAAGTTCCTTGAACCATTTGTATCAAAAAAGGTTATTTTAAGTAACTCTACAATTTCTATTAATTTTTTTTTATTTCATAAAGTGAAAAGTTTTACCTTTTTTGTTTTAATTAGTAGTTATAAGCATTTGATACTTTGCCACAGTTTACACATTTCCATTTTTTTTTCTTTGAATATTTTAATAAGTTACTCTCTATTTTTATATTTTTTTAGTGTTTGTTTCTCTTTGGGTTAAAAAAATGGGTAGTAAAGCAAACTTTTGCTTCATAGACTCATCTCCTGGGGGGAGAAAATAATATTCTAACCAGCTTTTAATTAAAGTTGTATGCAAATCAAAGGTGCTATATTTTTAGAAATTTCAAAAAAAAAAAAAAACAAAATAGAAAAAATAGACAAGTGAAAAACAAAATATTCATATTTTTCTACTAGTTAGCTAAAGTTTGTTTTACGATTACTTAATTCATTACCTGTTCCTAGACAATAAGATAAAAATGTGTAACGAAGCTCCTTTCAAATGAAAGTCAAGGCAATTTGTTTTGTTTTAAATATTTATAACCATAATTGAAAAGTGGTAAAAAAATAATTTGTTGTAGTAAAGGAAATAAGAGAAGGGCAAATTTTTATGAAGCTGTAAATAGAAAGTTGTTAATGGTGGCTTAAAATTGTTAAAAGAAAGTTTTCTCATAACAATAAAACTAAAGTAATAGATAAAAAGATTTGGCTTCATCAGCATTAATTATATATGCAATGCTAACGGAAGCTTGAGAAAACATAAAATAAATTTCCTCTTGGCAAAAGCCAGACGGTTTAAAAATTAAAGTTAAGAGAAAGTCTAATTAATTTGGTTAGGAACCTTAAGTTTTAGGGAAAATGTTATATTTTAACATTATAGTTATAGTATATCACTGTAGGTGAGTCAGTAGTTGATTCAATGATTTTCTTTACAAAAAAAGTTATAAGATTTGATTTTGAATAAAAAAAAGATTCAATAAGTTGATTCAAACACTGTGATACTTAGAACAAAATCCATACATGTTAAAGCATTATTAATTCTTATATTTGGATTAAGTCAAGTTAAGTTTTTGATACGTTTCAAGAATTTTATAGCTATGCTATTTATTGCGCGATACAGGAGTTAGGAGGTGATTTTCGTAACAAAAATAATCGACACTATTACAGTTATAAATTTATTTTTGTTTTGATTTCTTTGTATTTAAAAGCAGATTACGAAAATCAACGAAACAAATTGTTTGATTTAGTTTTGTTTCGTTCTTTGAAGTGAGTGAAACAAACAAAAAACAATTAGAAGTATTGGTCAATTTTGTTTTTGTATTGTTTTGCACATGAGCCCAAACCAGAGAACAAAGCCGATCAACACAGCCGGGCTAACAGTCGCCGCCGGCCACAAACAATATATTAATTTAATCGTACGCCGCTAGAAAAGAAAATAATGGAAAATAAATGGAAAAGTTTTGAAATTTTTGCAGAGAATTTGGTATGATAACAAATATGTTATAATTTTATTGCATTGATATTTCATACATTAAACTTGTTTTACATAACTAAGCAGCATAGCTATAACCGGGTGTCCTAAGACACTTGTCTTCTTTTTTTTATATGTCACACTTAATCAACAAGAGGGTATTAATTCATTATTTTAAAATTTTACTTTTGGCAAAAAATCATCAATAACAACATCCATATCTATCCACTGTTCAAATTTCAACGTCTTTCGTTGATATAAAATTTGTTTTACTTTATAATTTTAATTCGAAATGTGACTGGCTCAAAAAAACTTTTGTTCGGAGTTGTGACTTTTTTCAAAACATAAATATTCTTTCCTAATAATTTCAAGATTTGAAAATAAAAACAATGTAAATATATTTTCGAATGGAATTTCATTTTGTATGTATGATGCTAGGAACACAACTGGGACGAACGAAGAATTTCGTCCACGTCGACGAATTCGTCGATAAGAGTTCGCTGCGTAAATTCGTCGTATGAATTCACTGATTTACACGGGCACAATTGTGCCGGCATAACATGACATGTGCTTGGCATAATTTTTCAACCAGCATTAGCAGCACAAAACCAATACACACACAACTTAAAAAAACAGAAAATGTTAAATGAATACGAAAAACACTAACACTAACACTAACTATGTAAACGTATTCATTTTATACCAGATGAATTAGTCTCGTGTAATTTGGAAAAGAACAAAAATTGTTCTCGTGTAAACTACCTCAATCACAAAAACGACGAATTTACTCAATGAATTCCTCTCTAGTATTTGATAAGGTTGGTTGCTGTTTGTTCAAAGACAGAGAGAGAGTGAGATAAAATTGTTTTTTCGTCGTTCGTCGGCGTACAAATTAGAAATAAATCTATCTCAGAATTCGTCATGCTGAGAATGCAGAATACTCTGCTTCAAGCATTAGTCAACAAACCATGAACACGTTAAAACTATGTTTCTGGAACGCAAACGGCATTCGCCAACACAAAAATGAACTTGAGCACTTCCTCACGGAAAAAAATATTGATATAATGATGGTCTCTGAGACTCACTTGACTTCGAGAAGCTGCTTTAAAATAAATGGCTACACTCTATATGATTCAAAGGACCCGAGAGGGAGAGCATGCGGTGGATCAGCAATTCTAATTAAGTCAAGACTCAAGCACTATATCCTTGAGAACGTTAGTGAAGAATATATGCAAGCTACGAATATTTTCGTAGAAAATTTTTGTGCGAACTTTGTGATATCATCAATTTACTCACCTCCCAGATTTTCAGTTACCGAAGATCAGTATGAGAAGTTCTACAAATCGCTTGGATCTTGTTTCGTGGCAGCTGGTGACTACAATGCAAAACATACGTACTGGGGCTCGCGTCTTGTTACACCTAGAGGTAGAGCGTTGTTTAATACAATTTCAAAAATGGGCTTAGATGTCATTTCGAGTGGGGAGCCTACTTACTGGCCTACTGACGTAAGAAAAATTCCAGATGTTATAGATTTTGGCGTCACGAAAAATATCCATAGGGACTTAATTCACATAGAGGGCTCTGTAGATCTGTCCTCCGATCACTCTCCCACAATAGTTACAATTTTCAACCCACTAAGGAGTGATTTAACTAACTAATATGCGAAAACGATTAACAGGGTCAACTGGCTAGGATTCAAAAAATATATTAGTAGTCACTGCGTGGAAAACATTCAGCTAAGATCACCTGATGATATTGAATTTAATATTGCCAATCTTAACGAATACATTAAACAGGCTGCTGAACATGCCACTACTTCCTATCCGCAGACTGGCTTTAATAGAATTTATTCTACGGAAATTGAACGTCTTGTATGTGAAAAAAGGAGAGCTAGAAGAGAATGGCAACAACACCGATCACCCCTAAATAAAATCAGACTTAAAGAATGTACTAAACGACTCAAAGAGCTGCTATCGTCGGAAAAGACTGCATTACTGGAAAAGTATTTAGAAGGTCTTGATGTAACGTCAACATCTAATTACTCTTTATGGCGCGCTACTAGAAATCTTAAAAGACCCGTTGATCTCAAATCACCATTGCGTACTTCAACTGGAGGCTGGGCAAGAAGCAATAGTGAGAAAGGTAACTTATTTTCTGAGCATTTAAAATCTGTATTCACTCCCAATTCATGTACGGGTGCTGCCGATTTACCGAGTGTAGTCTCTCTACCCCCTCGTCCCTTAAAGTTTAAGATGCGTGAACTACAAAAAATAGTTGCTGAACTCGACCCTAAGAAAGCTCCAGGTATTGATGGCATTAGTAACAAGATGCTGATGAACTTGCCTCATATTGCAATAAGAATTTTGCTATTTATTTTTAATGCCATTTTACGAATGCAGTATTTTCCACATAACTGGAAACTTGCCAAGATTAAAATGATTCCAAAGCCAGGAAAAGATCTTACCAAGGCTGAGTCATATAGGCCTATAAGCTTACTTTCAACAATTTCAAAGCTTTTCGAAAAGCTGCTCATGACTAAATTGTCCACAATTTTAGCTGATACTGGGTGCATCCCGGACCATCAATTTGGCTTTAGAAGTCAGCATAGCACTATTGAGCAAACGCATAGATTGGTTCAAATTATAAGGAGGACTTTTGAAGAAAAGAAGTATTGTTCTGCCCTTTTTATTGATGTTTCTCAGGCATTTGACAAAGTATGGCACAAAGGCCTAGTTTTAAAATTGAAGACATACCTACCAATAAATATACAAAAGCTTTTGGAAAGTTATATTGTTGATAGGACATTTACCGTTGTGGAAGGAGTGGTGTGCCACAGGGTAGTATTCTGGGGCCAGTCTTGTATCTAATATATACTTGTGATATGCCTGTGAGCAATAACATCCACACTTCTACATTTGATACAGCCTGTTTGAGTATTCACAAAAATCCTGATGAGGCATCCCGCAATCTCCAAGCACACATTACCCAGCTTGAAATATGGTTGAACTTATGGAGAATTAAAGTCAATGAACAAAAGTGTGTTCATATAACGTTTACCCTAAGAAAAGATACCTGTTCCCCCATTCGAATCAACAATCAAAATATTCCTCAACATTCTCAAGTCAAATACCTTGGCATACACCTTGATCGAAGGCTTACATGGAAATATCATATTGACTCTAAGTTAACCCAAATGAAACTTAAATTGACTCAAATATATTGGTTAATTGGCAGAAATTCAACACTCAGCCTAGACTGCAAACTTTTGATATACAAGTCGCTTTTGAAGCCAATATGGTGCTATGGAATTCAGCTGTGGGGCACTGCTTCAGCTTCAAATGTCGAGAGAATCCAACGAAGGCAAAACAAAATTTTACGTTTGATAACATCTGCTCCATGGTACGTTAAAAATTCAAATATTCATCGTGATTTAAATATGCCACTAGTGAGTGAAGAAATTGCAAAATACGCAGGCAAATATTTAACTAAGCTCGAGTCACATCCTAATCCGCTTGCCCGTAATATTTTGAGCTTTACTGGACACATCCGCTTAAAAAAAGGGACACAAGGGCTCTTATACCCAACACTCCAGATGGGACTGCTTAAAAATACTTCTTTTTGATTATCACTACTTATGTATTATTTATAACTATCACTAAGCTTATGTCCGATATTGGTCGGGCCTAATAATTATATTTAGATTTAAGATTTGATTACTTATTGTTAGTTCATTTTTGAAGATACAATAAATAAAAAAAAAAAAAAAAAAAAAAGAATTCGTCACGCACGACGAATTTCGTTGTACTGCGGTGTTGTGTTCATTTTCATATGCACCGAAAAACTCGTCGTTCGTCCCAGTTGTGTTGCTAGCATAAATTCGGATTTTGAAATTCTCTTAAAATGTAACCACAAATAGTTTTTCGTCTCTACTGAAAATTTTCAGTTATTACTCTCTTGTGGATTAAGTGCGATGTCTTGTGATGATTTGGCATAAGCACTATCGAAGTGCAGCATATAGACTGACTAAACCAATCAATCTTTTTCAATACAACTTTACAACTTTTATATTATTCTGGTAAGCATTTAAATTTTTGGATTGTTGGGGATCATGTCGTTAGATTGATTAATTTTGAAATATTTTGAAAAAAAAATTTCTTAATTCATTCAATAAAGCAACGATTAAATATTTACGGCCTGACCCACGATGTCACCAGAATTCGTTCGATCGACAACTTGTATTGCAAACAACAATAATTTGTTGTCGTTTTTAATACAAGTTCTTTATCAAACGATTTCTGGTGACATCGTGGGACAGGCCGTTAGTTAAGGAAGAAACAATTATGATTTCATAGCATACTTTTAGGTCCCTTAAATAGTTTTACTTTCATACGTATGAGTAATTTTTAATTTGTTGCTCATACGTACGTTTTGCCGAGTACACTGTATGATATTTTGTGACATCGCATTAGTGTATACTAGTCATGAACTAGCCTGTGATTTTTTTAATAATTTTGTGAACGTGATTTCCAAATCGCTGTTTTTGTTCGTAGCAGTTCTGTTATTTTCAATTTAAATTTAATAAGAAGAGTAGCAGTGAAATTAAACAGTGACTGTGTTCACGGTTTAACACATTTCAGCTATTCTGATTTAAAAGTATTTATTAGTATTGGTATTTTGATAAATAGTAGTAAGAAGAGTGACAAGAATTCCATCCAACTATTGAGAATTTTTGTGTAAGAGGCTGTCTCTCTGCAAATACAAAAGTAGTTGCCACAAAAGTCGATTTAACACGATTTGAAAATTTTTTCTCGTCAAAAGCGGAAGGCATAAAAAAATAATGTGATTGCTTTATTTACTGTAAAGTAAGCATACAAGAACAACCACAGTTTGTATGAAAGAACTATATTTACAAAACCTGTTACTTGATAGATTCAGTTACAGTTGTGATTCGCTGTGAAAAAGTAACAGGTTTGGAAATATTGCTCATCTCTAGTGTGTACTAGTGTAAACGTTTGTCATTATCGATATTAATCGTTGTGTGACATTACTTTTTATAAAAAAAACATAATATGAATGGCGTTGCAAAAATTTTTAAAATGACAACTCAAGAGATGCCAGATGTGTACTTGGCATTGCAATAATAAAGGATGCTATTATTTATTTATTTATTGCTATATATTCTACAAAGTAATTTTGCAGCATGTGGTTGCACAAAAATGGACGGTGTGACTAAGACCATATGTCCTTAAAAATGTTTTTGTGACTGACTATACACGACTTAGGCCTTCATATAAGAAGTAGCAACGTGGTTATCAACGAATTTTCACAAAAGAACTGCAACCACACGGTTATTCTTGGCAAATCAGTCAATAAATGAAAAACTCTCGAAGGCCCAACAATACACACAAGCCTGACCGCACTTAAGAAATAATTACGATGACGCGAGAGTTGTTTTTTAGCCCAGAGCCGCTTAACGACTGATATAATGAAATAAATTAGGTAAACTTGTGCATGCCTACATATCGTTAGCTTTAATAGAAATTTTTTTTAGAATTTTACTAAAGAGAACCAGCTTTACTATATTGCAAGACTAGTAGTAGTTGGGCATTTTAATACCTGTTCATATTAACGCATTATTTACAAAAGAGTAGTTCAAAAAAAGGGGGAAATAATTGTTCAGTTCACAACATATTGTAGGAGTCGTAGTTCGCGCAAACGTTGTTTCTAATTTATATGCAAACATTTGCTTATAAACAATGTTTTTATTTAAATTACGAATATGAACTACCATTCCCACTATAGTTTGTGAATTCAGTAAATGTGCTTAATTATTATAAATAAAAATAAAATAAAAATAATACTCGTTTGAGGTGGTCCTTACCATATGGATTAAATAAAATAATTCTTACCTTATCCAAATCAATAATATTTTTTGGCACTAAAACATCAACAAGAGATTCCAGTGGACCAGAAACTATTTTACCATTTATATACATAATACCACCGGAACCCAGCACAGAACTCTAAAAAGATAAAAAGGAAGACATTTCTTAATTTTTTAATAAACATTTCATAGCCCATTCATACCAATAATAAATTAAATAATTTCAAGCTCAAATTACGAACGAAATAAAAAGTATTAATACAGGTACTGACTGACATTTGAGTTGATTTCGCAAAGAGTTATGCCCTAATTCTATTCGACGATTGTATCGCCTTGTCTATGGAGGAAAAAAAGCAGCAGTTTTGATTCTTTAAAACAATTATTATTTATTGTCTATGCTGGATGGTTCGTGTATTTGCTTTATGATTTTGTTCCAAACATTATATCCAACACGTATTTTTTCATATATTTTTTTAAACTATTGTATATTGCTTTACTTGAATTTTTATGTTTTAAAAACATGGCAATAATATTTATATTTTTCATTATCAAAGACAACAACCATTTTTGAAGAAAATAATTTGGAGAATTCAAACACAAGAACTCAGAAGAATTTTCAAACAAACACGTCCTAAATCTTCTTACTGAATTGGGGCATAAATTTATTGTGGCAGACAATGGAGTACTTTTTTTTGGTTAAGTAGATTATAAATTGTTATAGTCTTACAAATTGTTCTTGCTAAAATTGTGTTAAATATAATAATTTTAAATTTTATTTTTATTTTACATTGAATTTAAAGATTTTTATTTCTGATACATATCAAATTTAATCGAACTAGAGTGAATTTTTAATCAGAAATAGTTTTTTAAACGCGCTTAAGTTCAGTATTTTCAATTGTTATTAAATAACATTTTCTAAAGAAGAAAAGATGATGTTAATAACAATCTCTGCCCAGATAGATAGACCTGGGTGCTAATGAAGTGCGTGGCTGCACAGAAAAATATCTCGTGCAAAAACAAGCCGTCCAAATGTCAAATAGTGCAATGAGAGTCGGTGTCATGGGCAAGAGTAGTAAATTTGATTAAAAACTCTCTACAGAATATATATTCACTAATCTATATATTCACTGTCTCTATTCTAATAAAATTCAATTGACAAAACAGATGAAACCAGCAAAAACAGTTCATTGAATGTATTATTGAACATGAACAAATGTCTGATCTTTGGAGCAAAATAATGCTAACCGATGAATACGTTTTCACCTTGCTGGTTTTTTTAATCGTCAAAATAGCCTCTTTTGCGGTCTTGAGAAGCTACATGTAATAGTCGAAAAATAAATGCATCCACAACTTGTCACTGTTTGGAGTAGAGGCTGGCTGATATTGGACTGGAAGCATAATTTTACCATACTATTTGGAAATGAATCTGATCAAGCAGTGAATGTTACATGATATCATGGGTTTTTTTTTTGAAATTAATTAACATTGATGTGGCCAGGCTGAGGTAGTTAGCACCTTGAATACAAAACCGCAGGTCGCATTTTTTTGATGTCCTTTTCAAAAAAAACTGGAATATTCCAAAAAAATAATAACCACAATATTCTACTTTAAGCTCTGGAGTACACTCAAGATATTAGATTTAAAAGCGAAAAACTTTAGAAAGATTTCACAAAGAATCTCTTTTTAGTTAGTTAGGCTTCTATCTTAGATGGGGAGTGTTGGAAAGAAAATCCTGCAAAAATGGTTTCAAGGAATATTTTAACTCATTAAACCATTAATTATCTCACTTTTATATGAAAAAGATTCCAATAATTAGCCTTGAGTGGGAATACAACAAGTAAATATATCTCACATATATATTCACTACTAAACTCTTTTATATTAATGTTATATTACAATCTAGGGTGGCATTGGCTGAAGTAGTTAGCACGTTGACTACAAAAGTAAAGCTCCTGGCTTCGAGCCTGGTCTCCGGCAGTCATTATATAAGAACACCATGCCTTTTTCTGATGTGCATTAGTGTTGTTTGTATCAGTTATTATAGGAAAAGTTCTAGTAATGCAGACATAGGCTGTGGTCACTAAACTACATCAAATTAAGCGGATGCTAATCCTTATGTAACATCACAGGGCCTTCCTTTGTCAGTATTGTGTAGCAGAAAAAGTAAAATAACTAATCAAATAGCTACTAGATACAGCTTTATTTAAATACGCCTCGTTGACACTAGAGGCGCTGCAGCACTGCATTATTAAAAACGTAAAAAAAGTCAAAGTTGTAATAGAATGAAGCTTTTCTTTATTTCTTCCTTCACACCTGTCTTTTCTACACTATCCCTTTTCTATTAACCTCTTTTACTATCTTATCTTCAAGTCATAGATAGCACAAAGGGGTCATGGACTCTAACTTTCAGCCTTCCTTACCAGCAACCTGCTTACCTAACCTAATCCATGTGGCCAATATGAGGCTTGAATAAGACGTTGCCATCTGCCTTACAGCTCGTGAAACAGTTCAATTATTGAATAGCACATTTTAAGGTCATGTATTCGCTCGTTTCAGGTATCAAAATTAGCCTTCCGGATTTTTAAATTTGAAATCACAGGTCTATGTCAACAACCATCCGTGCATTGAAGGAGGAGATTTAACGCTGCCCCCAACGAAATTTAGCCACATTTATGCAAAATGTTCATGGAAAATTTCGAAAGTATTCCTATCAAAAAAAAATAAAAAATAATAAAAAAAACTATGTTTTTTATTTAAAACAGATCTTGCGTTAATTTTGTAACAGGCCAAATGCACAAAAAACATTTTTTGGGGGCGAAAATAAAGCAACAATTATTTGTAAAAAAAAGATGTCTTTCTGGAAGAAATACTCGTATATGTATATTTAACTAGTATTTTACTGCGACTTCGTTCGCTTCCAGTGAGAAACTGAGTAGATCCGTTCCGGCTATTTTTCTTAATTTTTTCTTTTATACATATACAGGGTGTTTTTTTAGAGGTATAGAACTTCGAATTGAAATAAAACACAAGAAAATCGTTTTAATGTCCATCAATTTGGCTTTATTGGAAGGATAATTTTATGCCATTAATGTTTAAATATGATTTCGGGCATGTGGCCGCCGCGGCTGGCTCGAATAAAGCCAATTCTACAGGTCCAATTTTCAACCACTTTTTCGAGCATATGGGGCCGTATGTTGGCAATAACGCCACGGATGTTGGCTTCCAAGTCCCCTAACGTTTCTGGTTTGTTGGCGTAGACGAGCGACTTCACATATCCCCAAAGAAAATAATCCAATGGTGTCAAATCACACGATCTTGGTGGCCAATTGACAGGTCCATTCCGCGAAATTATGCGCTCATCGAATGTTTCCTTGTTGGAACCACAACTCATCCACATTCAAAATCTTCAAAATCTTCCATAAAGTTGATGGACAAAGCTCCAATTGCTGTGCACGGTGGCGAATCGATTCATTCGGATCCTCTTCAACACTTTGCTCTACAGCGGCAATTGTTTCTTCGGTGCGCACTGTTCGACGTCTCTGCGGATGCGTATTATCACATAGAGTAAACGTAGTGCGAAAACGATCCATGGTTAACCGAATTAATTGCTCTGATGGACGATTATGTCGACCATAAAATGGACGGAGCTTGCGGTAAACTTCGCGAACTGAACCATTATTTTCGAAATAAATTTGCACGATTTGCAAGCGTTGTTCTTTTGTCAACCTGTTCATGATGAAATGGCAAACCAAACTAAATATTAATCACTTGACAGCTGACAAAATGGCCGCCAGTTAAAAAAGTGATGCCAACTTAAAGTTCTATACCTCAATAAAAAACACCCATTACTTCTACTCCAGACAATAACAAACCAAACAAAAAAGTAAGGGGGCTATTGGTCCAACCATTCATGCCTGATGCCGTGACAAAAAAAAGAAGCGATTAATTTTTATATATACATTGCAAATATTCACATACCTCAAAATTGACATCACATTGACTACGTTTGTAGGTATTCTTTGGTACATCATACTGCACTAAATCACCATTGGCCAAATTTGTATAACCCACATTGTAGCCATTAAGAGAATTTTTAGTTGTGTTTGCTGACGAAACCTACAAGAGAAACACAAGATCAAAATGCTTAATTTAGATTTAAAAATTAATTGAATGAAATTCAACTTTATATAAGATTTAAAAATAAAAATAACAAGATGTTTATCCAGCAGATTAAAAAGAGACATTCTTATTTATTTTTGCAAATTCTGCTAAGCCAACTCAAAATGCAAAAGGAAAAGAAGGAGAAATCTGTCTACAAAATTGAATTACCATATGCAAAGAGCTAACACTATACACCACTATGATAGCAACTTTAGCAAAAAGTGTTATATTTGTATATATCGTCACCTAAAATCAAAAAGGGTGTAAGTAAACTTTTTATTTTTTTTACACCAGCAGCAAAAGAACGTTATACGTTTAAGACTTTTTATTTATTTAGGTGGCAAATTGAATAATTAGTTAATGTGAGTAAAAGTATAATGAAAGACGTACTGTAGTTAATCTATTTTGATTTTTTTGGCTGTTACGGCCTTTTGGATTTTGGGTAACGAAATGTTAATATATACAAATATATACGTATATATGTATGTATGCGAGTACATCTGGTGGTGATAAAAGAATTCCAAAGTATAAAGCTTGTGGTTTTGTCGTCATTGACATGTTCTTGTAAATTGGCCTGTCTTCTTATCTGTGCATACATACATATATAAATACATAAAAACATACATACATACATACATACATGCATACATACATATGTTTAGGATGAGTATATATTTATATGTATAAGTATGAGTGGTTAGAAATAATTTTCTTCTTGTACATTTTAGGCGTTTTTTTTTTGCTAGCACTATACACAAAGTTAGAATTGCCAGAACTACTGCGTAAGAGTTTGCTATACCCTGCAGGAGCATAGGTGTCAATTGTCTAAAAGCTACTAGTATAATTACTAGAACAGCAAGAACTAGTGCGAAAAGGGTTAAAGCTGTTCTATAAAATTACTAGTTCTGATGAGTACTAGTATATGAAGTAGTTCCAAGGCACCACATTGCAAAATATATTTTGACCGTCTAACATATCACTTGCCTTTACGAAAATTGGTATTATACAATTATTAAAGTTTTAGGTTCACCAATAAATAATTATAATCAAATAATTACAATTAACCTTTTGTATTTGTGAATTTTGATAAATAATTGCGAATTTTAACTAGCAGTTGTCACTGGGTAACAAAGGAAAAAAACACCAATTTTATAGAATTTTTCTTTGCAAAAGAACTGGTAATTAACTAGTCCTAAACTAGTACCAATGGCACTAGTAATTTTCTAAACACACTCAATGCTAATTTGAGCATTAACATGTTATAGGAAAGTTTACGGTTGGGAACTAGTGGTGGTGGTTTCTGTACTAGTAAAATACCAGTTAGACACTAGTTCGATCTCCTGCAGGGTATACATATGTATGTATGTATGTATGCATGTATGTATGTATGCATGTATGTATGTATGTATGTATGTATTTATATTATACCCTCTAGTCAGCCTAGAACCATATGTCTCTATTGTCAACACTCTTTTCTACAATTGCACTACTTGAAATGTCGACAACTCTCCTTTTATGTGCGAGTAGAGATACGTTAGAGACAACAGTTCTAGTGTATTTCCGGTGATATTGTCAATGAACGCGTCAATAGTTTGTTTTTTCTTTTTTATTATACTATTCAATAATGTTAAAAACTTACATACATATGTATGTATTTAAGTTTGTTGACTGGGGTACACCTGGTCAGTAGTACTATTGACAATGTCACTAGTAAATCACTACAATTTCACTATTCGCATTTCCTGCAGGGATATGTAGATGCTGTTGCAAGTAGTGCATGGGTTTGTGTGATGCTCACACCGACTTATAGTAGTAAAATACTTGCACTCATGTCCTCTGTATGCTAAAACTATTATAATGAAAATTTTCATTTCCTTTTTATTTGCTGCCTAAGAAGTTGCAGTAAAATTGTTATTACAGATATACTGTGTTTCCTTAAATCGTATGTCACAATACAAAGGATTTTTTCATCTCTTGGCATTAATATTGAAATTTATTTTTTTTTATTTTTTATTAACTGAATAATAATAAAATTTCCATATCTTAAAATAGCAAATGCAGCAGACCCCAGATTAAAATTAAAATGAAGAGTAGATAAATTTTCAATTTCTTTTTGCATTTCATATTTTTCAAGATTACAAAATAAAAAAATCATTTGCTATTGAAGCTGCTGTACTTTTGGTATTTTGCTGAACTTTATGTTATTGAAAATAGAAAAATTTTAATGAACTAAATATTCTTTTTTATGATTAATTGCACTGTATGTAAATACAAAAAAAAAGCATTTTGTAATGTTGGGCCTGCTAGGCTAGATCATTATTATATTCAAACGAATTTGATTAGACCCCAGATAAAATCCTTGAATGAATGAAGTTCAATGTACCTCAAAAATTAAGTGATATATCACAATTAGTTTTGACCTAATTTAAGGTAACATTTACCCTTATTCCTTTAATTAAAACCAACAAGAGGGTTACTTATTCTGTGTGTGCAATGACTTGGTTCTTGAAAATTCTTGACTGGACAACGACTCATATTTTCTGCTCATGTATTGTTCTAAGGAATATTAAAACAAAACTTTTGTGGTGGAATCTCTTAGGCTCTGTTTTGGCTGTAAATGGAATTTTTTGTAAAACGTTTGCATAAAATTTTATAATCTGAAATGCAGCAAATTACTTATATAGCGCGCTAGTACTATTTGTACTAAGCCTATTTTGTTTATTTTCATTTTTGACCTGAATTTCTATATATATAAAATAGGATGTGTGTATGTATGTATGTATGTAACGTATGGACTCTAAAACGGCTGGGCCGATTTTGATGAAATTTTCAGGGAATCTTCAAAATATTCAGGTAAGTGACACTGTGAAGTCTGATTTTTGATTTTCGATCTGGGGGTGGAGGTTTGTGGCAAAATTCAATTTTCATTTTGCATTACCAATGCCATATACATACATATATATTTTTTTTGCGGGGAGGGGAGTGGTAGCGAAGCACACCGGGTTAAGCTAGTATCTTATAAATTAAAATTGATACAACTTAACAAAAATTTCATGTATAAAACTTTTTATATTTTTTGTGGTATTGAAAACAATATGTAAAACGACTATCTGTCTTTAGAATATCTGAGTTTTAGTCTAAATTCAAAAGGTTACAGTGAAGTAGTACTACTAACTAATATGAAAATTTCATATCATTATGATTTGATCAGGCTAAAGTTTGTATCGCTTTGTAAGCCAAATTACATGTGATAATTATTAATGAACAAATAACACCAAAGTTAAATGTAAATATTCTGAGAAACACGTAGTAGAATGGAACAACTAGCTGTTTTAGAAGGTCACTACAACTTCATCATCAGCATTCTTTGTGTTTGGTCCACTGTGTGTTGTATCAGTTGATGTAGATTTTTGCTTTATATGGCTGAATTAGCCATTATTGCTTATCTCAAAACTGGCTTTTTTGACTTAGCATGTTTTTGAATGAAGCCGTCGATATGTGAATGCATATAAGTTTATTGTAAGAAAAAATTCCTTAAACACAAAAATTTATTGATAGTATTTATTTTTCATTCTTTGTAACAAATGTAACAACAAATGTGTGTTATTTTAGGGTGTCCCTAAAGAAAAACTCGTACCCCCTTATGCAAAAAAAAAAAAAAATAACGTGTGCTTTAAGTGTATGTTTAACGGGTGTTTGTTTGGAAATTATATTTAAACCTACACTTCAAGCACATGTTATTTGTTTGGCATAATAATTTAACTGGAAAATAAAACATTCCATTATTAAATAGACAAAAGTTTTGACTCCGAAGTTAATTTAAAATCAGAAATATTAAAACAGCATAAGTCTGACAAAACTGGGCTGACACAGGGATACTTCAAATATTGGTGGAACATAATTTACAACACGAACACTTGTCCTAGAACCCATCCCAGAGTTCATCACTTTCTCACATTTAAGCAAACTTTGCGGTTAATACAATTTTAAGGCTTTTTTTTTGACATTATTAGCAACCTATAAGACCACTTAACATATCTTTCAATTACCTGTCCTATAAAAAATGTTTCTTAGAACAAAATTTTTATACAAAAGTCCTTTCTCTTAGCACACTCTAATTTCTAGTTTTGTGGGAGTTTACTTAAACATAAAATATATATACATATATATAGCAACTAATATTTTATTCCCTCTTTATTACAAGTCATGCTACATAAATTTAACAAATTATAACAATCTGCATATCAAACATTACGACGTGTACGAACATCTTAAAGGAGTAGACGAATTTTATACAAAATCACATAAAATAATTTGCATAAATTCTTCTTTTATTTGTACTTTAAATATCTTACAAATTATGGATAATGACAAGTCTTTTGCTTTACACATGACATGCCATCAAGAAAAATATAAAATATTTTACATATTTTGAATTGAGAAGTAAATGGTTCGTAATGATGTAATCAAGTACTTTAGATAGAAATATTTATTGATAAATTTTTTTTGGTAAAAAAACAAAAAAAAAAAATCAGTATTAAGTTTTATTTCTAAAGAAACTTAATTATTGAAATAACTTTAAGAAATTCTTAAGAGATAAATACCATTTACTTCAAAAACGTCACAACTAAAAAAAAACTAATTTTAGAGAAATAGAGCTTAAAGTTTTTAATATACACAAGTTGGAAATGGAAAAAGATAATTTTATATATAAGAAATGTGAATAATGCTGTTATTATTGATTCAGCACTATTAACTGAAAAATTGTATTTATTGAGTTATGATTGTGTTCAAGTAAATGAGCAATATATACATATGTGATACATACATATGAATGTTTGTAAAAAAATTTATATAAAATACAATTTTTCCTAAATTATAGTGTTTTAACTTTAAAACCAACTGTTAAAACCTGGTTTTACCATACAAATTGTTTTTGTAAAGCCAACTTAAAACCATTTTTGAATTGGTTTTAAAAGTTGGTGTTATGAAATGCAACCTTGTTGTCGCTGTGTTAAATTCAGTGCTGCCAAGTTAAAATGACAAGAAGCAGCTGATAATCCTTTTACCAGTAAATAAGAATACTCGTAGATACCGATTGAAAGATTTTCAACTTAAAAATAGATGCAGACTCAACAATAATCAAAAAAATTATGAAAAAGAGATTTTGTTTTTGGAAGGAAAACAACGAAAATATTTTCATTGACCTCTTGAAACTAAAAATAAGCGATATGACTGACATGCATCTGTTTTTAAAAAACGTTTATTTGTGCATTTTTATATATTAAAACTTTATTTTCCAGCACTTCTCCACTTTGTATAAGAAAATCCATAGTTAAAACAAGTAAGAGTGCTATATTCGTCTGTGCCGAATCTTATATACCCTTTACCAACATACGTACATATATATAGTATACAGACACATACATAGATACATATTTGTTTTGTGAAAAAATTTATCATTTTTTTAAAGTTCCCATCTTTGAAGCTGTAATTTTCATTTTTCAAATTTCATACGCCAAACTTTTCTTTCAGAAGCATAAAATATATCCAATTTATAAAGAAAAAGAAAAAAAATTAATTTTACATAACACAAAAAGTGTAAGTTTTCCAAACCTGGAGTCATAATTTTGGATTTTTCTGATTATTGATACCAATCTAGTTTTTTAAAAAATACATAAAATTTGTTAAGTGAACGAAACAAAAACGAAATAAGAAAAAACTTTGTTTAATTTAATTACTTTAATATTATAAAATTCAGTAAAGTGCGACTTTGACTCGCGCAGTTTTTTTCAGTTTAAACGATTTTTTCAGTTTTGTCGCTTTTTTCTCATTTTGGCCATTTTTTCTGTTTTTTTCATTTTGGTGATTTTTTTTCTGTTTTTGGGGGTTTATTTTCATTTTGGAGATTTTTTTTCCTTTTGGCGATTTTTTTTGTTCTTGCGATGTTTTTTCATTTTTGCGATTTTTTTGGCGATTCTTTTTCCATTTTGGCGATTTTTTCCTATTTTGGGAGTTCTTTTCATTTTGGCGATTTTTTTTTCATTTTGGAGAATTTTTTTCTGTTTATGGGGCTTCTTTTTATTTTGGAGATTTTTTTCATATTAGCGATTTATTTTTTCATTTTGGCAATTTTTTCCTGTTTTTGGGGTTTTTTTTTAATTTTGGCGATTTTTTTCTGTTTTTTGGGGTTTTTTTCGTTTTGGCGATTTTTTTTCATTTTGGCAATTTTTTTTAATTTTGGCGATTTTTTCTCTTTTTGGGGGTTTATTTTCATTTTGGAGATTTTTTTCCTTTTGGCGATTTTTTTTAATTTTTGCGATTTTTTTTTATTTTGGGGTTTTTTTCATTTTGGCGATGTTTTTTCATTTTGGCGTTTTTGTTTCATTTTTGGCAATTTTTTTCTGTTTTTTGGGTTTTTTTTTTCATTTTGGAGATTTTTTTCATTTTGGCGATTTTTTTTTACTGTTTTGGGGTTTTTTTTAATTTTGGCGATTTTTTTCTGTTTTTGGGGCTTTTTTTCATTTTGGAGATTTTTTTAATTTTGGCGATTTTTTCCTGTTTTTTTTCATTTTGGCGAATTTTTTCAACTTGGCGACTTTTTTTCATTTTGGCGATTTTTTCCTGTTTTGGGTTTTTTTTATTTTGGCGATTTTTTTCTGTTTTTTGGGGTTTTTTTTCGTTTTGGCCTTTTTTTATATTTTGGCGATGTTTTTTCATTTTTGCGATTTTTTTGGCGATTCTTTTTCATTTTGGCGTTTTTTCCCTATTTTGGAAGTTTTTTTCATTTTGGCGATTTTTTTTTCTTTTTGAGATTTTTTTTCTGTTTATGGGGCTTTTTTTTATTTAGGAGATTTTTTTCATATTAGCGATTTTTTTTTCATTTTGGCGATTTTTTCCTGTTTTTGGGGTTTTTTCATTTTGGCGATTTTTTTTCTGTTTTTTGGGGTTTTTTTCGTTTTGGCGATTTTTTTTTCATTTTGGCGATTTTTTTCTCTTTTTGAGGGTTTATTTTCATTTGGAGATTTTTTTCATTTTGGCGATTTTTTTTCATTTTGGCGATTTTTTTTCATTTTGGCGATTTTTTCTATTTTTGGGAGTTTATTTTCATTTTGGAGATTTTTTTCCTTTTGGCGGTTTTTTTTTTAATTTTTTTAATTTTTTTTTATTTTTGGGTTTTTTTCATTTGGAGATTTTTTTCATTTTGGAGATTTTTTTCCTTTTGGCGGTTTTTTTTTAATTTTTTTAATTTTTTTTTTTATTTTGGGGTTTTTTTCATTTGGAGATTTTTTTCATTTTGGCGATTTTTTTCATTTTGGCGATTTTTTTTACTGTTTTGGGGTTTTTTTTTAATTTTGGCGATTTTTTTCTGTTTTTGGGGGTTTTTTTTTCATTTTGGCGATTTTTTTAATTTTGGCGATTTTTTTTATTTTGGCGATTTTTTCCTGTTTTTGTGTTTTTTTTTATTTTGGCGATTTTTTTCTGTTTTTTGGGGTTTTTTTTCGTTTTGGTGATTTTCTTTCATTTTAGCGATTTTTTTTTATTTTAGCAATTTTTCCGGTTATTCGCGATTTATTTTAGTCTTACAAATTTTTTTTAAATTTGGTGCTTTTTTTCGTTTTGGCGATTTTTTTTTTGTTTTTGGCGATTTTTTTCGGTTTGGCGATTTTATAATTTTTTGTTTTTTTAGTTTTACCGTTTTTGAAAATTTCAAGAGTTTTGCTCTCACGGTTTCCAAGATACAGCAAGTTGTCAAAATTGCATAGTCAAAATTGCATTAACTGATGCAACACCCTTTATTTTAAATTTTTTTAAGTTTTAGTGTTAATTTTTGTAGTCTGTATAAAACTACACTAACCTCACAAATTTCAAGTGTATATACATACATACATACAATTGTATGTATATTACATGGGATTTTAAAATTTTTCGCTGCTCGTTTTGGAACACCCTTTAATTTCCAATTCTCATGTATTTGTTGTTGTAGCGGCCAAAGGTCTACACACTGTGTCCAAATTTCAGGTCTGTAGCTCTTACGGTTCTCGAGAAAATACTAATATAGTTTTAGACATAGTTAATTTTACATAACACAAAAAGTTAAAGTTTTCCAGCCCTGGAAACGTCTTTTTAATTTTTTTATATTTTTTTAATTTAAAATTCCAATATTAGTCGTACTGAAGTGTAAAATAAGTTTATTTATTAAAAAAAAATAAAAATTTGTTTTCGGTAGTTACTTTTATATGGCAAAGTTAAGTTTAAGTTTCCCAGCTCTGCAATCGTCTGGTCGATTTTGCTGAATTTCAATACCAATCTATTTTGGAAAATTTTTGACGCACCAGTCTAAGAACGAAGTCTCTAGCTTTTCTGGGAGCTTCGGAAAACCGATTTCACGTACAGACAGACGGACAGACGGACAGACGGACAGACGGACAGACGGACATCGCTTATTCGTCTTCCCTATGCATAAGGATCCAGAATATATATATTATATGGGTCGCTTATTGATATTATAGAAATTACAAACGGAATGACAAACCTATATATACCCTTTTACCATTTTTGTTGGTAAAGGGTATAAAAATTTTTATTTACAAAATATAAAAAATTTCCATTTTAGAGCGTATTGGAAAATATCTGAGTTTTCAGTACAAAAAAAACCAGTTGTTATACAGTTTGTCAAATAAGTGTTATTAAAAACCAGATAAAATACAACAACAAATACACGTATTTCTTTAGGAAACTTAATTTATTTTGAGCAAAGTTATTAGACAGCCTGTGAGTTAAAGCCTGAGCTTAACAAACTTGCAGTGTGAATGCAAAATCAGCTGTTTATAGTTTTAACGTTAACTTTCAGTGTGAAAATACTATTAGATTAAATAAAGGAAAGGCTGTAATTTCAGGCTTGAGTTCAATTAGTTTAGTTTTGAATTTTTTTTAGTAATGGGATGGACATGTTGTATTTTTTACATTTAGTTTAAAATATAAAAATTGTTTGTTAAATATCCAACAACAATGCTATGATAGTCAGTCACAAAAATATTTACAAATACACATGACATCATGTGTCTTATGGTCTCAGTCACCCTGCCCATTTTGGGGCAGGCTTATTTCAGAAATAAATTTTGTAGATATATTTTCAATAAGAAAATTAATAATAAAATCGGTATGCATTAACAATTTTTTTGGTTACAAAATGTTTTTTAATAAAACAAAATTTTCACTAAAAATATGTAATGAATGAAATAATAATTTCTTACTGCTCAAATATAAATTACTCACATCTTCTCTAAAATAACAAAAATTAAAAATTTTAAAAACCCCCCATATATTTCTAGAAAAGATGTGACATCTTCTTAACGGCTAGACCGATTTTCTTTAAAAATGATTAAGAACCATCTCGATCAAAGCACCTTTCAAACAAAGAAAATTAAATCAAAATTGGTCTAGCCGTTTGGGCTGTACGTGGACATGGACAAACACACATCTACACAGATACACAAACCCACACTACAAATTTATAATACCCCTTTTTTTGGTCGGGGGTTAAAAATCATAAAATAATTATGTTTAACAGCTTATCCTACCCACAAATACAAATATTTTGATTTAATTTTTGGCTGCTTTTGCTTTGATATGTTCAATATTTTTAGTGGTGTGAAAAATTTTAAAATCCATGACAACAAAAAATTAAAATTTTGTCTCATGAGTTCAATTTTTGAGCCACTGTGCAACACTAACTAGAGTAAGAATAAGTATTTTGGAAAATTGATAACATTTGACAAACTAGCAAGGCCATACATCATTGTTAGAACTTTCATAAATTTTTGCACGTATTTGCATATGATTTCCATCTTCTTGCCATTTGCAAAACGTGCAGTGCTTTTATAATTTCTTCTGTTTTCAATTATGACTATTACCCAGCAAAGTTGTTTTTAGATTGTAAAGGGTGTTTTTTTTAATAAACGTAAACAAGTGACTTAACATCACCCCAAAGAAAATAAATAATCCAATTTGGTTAAATCACACGATCTTGGTGGCCAATTAATTGGGGAGGTAGTTTTTATTTTAATGAGAAAATTTAAGATCTGGCGACAAAAAAATATCTGGGTTTTTTTCAGCATGATGAGGAACGTAATATTTGGGTTTTGTCTAAGCTTTTTTCTAGTTACAGATCATTTAACAACAGGTAAAATAATTTAATTTAGCAAAGAGTAGTTAAGAAAATTTCGCTCCTTACAATGATTTTAGATTTTATCACAAAATTGTACTAAAACATTCACAAATTATAAAAAGAAAATAATTGTAATAATTATTTATGTGCATTTACAATTGAATTTCCAAAAATCGCACTCAAGGGACAATATTTCAGTTATATAAATTTTATATAAGTTTACTGAAATTATTGCTTCAAATCGTTAATAAATGTAGCTGGGAGCATTATATAAGGCTGAAATTATGTGTTCGCTTAAACTTAAATTTATGGCTTTGTAGTATATATGTATTAAATTTTATGTATGTTCAGCAGGTGTGTATCAAGCTCAAGTTTTTTTTTGGAGTAAGAGAAGGGAGGTTTACTTAATTTAGGTCATAAATCTAATCATGGAAAATTAAAATATATCACGGTAGCATTAAATAACCACAAATATGATGCTCGTTATATTTCTAAGACAATAAGGAAAAAGTGCTTAAGTCAGATTTCATTATTTTGCAGTAGAACACTATTAAGGTTTAAAGTCGATTTTTAAATATTTGTTTATCTTACAATTGAATTGGGAACTTCGGTGTTCATTTAAATTAAAAAAAACGTTAATCTACACACTATAAATAATGCATTCACTTTGAAATGTACCAAAGTATAAACTAAATTAAGCTTGTAATTCATATAAAAATATGAGTCGAAAAAAGATTAGCCACAAATCATGATACTATAACTTCCTGGAAAATATCACAACACAATGCATATTTTGCCCAACGGACCTTATAATATCGAAACTACAGTTGTGCTATTAACTTAAAATTAGCCTATCTCGACTTAAGCTGTTTTTAATTTTTTAAGCAAATATATTATTTTTGGGTTAACAAATATATTTAAGTTGAAAATTTAGCTTGCATTTCGTTCCTGTTTTTGAAACTCGTCAGTAGACTTCAACCCAAAAAATTTTTGAATTTAGCTTATTGATAATTAGTCAACATGAAATAAAGTTCAGTTTAGTTTCAATTGAATCCCATACAATTCATACAAAGAATCCAGTCTTAATATTAAAATTAAATACATTTTTCAAATACTCCTTACATACTAAAGTGTTTTTTCAAGGACCTTCACTTTAACAATATTTTATTTGTACTCAGGTCCCTTAATTTAACAATATATTACATCCATTACAATAAGTTCTCCAAAAAAGGATTAAAAAAGAGGGACATTTACATTTCTTTATATCTACATCGAAAGAATTTTGCTTCATAAGTCCAATGAAACAATTTCATTAAATTTTTTCACAAATCTAATGAAAATTTCATGAATATTGTGAAAGAATTTCACTGTAACTGCTTCGTTGGTATTCTGGTTTCGTAAGAATATTTTATTGGAATTATGACAACAATATTTTCTAATTATTAAGAAACCCCTTTATATTTAAGTTATTTCATTCTTTTCATGAAATTATTTTGTTGTTTCGATGAAGTTATATCACTGCATTAATTACACTGTTAAATTAATTTGATGAAGTTTTCAATAAAATAATTTTGACGAAACTGGTTTCATTAATCCATTTAATCCAACGAATCGTGACGTTGGTCGAAATTCATAGAATTTAGGCCGAAAATTCTTTCAGTGTAAAGAATAATCTAAAACTATATAACAAAATAAAATGAAACTAAACAAAACAAAATAAAACAAAAACAAAAAAAAAAGAACACAAAAACAACTTAAAATAAGGATAGAGTGAAATATTCACAAAATAAATGGGGTTACTGATCAGTATTATATACTATATCAGTTATATTGAAGTTATTTGCCTTCTATGGTAAAACAGGAGATATATGCGGTTAAAAAAACACCAATTCCATTGAGGGTAAAAAAATCGACCGGAGAGCCATATCTCTCTCTATGGCCTCGAGATTACCTGCCCTACAGAAGCAATTCCTAACTAAGTCATTGTCCAACGTCCATGAATGTTCAAGGAAACCAATTGCCCCTGAATCATGAAAACATCAATGCTACGGAAGTCAATCGCAAGGTGGTTGGATGCACATGAATGTCTGCAAAGCAACTCATCACTCGTTATCCAGGTTTGCATGCCCAGACAAGCCACAAGAACAGACCTCTCTCATCTTCTAGGTCTTTCCATCTGGCATAAAGAAATTCCAAACCAAACTTGGCGGTACAGTAGGAGACGTACCTTTCGATCATGACCCCCGTTCCTTTTCAGTAGACGCTGCTATGCCCCAAAATCCCTCTTTCTACGTATCAAAATGTCATTTATCTGGTGATAATATTCAAACTTCTCATAAAAGTCACCCCTAGTTACATAATTCTGTTCGAAGTCCCAATAACCTGACCAGCTATCCGCAGACTTAGTACGTGTGACCTCCAATTGGGATATATATTCCCGTATCTACCCTTAAACACCATCAAAACTGTCTTGGCAATATTCAAATTAAGTCTCCACTCACGAAGGTACCTGTCAAAATCGTCCAGGTACAGATAAATACGGGTATTCACTGTCCTTGCCCTAGCCCCAGTGAAAGCGATCAATATGTCGTCGGCATACATTAACAACCGGTTCACGTCGCATGGTCGCTGTATTATGTCAGCCATATACAAAGTGTAGAGCACAGGACCCAATAGTGACCCCTGTGGTACCCCAGCCGAAACAGAACCCTCATCAGAGAACGAGGAGACTACCAAACAAACGCCACACGTTCACGTCGAACCCCATTGTCACAAGCTTGACGTGTATGCCATCATGCCTAACCCTATCAAGCGCCTAGGCCATAAATATTTTCTTTAGCTTTTTAAAACTTTAACTTACGGTTTTATATCTATTGTCATCCATTAGATTAGACTATAGCATTTGTTTTTTATTATATAATATTAGTGGTAATTTATTAGATTTTTTCTTCAACAATATTGGTAATGGAACTAAGGGTGGAAATTTTTTCCACTCTTCCTTTATTTCATACGCATCTGGAGCTGCCTATATGTGTTTGTATGTATGCACATGTTAATTATCGAAATGTTCTCATGTTTACACTTTAATTTACACTTCAACACATACATACACATAAGTGTGTGTAATTAAGAACTCAATTCAATAGTTTCCCACGGCAAAATTTATACATGTTTCTCCATAAGAGCAAATTGGGCTTTTCAACAGAAATTGTGGTGTTTGTTACATTGCTTTTAGTTTATTGACAATTAGCTATAAATTAACCAACAATTTAAGAAATTGTATGCTTATATCTGATTTATAATAAATTAAACTTAATTGTATAAAAGCAACTAGTTTTAAGATATTATTTTAAGATATTATTAGTGTAGTGAATTTATTAAATGAAGAAAATAGAGCTATAAGAGCTGTTGAGCTGAAATTTTTAACACAGGTTTGGGTTTTTCTTTTGCTTCTGAGCCCAGGAGAGAGTAATTTGTATTAAAAAAAAATAATAATAATTGGGGTATAACAACGTTTTCCGGGCTCAGCTAGTTAGTTTATAAATTAAAATTTCTAATTTTTGATGTCAAATACAGATGCAAATTGTAAAAAAATATTTTCCAGTAAAAGTTTGAGAGACTACACACACAGAAAAATTTCAACGTAAAATCTACTTAAACAAGGTTAATCTTATATTTTTTGGCAATGATTTTGCTTCATATGTGTTTCATGTTAATCTAACATGATTTATAGTAATTGTCACATTTGCGTACTGTTAAAATCAAAATGAAGAATCATGTTGAATTAAAGTTATTTCAAGTTGGAACAACATGAATTTAATTTAATGTATTAATTGTACTTTATTTATTATTTAACTTACGTGTGGTTGAAATAGACATCAAAAAAATGTTTGTATATGAATTAAATTGGCTTCCCCGGCCAAGATTTGAACTCGGAGCTCATCGCGTGGTAGCCAACGTGCTTACCCCTGTAGCCACATCAACTATAAATATTCTAAAGATACACACTAATATGTTCCATTTTGAACTAAATTACAATTTAACATTATTTCATTTACCATTTAAAACACAATTTATTTGAAAAGTTTTAGTTTTTGTTAAAAAAACAAAATGCTTTCACTTGAAAAGTTTTAGTTAAAAAACATACAAAATACTTTGACTTGACTCCAGGATTCGAACCTCCGATCTTCCGACTACAAGACTAGTTTACTGCCTACCAGGCACCAGCAGTTTGTCGGCTGTTTATAAACAACAAAAAACAACAACAATACAAAACCAACATACACAACTAAGCACAAAAGTGTATTGCAGATATGAACAAAGCAAATAACCACCAACACACTCAAACAACATATTATTTCTTGTACATTTAATGTGTTTTGAAGGAATTTGAATCAGCATTTTTGCATGTTGATTTTACATTGGTATTTTTTTCTGTGTGCAGTAGTTTGATGGGATTTATTTGTTTTGTCATTGGGACTCCTATCGGCCAAAACTGAATGTTACCGGATGTGACCACAGGTTCCCTCTAAGGGAGTCTATTTTTAAGTACGGGTATGGTGATCTTGGAGCTCCAGCTTTTTCCGCTGACGTACCTTTGGTATATTACCCATAGAACTTATGTGTTACTACCCGATCTCTGGCAACAGAGTAAAGGATATGCAAGTGTTTATAAAAGAAAAACATTTCTGTGTTTATGCCAATCAGGTGCAGCATCACCTGGAACTGCCTCTGAGTTCAAAAGACAATAGAGGTGAAGCCTCTATTGGAACTTCAAGGTATAACCAGAAGCTTGTTTCTGGCAGCGCGGCGCCCCGGCTGCATGACAGTTGAGCTGCTCTGTATGGGTGTATGTAGCGGTCATCAGGGTCCTTTGCTTAAACGTTGAGTTCGTGCTACCCCACGGTGTTAAAGGGATTATTTTGATGTGTGTGGAGTAGGCAATTGATTTTTGGCGACACAGGCATGCGTCCATCTTTGATTTTCTAGGGGACCTCGCTGTGGGTATATACACAACACCTTAGGCGTGAGAGCCGGGAGAATAAATGTGAATGCTACCAAAAACGTCGGCAGAATAGTCTTGGCCTTCCAGTGTTAAATCCATGCTAGTGATTGGGGTGACGCGATCGGCCAGACTCTATTCTAGGTGCTGTTGCCATACAACAGATAGTACTATTTTGACAAAGTCATTACGGCAAAGAGTTTAGATAGCTGAAAGTACCTAAGCAAGGTACTTGATCATAGTACAGGGATAACCATATTCAAAGATTGCAACCTACGTGCCTTGAAGTCACTAGGTCGCCAGGTTCATTCTAAAAGAGTGCAAGGAGGCGATGGTGATAGTTTTTCCTACACCCGATATTTAGACCACCGTGAGATAAGGCCGTAATGGCAGGTGCTCACGTTAATCTGAAACACATCTGTGACCACAAGTTGCGGAGGCCACACTTGCAACCCCAATTCCAGGATCGGATCCAAAAGCCTAATTAGAAAGACCCTGCACTATTATGATTAATTTCTCTTTTCTTTTGCGAAAATACCTCGCATAAACTTTATATTTCCTTTCAAATATAAGTAAAGCCAACAACTAGAATAGTTTTTATGTTAGATTAAAATAATGTCCTTTCTTTTTATAAATTAAAATTTAACCGATGCTTGCTAAGATTTATATATGATAATTTAAGCAAATTACTCACCTCATATTTTTGAAACCCAAGCTCGACATCGTATGCATCCAACTGCTCACTATGCCGTCTTCTATAGCGGATGCCATCGTTATTAATATTTGTACTGCTGTTGCTGCACTCACCACTTGCAGCGACCACCAGTGTGGACACCGATGTTTCCGTCGTGCCATTATCATTTGTATTAGTGACATAAATGCGGCCATCCGTAGCCAATTCACTACCATTGAATTCAATGCTATCGCTGCGTGTTTGCAGGCGAATGCAAGTACCCTCGGCATCCAATTCATCATCCGTATCTGTTGTATAGTCGGTGCCATACGACGAACTATTATGACTACGATTGTGATTGTGTGAGTGCGAAGAGTGATGGTGGTGTTGGTGGTGGTGTTGGTGTTTTTTATGATGATTTTTATCGCGATCACGTTGACCACGAGATTTTTGTAAAACTGTTTGTCTACAACGTGTACCACAAGCAATGGCTGATATTTTACTGGCATAATAGTACATAGCCATGTGTCACGTTTTGGTTAAAATACGCACACTTTTATGGTACATTTGGATGTGAAGAACTTTGGTTTAGTTTAGATGCCAAAAAATGCCAAATAAATTGAAAATGGTGGATAATTAAAAAAAAAAGAAAAACTAACGTTGGACTGTTTGCTTACAGCTTGAAGAATCTTTTACTCGTTTAATGGTTTTTGACTTTTCCGGTGATGGATGGATGCGTGTGTGTGTGTGTGTGTGTGTGTGTGTGTGAATGTGGGTGAGTTACAATAAAGCAACAATTTCACTGCAATGTCATGCTTTGTATCTTTTGTGTAAGTTTTTGTTTTTACACACAAATTATATTGTTTTTTTCCGCTATTGTTCTTTTTTTGTTTTGGTTGCTTGGCAGTCAAATTTTATTTGAAAACTTTGTAGCAAGAGCATGCAAGACCTCACGCAATTTTGTGTTGGCATAAACTTTAAGCACGTTTGTGTTTCCGTTACATTAACTATGTATTAAAGAAAGATGTTAGTTAGTTGGTTGGTTGGATGGTTGTTGGTTGATGGTTGATGGCTGAAGTGGGGGAGACTTGAGATAAAAATGAATTTACGTATTTTTATTTGAACAATTTTGTATTACAAATTTGTTATATGACAGCACGTAATTTGGTTGAATTTGATCACCATTTCACTTGGCACGTAATCGAATGTCAATTATATATACCACGTTCTTAAATTATGGTAGCAGCATTCCAAGCTTTAATATTGCTTGCATTTAGGGAATTAGAATAAACACATATTTTTTATCATCAGAAAGCAGGGTGATATGCCATCAAAAAAAAATCAGCTTCATGCTATTGAGATGTTCTGCAAAAAAAAAGACATAAATACAAAAAGGATTTATTACAAATATTTTTTTTTATTAGAAAATTATTTATTAAAAAAGTTTTGTTATCAAGAAAAAACTACTAAGAAAAGGTGAAGCAAATACATATGTATGTAAATAAAGTTGCAAAGAAATACTAAAAAAGTAAAAGTAAATATCTCTTACATTTCATATAAAACTTAATCGGGTAAAATCGAGATAAGACACATATTTTGGAATAAAATATATATTAATTGTGACAGACAGACGGACAGACGGACAGACGGACAGATGGATTTTTATCGTAGCGAAAACAATAGGGTTAGCTTTTACCTAATGTTTTCGCTACGTTGTACTTCTGTCCCTCTGTCTGGCACAGCCTGTTTCCTCGAGTATTGCTACGGCCCCAAAATAAGAAACCACAAATATAAGAAAGTTAAAAATTAAAGGGTGTTCTAAAGCGAGCAATGACACGTATTAAAATCCTAATGTAATATATACAGAAAATTATATATAGACACTTAAAATTTTCAAAATTAATGTAGTTTTATGAAAACCATACCAAATAACACTAAACAGCCCAGGCCATTAATTAGTTTTTTGATGTGTAAATATAAACTTGAATGTTATGCCGCTTAGAAGAAAAATTGTTACAGTTGTTTATTTGATAAAAATATTTCTGTTTGAATTTTAAATTAACTTTTTCTTGGTATAAAACTTGTTTCCTTTGCAATTTGCATAACATAACAGCAGGAAAAAATTTTATGGTTAAAGAAGTTAAGTATAATAAATTCAGTTTGAACATTTTGCCAGCAGAAATGACAAATAGAAAAATTACAAACAAAATATCTACTGCGATATACATATTTATGTCTTTATAAATAAATATACATATATGAGCCACAAAACTTTCCAAACACTTTCTATGAACAAAAAACAGCAGCTGTTGCAACTTGACAAACATAACACAGACAGATACTGATAAATATATGCACACAGAAAAAAATACCAATGTAAAATCTCCATGCAAAAAGTTTGATTTCAATTCATATTAAATTTACAAGAAATTATATGTTGTTTAAGCGTGTTGGTGTTTATTGCCTTTGTGCTGAGTTGTGTGAGTTGTTTTTGTATTGTTGTTGTTTTTTTATGTTCATAAATAACCCATTAACTTCTGCTGGTTAGTAAGAAATGAGTCTATACACTTTTTACTGGCCCGTCGCAGAGTCGCAGGTTCGAATCCTGGATTTTTTTTAAACTACAACTTTGCAAATAAATTTAATTTTAGACGGAAGATTAATTAATGTTGAATTAAAGTTTTATTCATGTTATTAAATGGCATTGCGTGCAAAAAATATATGAGTATAGTTAGAATGAAGCAAGCAGGCCTTGTACATCCAAAACAGGGCTAATAGAGGCATTCTAGAAGGAATCCTTACTCCCTCTCTTTTCCGCTGGGTTGTTTTATGCGACTTATATATATAATTTTTCAATTTCTCTTAACTCATGTGTGAGTAAATTTTGTCTATGAAATATTTGAATTGTTTTTTTCTTGGTATGAACAATCAAACATGTGATATAAATAAAACTATTCAAGTCTAATACTTATTTGTTTATTATAAGCAGAAATGGCACAATATGTTAAGCAAACATTCCTAAACACATATATGGAAGACTATTTTATATTTCAGCAACACTGTGCAACAAAATTAACTTTTTGAAAAATGAAAATTTTCTTAAGACTGATTGATTCTGAAAAACCAGCTAAAACACACTTGTGTGTTTATATGGGACGGACTTTGGCTACACTTGCGACCAAATATGGATAAAAACTGCGTAGAAAAAATGAAGACAGTTTTTGTTTTACAAACATGAGACATCGTCGCCCCAGAATAGTTTTGCTCCACCGACCATTCTTATAAAACATTAGTTAGGTATGGAATATATATATTTTGAATACCCTCTTTCTGAATCCAAAACGTGTTTCATGAAATTTATTATGGTTTGAATGCTTAATCATTTTGCTTCATATCCACTATTTTTAGATTTAATAAGTATTGTTTTGCTGTACACGCCACTGTTTGGCGATGGCGTCAAATTTATCATACAAAAACGTACGAAGTAAAGTTAACTCTTGTTTTGCTTCATTTCTATAAGAAATTAATAATAATAAAAGGTGTCGTAAGAAAAACTCAACACGGTGACTGTTAAGCAAAACATCATATCCCAGACGCAGTCGCCGCTTAAATGTTATATATAAACTTATTCAACACTAATATAAAGCTTAATTATGCATGTTGGAGTATAAGAGAAATAATATAATTTTATTCTTTGTATTAAGTACACTTCAATTACTTGTTTTTCTTCTGCAAGTGGGTAAGTCGATCAATAGTAAGAAAAATAAGCAAAACAACAAAATTTTCAATTCACAGCAGTAAAGTAGACGTATGGAGCACACCTACTTTTTGAAAATAAATGGTGTATGCAGCACAAAACGTATTTTTACGTTTACAATAAAGTAGTATTAACTTCCAACTTCGTTCATGAAATTTCCAAAAATTTTTCTTCAAAAAACATGTGTCAAAAGCAGTTCTGGAAATACGAGTATAAAAGCAATCCATCGGTTATATTTTCAGAAAACTTCATGTAAACCTTCTTTATCGCTTTTCCCCACTTCAGCTTAGTGGGGTATGGGCTAAACCAATTCTGAGACGACGACATATTAAATTTAAGTGAATTTTAATTAATTAATTGAAATTGATTTTACGTTTTTTCATTGTCTGCATTTAGTTTCTTATTTTAATAAAAAAATTCGTTTTTAATTTTATAATATCTCTACAACTTTTGTTGTATGGTTTTATAATTTTTTGGTAGTTGCTATTTGGGTAAAAATATTACTTGAATTTTTAAATGTAGTAATTCAATAGGAAATAAATTTTTTCTATGTCTATAAGCTCTTGCGCGAATTCTATTAAGTGTGGGATTAAAAATAATATTAAAATTAAATTTTAATATTATATTTTTATAACAGAGTTTAATGCTAAATAAATCTCTAAAATTTAAGGGTAATTATTTGAAACTTTTTCATATAAAAGGGACAAAATGAATGGTTTAATGGGTTATAATATTCCCTTGATTTGTTTTTGCAACATTTCGTATCTAAGATAGAAAATTAAATAAATAAAAGGAGAGTCCTTATATATCCTTTTGTAAAGTTTCCCGCTTTCAAAAATAATATCTTCAGTGTACGCGAGGATTTTAAGTAGAATATTGTGGCAAATATTTTTGTTGGGCATTCCCACCCTTTTTGTTCCGAAAATAATGAAAGCAGATTAGACGAAAGAAATATGCATAATTTTCCTTTAAAATATTTCTCGTTATTATTTACTCTGTTAAGCAGTGTAATAGTAAGCAAATGTTTCTTGCTGACCTAGTTTTCCTTTTTTTTTTGTATTACTTTGGCCATAAAATTAGCACAATACACTCTCACCAACAAAATGATTTGCAGTTTAATAACACATTAATAAACCATTACAGTTTTCCCATAGGATCAATAATACACTTACGCCGAACTTTGCCATCCCAGTGATTTATTGTTTGATTTATTTTTATTTGTCCTGCTATATAGAAGACGTTTTTTCTATTTTTTGTATATCAAATGCCTTAAGCTGTCACACAAATAAGAATGTTTGTGTTTAAATTGCAAACAGCCATATATGCATTAGAAAAGAAAAATATTTCGCTTGAAAATTGTTTATGAGGAAACCTGAATAGTCAGTTCCTGTAAATGTCCTTTAAAAAAAAACTCTTATAGCTTTAATATGAAGTAAAAATGTGAGCACATATCATTATTTTTCTTATAGTTTAGTTTTTTATAGTTGAAGCTAGAACATTTTATTACCCATTGTGCCATAACTTTTATCACTAGTGAAACTTAAAATTTATTTAAACTGCAAACAGATTTCTTTAAGGTTTCATAAAAAAATGTGCAAATTAAACTTATTTATTGCAAGCTTTCATAGGCATTATATTTACTTTTATAAAATAAAGAACTAAGGTTAATTATGCCAAATATTTTAAACAACAACAAATGCTTTGTATTATAATAAAATGAAAATATTCAAAAATACTTATCGGCTAGCCCACAATATCGATAGGAAACGTTCCACTAATTACTTATATTGAAAACTAGCTGAAAAGGCTGATTTGCCACATAAATTATTTATAGGGAATTTTTAAAGTAGAAAATAGCAACTCACTCATTGAAGATATGTAAGGATGTGGTAAGCGAGTGATAGAGGTAGGGAGGGCTGTGAACAAACAAAACTCCAAGTACCCAGGAAAAAATTTCAAAAAAGGTAATCGGGTTTGGAATTAAGCATTTTTGGTGGAAGCTGTTCCTTACTGGATTACCAACTTAATGATTTTAACAAGGCGTGATACTAAAATAATCAATTCTTGAGAAGTATTTACTTTTTTTATTTAGCAACTTGTTCACGTAATTCATTTAATATAAAAAAAATTATTCTCCTCATTTAGTAACTTGTACATAATTTTTTTAAGCATTAGGTAATGTGATTTGTAAGCGAGTAAAGAAATTTGGTAATCAAAAAAGTAAATCATTATATGGCAAGTAGTTCTGATGGTAATGTGTATTTTTTTGCTGGGTATTTATTGTTTTCAATTTATTATTATTTATACTTATAAAAATTGTTTTAAAATTAACTCCTACCAAATTTTAAAACTCTTGCTGTTAAAGCTTTCAAGTGTTAATATTATTAATAATTATTTTTTTATGGAGGTGCCCTTATCCACGGTTCCACTCTATTAATATCTTGAATTACTTTGCACCTCGCTCTCAAAAGTATCCATACCAAATTTTAAAACAATTGCTATTACAGCTTTAAATATATAAGTTTATTATTAATATCTTTGTATAGGTGGCACTCCTTCTCCCAGTCCTATTTTAACAATATCTTAAAGTCCATACCAAATTTTAATACTCCGACTCCTTCACACACAAAAATTTCATGTTAAAATCTACGTAAACAAGGTTAATTTAATCTTTTTTGGCAATGATTATGCTTCATATGTATTTCATGTTAATTTAACATGATTTAAAGTAATTTTTAACGAAAATGTTTCCTTTTGAAATAACTTTATTTCACGTTGATTTGACATTTACGTATTGTTAAAACCAAAATGAAGAATCATGTTGAATCAAAGTTATTTCAATTTGGGACAACATGAATTTAATCAAATGAAGTTATTGTATTTTATTAAGTATTTAAGTTACGTGTGGTTGACATAGAAAACGGCCAATGTTTGAGCTCTAAATTCATCGCGTCGTAGTTAACGTGCTTAGCCCTGCAGCCACAACAACTTTAAATAATCTCTAGATACAAAATAAATATGTACCATCAGGAATAAAATTTTAGTTCAATATTATTTTATTGATTATTTAGCGTAAAATTTATTTGAAAAGTTTTGATTAAATAAAAACATACAAAATGTTTTGAATTGAAAAATTTTTAGTTAAAAAATAATACAAAATACTTTCCGTCGTATTCATAAAAAATTAAATGAATTTGAAATAAAATGCATTTCAAATTCATTTAAAATTTTATGAATATGGGGGTTGACTTGAGTACAGAATTCGAACCTGCGGTCCTCCAATTGCAAGACTAGTACACAAAAACAACTCACACAACTAAGCATAATCAGCAGCTATAATCAAAGCAAATAAAATAAACACCAGCACACTTAAACAACATATTTGGGGTATTCACAACAGTGTCTTAAGTGTCCTTAGTGTCATAATGTCTTAACATTTTAACATAGTTTTTAACATAGTTTAAAAAAATTGTTGTTGTGGCTCAAACAAAAAGGTCATAAGCTAAAAAGACTTTCTCAGCTATGTTTATTGTTTGTCATAACTACATGTATAAATGCGTGAGAGTTTACCAAAGGAAGTGAGAGAGAGAGAGAGAGAGAGAGTAAGCAATGTACAAAGGTGCTAAAACCAAAATACAAATAAGTACAATATTTTTAATTGTAAATTATGAGGGGTTGCTCACAGCATTATATTTTTTCGAGTTATTACTTTAAAACCTGTTAATTTATGAGTACCATCTGAATACCCCAATTATTTCTTGTAAATTTAATATGATTTGAATGAATTTGAGTTATTTTTTTTGCATGGTGATTTAACATTTGTATTTGTTTCTGTGTGTACAGCTTTTAGGATATAATATATTTCATTCATGGGGGTGTGACACAGCCCTTTTAGGGCAGTGCAAAATATACATTGACATGTTTTCAGACCTACCAAATACAAATATTGAGTTTCATAAAAATTGGCGACGCTGTATCGGAGGAGTTCACTTACAAACCATAGTTGTAATGGGTGTTTTTTATTGAGGTATAGAGCTTTAAGTTGACATCACTTTTTTAACTGACGGCCATTTTGTCAGCTGTCAAGTGATTAATATTTAGTTTGGTTTGCCATTTCATCATGAACAGGTTGACAAAAGAACAACGCTTGCAAATCGTGCAAATTTATTTCGAAAATAATGGTTCAGTTCGCGAAGTTTACCGCAAGCTCCGTCCATTTTATGGTCGACATAATCGTCCATCAGAGCAATTAATTCGGTTAACCATGGATCGTTTTCGCACTACGTTTACTCTATGTGATAATACGCATCCGCAGAGACGTCGAACAGTTCGCACCGAAGAAACAATTGCCGCTGTAGAGCAAAGTGTTGAAGAGGACCCGAATGAATCGATTCGCCACCGTGCACAGCAATTGGAGCTTTGTCCATCAACTTTATGGAAGATTTTGAAGATTTTGAATGTGGATGAGTTGTGGTTCCAACAAGACGGCGCTACATGCCACACAGCGCACGTCACAATCGATTTATTGAAGGAAACATTCGATGAGCGCATAATTTCGCGGAATGGACCTGTCAATTGGCCACCAAGATCGTGTGATTTGACACCATTGGATTATTTTCTTTGGGGATATGTGAAGTCGCTCGTCTACGCCAACAAACCAGAAACGTTAGGGGACTTGGAAGCCAACATTCGTGGCATTATTGCCAACATACGGCCCCATATGCTCGAAAAAGTGGTTGAAAATTGGACCTGTAGAATTGGCTTTATTCGAGCCAGCCGCGGCGGCCACATGCCCGAAATCATATTTAAACATTAATGGCATAAAATTATCCTTCCAATAAAGCCAAATTGATGGACATTAAAACGATTTTCTTGTGTTTTATTTCAATTCGAAGTTCTATACCTCTAAAAAAACACCCTGTATATATTTAGATCCATAAAATGAAATAGTCTTATTTTAGTGTTTATTTTCAATACAATTTATAGCTCAAACGTTTTCTGTCCAGATTGTGTGCAATGCCGTAAGTGTTCCTTTGCTGCAAGTTTAAATATTCTTATGAAAAAGCGAAAACAAATTTCATATATGGGAAAATTGCTATAAAATGTCGAGAGACTAACTAACTGGCTAACTATTATTCTGGGTAAATCTAGCCAGAATATGGCTAAATTGGCATAAGTGGCACTAATGCTTCTTCATCAGCAATATAAACTACTTCGAGCGTATGATTAATATCGAAATCACTCATACGTATGTACACATGAGTTTTTACTCGTATATACTAGAGCTGTGCACAAGATATTTGATTGCTTATAATGTTTTCACACTGCAAGTTAAAACCTGGTTTTAACGTTAAAACCATAAACAGCTGATTTTGCATTCACACTGCCAGTTTGCTAAATTCAGGTTTTAACTCACCTACTGTCTAATAACTTTGCTCAAAATAAAATAAATATCCTGCAGAAATGCGTGTGTTTGTTGTTGTATTTTTTTCTGCATTTTATAACACTTATTTGACAAACTGTACAACTGTTTTTGTTTGTATGAAAAATTAAGAAACTTTACAATGCACTCTAAAATGGAAATTATTTTATATTTTGTAAATTAATATTTTAAATTATGGATCTAGTAATAAAAAATGAAGAAGTGCTTGGAAATAAAGTTATTGTATATAAAAAATGCACAAATAAATCGCAAAATATAACTTTTTTAGTGGTGGATCGATATGTCATATCGTTTATTTTCACTTTCCAGAGGTCAATGAACATTTTTTTGTTGTTTTCCCTCCAAAGAACTCTTATTTTCCATAATTTTTTATTTATTGTTGCTGCTGCATCCATTTTTAAGTTGAAAATCTTTCAAGCGACATCTCTTGTTATTCACTGGCATAAACATTATCAGCTGCTACCGGTCATTTTAACTTGGCAGCACTGAATTTACCACAGCGAAAACAGGGTTTCATTTCATAAAACCAAAATAAAACCAATTCAGAAATGGTTTTAAGTTGGATTTAACAAAAACAATTTGTATGGTAGAACCAGGTTTTAACAGTTGGTTTTGACATTAAAACCAACTTTTATTAAAACAAAGTCAGTGTGAAAACACTATTAGTCTTCATGATATACATTATTGAATTTTTCTCTCTTTTTAGTACTCTTGATCTTATGAGAACAATAAAACTGGTATTCAATTTTATTAAAAGCATGCAACAGCACTTGTTTATCTGCCAGGCGAGGGCATTAGTTATTGTAGTGTCGAAGCATATTTCACTAGTGCACACCGAATGACAATTGTAAAATGAGCATACGAGTGTAAAAATATGTGTGTGTAAAAGAAAAAAAAACAAATAACGTAGATTATTTGAGCGTGTTAGTTCGTATGCGATACTGCAGTAAGTTTTATTTTTTTTATTTAAGACTAAACAATAAAATAAATAAATAATAAAATAAAAATAATATCTTTTACAATGAATAATTGCAAAAAGTTTTATTATAATTTTTTTTTTTTTTTTTTAAAGAGAAGTAACACTCAGGCAATTAATGCCTACTGCTAATACTAGGTGTTACCTTCTTTAGGAAAGGGATAGTGAGAGAGAAGACAGGTGGTGAAAGAAGAGATAGAGGAAAGCTTCATTCTTTTACAACTCTGCTTTTCGCACGTTTTTAATAATGCAGTGTTGCAGCGCCTCTTTGATGTTAAATGGGGCGTATTCATTTTTTGAAGCTGTGTCTTGTAGTCATTTTATTGATTATTTTACTTCGCCGATGATTTTGCTACACAACGAAGGAAGGCGCTCTGATCTTACATTAGGATTAGTATCTACTGATATAATATATTACGAAATTTTGAGTTTGTGAAATGAAGTATGGTGCTCTGTGAAGTGTACAAAAAAATTTTGAACACTAGACATAGCTGCTGTACAATGGTTTTGTGTGTTTTTTGTTTCCTTGTTCTCTAGTTTTGCTTCACACTCAATTACTATCTCCAGTACAAACAGTATTCGCTTTTGAAAAATATACAATACTGTACACTTTTTCATAACTTGTGCTCAGTTCTAGTATTTACATACTAGACATCTGCATTAGATCATTTGCTTTTCAATTCACAGTAGACTACAATAGTTAGCACAAGCACAATATTGCTAAACTACAAAGTAAAATAAATCAAATGAAACCAAAAAAGCAATTACAATTTCATATTCTATTAAGAAAAATCTATTATTTCTAGGTCTTGTATAAATATGTAGCAATAGGGAAAAAGTGCTTAAGTCATATTTTAGTGTTTTGCAGGAGAGCACTTTTAAGCGTTCAAGAAATTTATTTCTTTTGCATTTAAATTGTTAATCTTTGTTTTTGTAAGCAAACGTTGCTCTGCACACTATAAAAATACATTTAAGTTAAAATATGCCAAAGTATAACCTAATTTAAGCTTTTACTCCAAATGACATCAGAAGTCTAAAAAAGATAACTCGCAAGTTATATTGCTATAACTGCATGAAAAATCACTCCAAAGTAATTGAGATTTGAACCAGGGGTATTTTCAAATATGCAGATTACGGAAGTACAATTAATTGAAAATCGTCATATCTCGACTAAAGCAATTTTTCCTTTCTGCCACAGAAATATTGCACTATAAAATAAAGCAATCCAGGTTGAAATAGTTATACAAGATTTTTAATTGGATCTAAAACTGCATTTCTCTCATTACTAAGCAGCTTTTATTTGCAAAGAAGTCAACTTAAAAATGCTAATATCTCTAATTCTTAAATACTTAAGTCTACCTTTTTACATTCCATAATACATTTAAAAGAATATCAGAAAAATAAAACATAATTTAATATATTGAAATTTTTTTAATAAAAATCTTATTTATTATCGCCTACATTTTCTACATGCACATCAAAAGAGAAGACGAAAAGCTACAAATTTAAACACAAACATTTTCAACCATAAATTATAATAGTATAAAAGTGTAAAGGTTATTCGAGTTTAAATTTTTACTTTAAACATGCCTGCAATTTAAATATTTGTTGCTGAATAAAGCTGAATATATTAAAAAAATTTTTTTTGTTTTGTTCTGATTTTCTTATTTACATTTCACTAGGTCTCGTGTAAAAAACAAAACAAAATATTTAATAATAAAAGTTAATGTGGTGAGTCCTTGATAATAGTCCTAGTGGCGGCAGAATATTTATCGTTGGTGATTTTAAAAAATTCTACGCATAAAATGACATGCCACAATGTAACTGGCATTTACAAGAATATTTTTTGTGTTTAAGCTCGCAAAGATTGAGAGGGAAGTTTGACACATTCTTTTAATGTAAATTTATGTGTATGTGTATGTGTATGTGTATGTGTATGTATGCGTATGTATGTAGCGCTGTTGTCTTTTATAATAACTAACATGACGCATTAATTTAATATTAATAATATGAAAAATGAGCATAACGCAGCGCAAGATTAAAAAGAAAAAAATTATGTAGAAATAAAATCTTAAAGAGGGTTGGGTATTTGTCAAATTATAGCAAACATTATATTGATATGTAAGAACGTTTTATAAGATTTATTTGTTAAATTGCTTACTACACCGAGGAAAAATAGTGCTAGGAAAATATCAAAATAGATACCATTTGTTTTTAGAAATGAGTTAGGTTCATCTACAAGGGTTGGTATGAAGTTTTTAAGACTTATTCGGTATCATGTTATAACCAATTTGTCGCCTGCAGTTTTATGCAGGTAATTTGGCTTGAATTCAAGTGTAAAACATTTGTTTTTCAAGTTGCACATTCAATTATCAAAGGTTGGATTATGCTTGATTAATACTTTAATTCAATAGCATTATCCAGTGAAAATTTAACTTGAACTCAATTCGAACAATTTTCGTTTAAAAAAGAAGAGAAAACACTTATTCGTGACCAAAAAAATTATAAAACACGTAAATTAGATTTTTTTGGCAAGTATTTTTCAAACATTTGTTTGATTCATCATGATATAAAATCAGCAACGTCTACGCCTTTGTGCTGATATTAATGAAAAAAAAAATGACAGTTGCTCTGACGGCGTTATATTACGAGTTATAATATAAAATCATCAGGTGTGGACACTATGTTACCAAGAAGAGCTTTTATGAGCTTTTTAAGCAAACCACTTTAAACCTAAGCAATTGTGTGTGCTGGCATGTTTAACACGGGTGATGTTGTTAAAACATAATACTCATTTGCTGTAATAAAGTCGTATCTCAAAAAAAATATTTTTTGGATTATTTCATGCAGAATAATCTATCGTGCTCATCTTTCAAGAGTGTATATTCAATGAGTTGTATATAAATTCAAAATGTTTAGCTTATTTGCTGTAATACAAATTTTGTTTTAGTTAAGACTTTTTTGAAATAAAGGAAAATTATATAATCGCATTATTATTTGTACTTATATTACTGATGTGTTCAATTATATTCTGTATAGTTTTTCTATATAAGATGAGATAATAACTTTAATCATAATCATATTTCCAAATTGTTTTGTATATTGCTGGAAGACAAGAGCAAAAAAATTACGTTTCCTTTTGATCAAATAAATTTTAGTTTCCCGTAAGGTATTTTAATATAAACATAAGCATAAATAGAATGAGATGAAAAACAAAGAATATATGGAATCTCTCAAGTAATCGTTGTTTAAGTGCCTAAAGAAACACCGCCCCTTATTTGTCAAAAAATAACAAATATGATAAAAAAAAATAAAATTATAAGCATTTCTGCAGACACATCATAAACTAATGACCCATTTGAGAGAAAAGACACACACACACACACAACACTTGTTGTAAGAGACAACAAACTCTTGGGATATATAAATTGCCATTTGTGAAAGATTGACTATAAAAATTATGTAAGTAATATTATGGTTTTCACAAATTAATCTATTAACCTTAGCTTTGGCGCTTATAGAAATTGCTTCAGCAAATCGTATTGCTATTCTTAATAATTTCGTTAAGCGGAGAGTAGCAAAAATTATATATTTTATTACATTTTCATAGGAACAACATACTCGTATTTATAAGATTAAAAGTAATAATATACACAATTTGAATCTCTATTAATTTTTATTTAAAGCTATTAATCTATCTTTAATTAAGTACAGGGTGGGCCAAAAATAACGCCTGCGTGTAAAAATTTAATAACTTTTTTCTTTATTATTATTTTTTCTTGTTTTTTTTTTTAGATTTTATCCATCAAACCGTGTTACACCATTACGCAAAATTTAACGACCAAGTAACGACCCAATGGGCATTTTATTTTACTGACTCAACGAGCATATCGAAATTATTTCAATTGGCCAGCACGTTCGCCAGACTTAACTGCCCCTGTTTATTTTCTTTGGGGCTATCTCAAAGAACGAGTGTATTGGCTTCCAAAGCATCTAGACGATTATGTAATGGACTGATAAGGAGTACAAATCCAATTAAAAGTTCAATCAAGTAAAGGAGAATTGTTGTATCAAATAATAGCGTTGACATCACTGATTCATGGTAACACTTGCTGACAAAATTATTGACTAGAACATTCTAATGGGTGTTTTTTATTGAGGTATAGAACTTTAAGTTGGCATCACTTTTTTAACTGGCGGCCATTTTGTCAGCTGTCAAGTGATTAATATTTAGTTTGGTTTGCCATTTCATCATGAACAGGTTGACAAAAGAACAACGCTTGCAAATTGTGCAAATTTATTTCGAAAATAATGGTTCAGTTCGCGAAGTTTACCGCAAGCTCCGTCCATTTTATGTTCGACATAATCGTCCATCAGAGCAATTAATTCGGTTAACCAAGGATCGTTTTCGTACTACGTTTACTCTATGTGATAAAACGCATCCGCAGAGACGTCGAACAGTGCGCACCGAAGAAACAATTGCCGCTGTAGAGCAAAGTGTTGAAGAGGACCCGAATGAATCGATTCGCCACCGTGCACAGCAATTGGAGCTTTGTCCATCAACTTTATGGAAGATTTTGAAGATTTTGAATGTGGATGAGTTGTGGTTCCAACAAAACGGCGCTACATGCTACACAGCGCACGTCACAATCGATTTATTGAAGGAAACATTCGATCAGCGCATAATTTCGCTGAATGGACCTGTCAATTGGCCACCAAGATCGTGTGATTTGACACCATTGGATTATTTTCTTTGGGGATATGTGAAGTTGCTCGTCTACGCCAACAAACCAGAAACGTTAGGGGACTTGGAAGCCAACATTCGTGGCGTTATTGCCAACATACGGCCCCATATGCTCGAAAAAGTGGTTGAAAATTGGACCTGTAGAATTGGCGGCCACATGCCCGAAATCATATTTAAACATTAATGGCATAAAATTATCCTTCCAATAAAGCCAAATTGATGGACATTAAAGCGATTTTCTTGTGTTTTATTTCAATTCGAAGCTCTATACCTCTAAAAAAACACCCTGTAGTTCCCGATATACAGACTTAAGGAAACGTGATCTTACAGCATTCAAATACACATCTTTTTATTTATACTTTTGTATTGTAGATTTAAGAAATTTATTATTCAACATATAGTCAGAAGTTTATTTTAATTTCAAATTTATTTGTTTGTGACTATTCAAAATGTGTGGTTGAAGTCTACTGAAGATTTGTTACAGCAACAATGAAATACATAAAGACAACGCTGAACCACCAGCAAATAAATTTAAAATTTTGTATTGTGGTTTTTGTATGAATTGAATAATTGAAATTACAAGCCTGTTTCATTTGAAATACTAAAAGACATAACAGTTAACAAGCCACAAGCTAAAGAACAGCTAAAGCACAAGCTATAGAATAGCGAAAGCACATCATTGAGATCAGGCCATAGAGCCTGAAACCTTGCGCGCAGTTATGCAAAACGCCTATTTAAGAGCCCAATTGTGCATCAATGATAATGATGGTCATCTCTCTGGTATTGTTTTTCATAATTTAAATTTAGATCGTACAAACCTAATATTATATTAAAAAAAAAACAATAAAAAATTATAATAAACAAAAAAGTTATTAAATTTTTGGCTCACGCTGTATAATAAGAGTCATTTCCGGAACCTTACATTTTAATAACCTCAATAAATGGAAAAAGTTTTTTTATATAAATAAAATGATTTGTTAAGTGTTTCCTATTAAAACTAAAATGTAATTAAATTTCAACAGTAAAAAAAATATGCTGTTGCATTAGTATAACGCAAGAATTAGGAATAAATAAATATATTATATACTGAAAGAAATAAGATTTATATGAGTTTTATAATTTTAAGAAATAGGAAACTAATTTTGGTCTTAATAACAAGCAAGAGAGTGCCCACCACTGCAATGCGTTCGTTAATAGCTTTGAGCTATGTGCTTTTGTTCTTTAACTCTGCTGAGGAGTTTTCCAAGCGAGACTTTTCGCTTTATTCTCAAAAAAAAAAAATAAAAATTACTTTATAATGAGAAATGAACAGCAAAATTCTCAACTCAAAAAAAAAATTCTATGGCTAAATTTTATGAAACTGCTGCAGCGCACTATTCAAATATGTTATAAATCATTTTCTAAAGTCTTCACTTTTATTAAAATAAAAAGAAAATTATGCCACATTTTATATTCTCATCATCCTTTGGATTTTGACATTGCTCTCGTATGTAATTTTTTTCTTTACTTTTAAAGTTGATATTTTGCTATTTACTGCATGACAATAATCCTTCCGCCACAAATTTTACGCTAAATAACACATTTTTTTGTATTCCATTTAAGTTTTGAATTAACTACTTAAAAAATAATTAAGCATTAATTACCCACAATTACGATTACAACGAGCAGTCAGCTTTTTTAATAAATTTTAATTTTATCCTTATTGCGCGGCATTACATTTTAAACATAATAATATATCTTTATACATATGAGCACAAAAAATTCGTATCTTACGTTGCAAGATGTGAAATTTATTTATGTAAGTTTTACTTATTTTTTTTTTCTTTTTTGTTTATGTTTAACTATGAAAAAAATCGTAATTGTTCAAGTGGCAGACAAACTAGTGGCAAATGCAGCTCCAACTATAGCAGAAACAGGAAAGCAGTAAAAGCCAACGTATTTTAAATATGCAAACGGAGAACTGGAAATATTTTATATTTGGCAGTAACGAATTTTAAATACTATTTGCCAAAAGTGCTACCCTTCTTTTTATATAGACGATATAAATTAGTTCTTTTTCGTTTTAATTAAATTTTATAATTATAGACAGAATTATTAATTTTTTAAATACATATACGAGGGTGGATCAATAACACCGTGACCTTTCTAACTTCCCTTGTAGTTATATAAAATGCAATACTGTTCGCATCAAGTAGCTTATGTTAGTAGACTACTGTCAAATTTTGAGCAAGTGTCGTCATTTACTTTGTTTTTAACAGCTGTTCGATTTTAAATGATCAGCTGGGTTTAAGAAAGTTATCTGCAAGATGGGTGCCGCATTTGCTCACAATCAACAACAAACACATGTGCAGTTTTCAGGGCAAAAATCCCTGAATTGGGCTACAAATTGCTCCCTCATACGTTCTATTCTTCAGATTTGGCCCAAGTAATCATTTCTTATTCCCAAACTTGAAAAAATGACTCGTTCGAAAGAAATTTGACTCCAACAATGAATCATTCCACAAACCAATATCTATTTCAAGGACCTCGAAAAATTCTATTGTTTGGCAGGGATGCAAAACTGAAGAACCTTTGAGTTAAAAGGAGACTATATTGAAAAACAAATTTTTGTTATTTAATTTTTAATTTTCATTATTTTAATTTTGCTTGTTTTTATGGTTAAGCATTGTCTATATGCACTTCGTTCCCACTTTTGGAACTCATTAGTAGACTTCAACCCAAAAAATTTTTGAATTTAGCTGACAAACTTCGTATGCTTATAGTGGATACCCTTAATAATATATTGAGAATCACAATATACAAATATAATAATTTTGAAAGTCTCTAACAAAAATCTTTACAAAACAATGAAGTTTTTTATTTGCTAAATAGAAGTAACACTCAGGCAATGAATTCCAACTACTATTACTACACTGAAACAATTTTGGACTCATAGTCCAATGAAACAATTTCATTAAAGTTTTTTCACAAATCCAATGAAAATTTCATGAATATTGTGAAAGAATTTCATTAGAATTGCTTCGTTGGTATTCTGGTTTCGTAAGAATATTTTATTGGATTTATGACAACAATATTTTTTAATTATTTAGAAACTCATTTATATTTAAGTTATTTCATTCTTTTGATGAAATTATTTTATTGTTTCGATGACGTTATAGCACTGCATTAATTACACTGTTAAATAAATTCGATGAAGTTTTCAATAAAATAATTTTGACGAAACTGGTTTCATTCATCCAACGGAGCGTGACATTGGTTGAATTTTAAAGAATTTTGCATTAGATTAATGTCGAAATTCATAGAATATATGCCGAAAATTCTTTCAGTGTAGGTATTACCTTCTTAAGGAAAGTAATAGTGAGAAGACAGGTGGTGGAAGAATAAATAGAGGAAAGCTTTATTCTTTTATTACTCTGCTTTTTTCCACGTTTATAATACTGCAGTTTTTGCAGCGCCTCTGGTGTCAATGAGGCGCATTAAATGTTTGAAGCTGTGTTTAGTAGCCATTTAATGTTTTATTTTGCTTTGCCGATGATTTTGCTTTACAATACCGATGAAGGAGGTTACATAAGAATTAGTATCCGCTGAAGCCGGTGTAGTACAGTGACGAGAGTCTGTGCTTCATCACTTGAACTTTCCTACAACAATTGATATAAATGGACACTAATGCACATCAGATAAATGCGTGATATTGTTATTTAAATGACTGTCGTGGACCCAGACCTTTGTTTTTGTAGTTAACGTGCTAACTACATCAGCCAACGCCTTCCTTTATTTCTTATTTTGCAATTGCACTTTTTTCGCAGTGTAATGAGCATTGTGTTATGTTTTATTTTTAAGAATTAGCATTTTTGATTAAGCACTTCTCAACATTAAATTTAAGAGTAACAAATTGTGTACAAGAAAGCATAAACAATTTTAAATTGATTTGAAGGCCTTTTGATGCCATTCTTTATGGAATATTATATTGTGCAAATTTCTAATTCGGCTTCCCTGGGAGATACTCATCTCAAATGCCTAGTTAACATGACATCCAAGTGAGATAAACAGGCCCTCAAATGACTCGTGCAGAATGTACAATGTGGGCTAAGCTGTATGAAACTTAACGCTTTGCTTTAGGAATCATATGTAGCTAATGTCCATATTATCTAATCGTGCCTTAACTGCCAAAAAAAAAGCTTACGCGATATAAATTTCATACTTAACATTTTGATCAAAATTGATTATTTGCGATCGTAAATAATCCGTTTTCCACAAAACCGATTTCCACAATGCTGGCGAAAAAAAGTTCGTTATCATAGATCTATAAATTAGCCGGGCTATATATAAAGTATTGGCTTGATTAAATGCACCTGGCCAGAATTGATACAGCTACTAAATGCAACAAGCAGAGTAACAAACTTAATTTTATTTTTATTCACTGTATGCGATAGTTGTTTGTATTTACCAAAAAAAAAATATAAATAAAAAATTAAGTAACAACTTTTAATTGCTTGAATTCATAAGTGTTTCTGCTCCACAAATTGTTGCACATAAATTAAAAGTAAAACTAAATACCAGCATTACGGATGCTGGCTGTTTATTTTTCTTTAATATGAAATAAAAAACAAATTAATGAAATAACTAAATAAATGCAAATATGGGAATGATTTTTCCTACGTATGCACAACTAATGCACTCGTTTTTGATATTAAAAATATTTTTAAATTCTTGGTACGGTATTTAAAATAAATACACTTTGGGTCATAACAATAAGTATACTAAGTACGTTTCACCTTTTTTAATTGAAGATATTTTATTACTTTTTAAACACAATGAAACTCCTTAAATTATTTTTTTTAGAAAATCTCCATAATAAAAATAAGTAATTTAAATAAAGAACAAGTAAAAAAAGAATCCACAAAGGGAAGCCGGGGTGGTTAGTTGCGCAATATCATACTGCATAGCAAATGTCATTGATAGGAATTGAAAAAAAAGTAAGAGTGCTATATACGGCTGAAATGAATCTTTACCAAAGTACCTATGGAGTTAATAGATACATAGTTATATAAATACAAAAGTGAAAAAATACATGATGTATTATTTCTTGTAGTGCAATTTATAGTAAGTGACATATTTTTCAAATTAAAAATTTGATTCAAAGATTTTATTTTGGACATGATCAAGAGTTGAATATTTTATTCTGCACTTTGTATTTAAGATATTTTTACGTTATTAATAATGTTCCTTTATAAAATGTATGAGAAGAAATTAATTAGAGATTACATTAACAGAGATCAACATTTTCTAATGGGAATTTATTCATCCGCATCTCAAGTAACTTGAATCCGGATTTTAGATGGAAATATGACAATTTGTTCCATTGTGAATCTAAACCATCCAGCAAATCAACATTCGAAGATTATCGGCAAAACACGGCCGCAAATGCTGCGAAAAGTTGTTGAAAATTGGTGTTTCAGATTGCGCCTTCTACGCCTCAGCCTTGGCTGCCACATGGCCGAAATCATATTTAAACATTAAATTCATAAAATTTTCTTTCCAATAAAGCCCGTTTCATTAATATTAAAAACACATTTCCTTGGTTTATTATGATTTAAAATGGTGTCACTCTATAATGAACACCCTTTATATATATTTAAAAACTCATCTGTTTGAAAAGAATTCAGTCATTACAACACTAATTATATTTTCTGTACAATTTTTATTTATTAAATTTTCTTGATATTCCTATACAATATGAATGACAAAAGGTTTCAGATTTTTTTAATAAATCGGATAATCGAATAATAACAATAATAATAATAATAATAATAAAAAAATACAAATACTTTTTATGACTGCAATTTCAATTCAATTATTGTTTTTTCTTGAATACTAAAAACATTCAAAGATTAAAGTCAGCTGCATAACACCATGTAAAGGCTGTTTAATTTTCAACGTTGTCTTGCGGATAAGATAAAATAAGAAAAGGAAGCAAATAACACATAAGACAAGTCTATAAAAACCATTTTGTGATGAAAAGCTAAAGATGCTAAATAATAAGAGGAAAAATATTTTTCAGTAGAATATTAATTACACTTGGTTATAAGCGATTGATTCTTACTTCTAAATAAATTAAATAAAAATAAAATTTAATTAAAATATATTTTGATTTAAATTAAAAATTTTTTGCTTAATTAAGATTGCAAGTGCAAAACAATTTTCAATAATTTCTATTATTTATTTTTTTTATTTAATGTGAAAACGTTTTCACGACACACTGTACTTTTTAGTCAATCTTTTAATATTCCTTTTAAGTCAACGCTATTACTTAAAAATATCTCATTTTTATATTTTCATCTTATTATTGTATTGATGATGCCTTCTAAAGCAGTATTTATTTTGTATATTTGTCTCTTTGATTCTCTTATTAGTTTTGCAATAATATTCCAACTTGGCTTGCGCTATCAAATGGTCATGATTCGCTTTAAGTAGTTTCATAACAAAAGCCATCTACTTTTTGCTTTCTCTCAGCCAGCACTCTCTTAAGTTTTTTTTTTTAATAATGGCTTCATAGAAAATACAACAGCTGTGGCAAATTTTTTTTGTTTTGCTTATTTTTATCAAGAGTCTTTTACAAGATTTTGAAATGTGCAATGTTGTATTTTATTTTCTTTCTTATTATTGTAACATTTGTGTTTTCAAATTGTTGTTAACAGTTTTGTTTGAAAAGAGAAGAAGAAAAAGATTCTAAGCTTAAAGATATAAAGATTTATTCCCAAAAATTTACTTATAACAGATAATATTAAAGAACATTATGAGAAAAATAGTTTAATGTTTAAAAATACAAGAGCAGCAAAATTAAATTTCTTTATTATCTTTTAAATTCATTTTAGTGCTGTTGATAGGTTTATGTCGATTGATTTAAATATCAAAATAACCAATAATTTATGAAAAATAATTCAAATCAATCTTATAAAGGAATATATCAAACTAAGAAATTAAACAAAAAAATGCTTAAATTAAATTTCAATTTCTAGTTAAATAATTAATTAAAATTTAATTTACAAAAAAAAAATTAATATGAGAAACTTTGTAATATCAATTATGCAATTAATTAAAGTTTCTGCAGTACACATTTTATGAATATCAATTTGTTTTTCAATTTTGCCACTTGAACTAAAATAAAATTTATATAATTTGTTTAGAAAATATATTGCAATTTTAATGTGTTTTGTAATTCTTATATATGTATTTTAATTTTTACTTTTGCTTACAAAACATTTTATGCCAGAAAATAACTATTTCTATGCAAATAAATTCACACAAAAATGAAATAAAATAATGTAACATATTATTAACATATTTATATTTCTAAAATTATAAATATAATTTCATATAAGTTTGTTTTACCTCCTGTTTCCACAACTCAGGCAGACACACGAATGGTTTACAGGGCAGATGAATTGTTAGTAATTTCAATAAGAACATTGTTTAGAAACAAATGTTTGAATAGGAACTTACAACAATAACGAACGTTGTGAATTGTGATAATATTATTGAGGCAAGCATTGCGTATGAGTAATATTGAATTCTTGTTTCCAATGAGAGACGTATGATTAATATTTATTTAATTTTTCTATACATATTGGGCCATAACCATAGTCAACAAAAAAGTATACTTTTTTTTATACCCTTTACCAACAAAAATGGTAAAAGGGTATATATAGGTTTGTCATTCCGTTTGTAATTTCTATAATATCAATAAGCGACACATAAAATATATATATTCTGGATCCTTATGCATAGGGAAGACGAATAAGCGATGTCCGTCTGTCCGTCTGTCCGTCTGTCCGTCTGTCCGTCTGTCCGTCTGTCCGTCTGTCTGTACGTGAAATCGGTTTTCCGAAGCTCCCAGAAAAGCTAGAGACTTCGTTCTTGGACTGGTGTGTCAGAAATTTTCCAAAATAGATTGGTATTGAAATTCAGCAAAATCGGACAGACGATTGCAGAGCTGGAAAACGTAAACTTCATTTTGCCATATAAAAGTAACTACCGAAAACAAATTTTTATTTTTTTTTAATAAATGAACTTATTTTACACTTCCGTACGACTAAAATTGGAATTTTAAATTAAAAAAATATAAAAAAATTAAAAAGACGTTTCCAGGGTTGGAAAACTTTAACTTTTTGTGTTACGTAAAATTAACTATGTCTAAAACTATATTAGTATTTTCTCGAGAACCGTAAGAGCTACAGACCTGAAATTTGGACACAGTGTGTAGACCTTTGGCCGCTACAACAACAAATACATGAGAGTTGGAAATTAAAGGGTGTTCCAAAACGAGCAACGAAAAATGTTAAAATCCCATGTAATATACATACAATTGTATGTATGTATGTATATACACTTGAAATTTGTGAGGTTAGTGTATTTTTATACAGAGACTACAAAAATTAACACTAAAATTCCAAAAAATTTTAAATAAAGGGTGTTGCATCAGTTAATGCAATTTTGACTATGCAATTTTGACAACTTGCTGTATCTTGGAAACCGTAAGAGCAAAACTCTTGAAATTTTCAAAAACAGTAAAACTAAAAAATCAAAAAATTATAAAATCGCCGAACCGAAAAAAATCGCCAAAAACAAAAAAAAATCGCCAAAACGAAAAAAAGCACCAAATTACAAAAAAAATTTCTAAGACTAAAATAAATCGCGAATAACCGGAAAAATTGCTAAAATGAAAAAAAAATCGCCAAAATGAAAAAAATGGCCAAAACGAAAAAAACCCCAAAAAACAGAAAAAAATCGCCAAAATAAAAAAAACCCCAAAAACAGAAAAAATCGCCAAAATGAAAAAAAATCGCCAAGATGAAAAAAATCGCCAAGATGAACAAAAACCCAAAAACAGGAAAAAAATCGCCAAAATGAAAAAAAATCGCCAAAATGAAAAAAAACCCATAAAAAAAAATCGCCAAAATTAAAAAAAAACCCCAAAACAGTAAAAAAAAATCGCCAAAATGAAAAAAATCGCCAAAATGAAAAAAATCTCCAAAATGAAAAAAAAACCCAAAAAACAGAAAAAAAATCGCCAAAATGAAAAAAAACGCCAAAATGAAAAAAAATCGCCAAAATGAAAAAAACCCCAAAATAAAAAAAAAATCGCAAAAATTAAAAAAAATCGCCATAAGGAAAAAAATCTCCAAAATGAAAATAAACCCCCAAAAAGAGAAAAAAAATCGCCAAAATGAAAAAAAATTGCTAAAATGAAAAAAAAATCGCCAAAACGAAAAAACCCCAAAAAAACAGAAAAAAATCGCCAAAATGAAAAAAACCGCAAAAACAGGAAAAAATCGCCAACATGAAAAAAAATCGCTAATATGAAAAAAATCTCCAAAATGAAAAAAAGCCCCATAAACAGAAAAAAAATCTCCAATATGAAAAAAAAAATCGCCAAAATGAAAAAAACTCCCAAAATAGGAAAAAATCGCCAAAATGGAAAAAGAATCGCCAAAAAAATTGCCAAAATTAAAAAAAATCGCCAAAATTAAATTAAACCCCCAAAAACAGAAAAAAATCGCCAAAATGAAAAAAAAAAACAGAAAAAAATGGCCAAAATGAAAAAAAAGCGACAAAACTGAAAAAATCGTTTAAACTGAAAATAACTGCGCGAGTCAAAGTCGCACTTTACTGAATTTTTTAATATTAAAGGAATTAAATTAAACTAAGTTTTTTCTTATTTCGTTTTTGCTTCGTTCACTTTACATATTTTATGTATTTTTTAAAAAACTAGATTGGTATCAATAATCAAAAAAATCCAAGATTATGACTCCAGGGTTGCAAAACTTACACTTTTTGTGTTATGTAAAATTAAATACGTCTAAATAATTAATTTTTCCCTTATAAATTAAATATATTTTATGCTTCTGAAAGAAAAAATTGGCCTATAAAATTATAAAAATGAAAACCAAGGCTCCAGAGATGGAAACTTTGAACTTTTTGTGATAGTAGAGTAACTAAATAAAACTAAGTTTTTTCTTTTTCCTATTTGCTTTGTTCACTTAACATATTTTATGTATTTTTTAAAGAACTAGATTGGTATAAGGAATTAGAAAAATCCTAAATTATGATTCCAGGGTTGGAAAACTTACACTTTTTGTGTTATTTAAAATTAAATAGTTCTAAAAATTTTTTTCTTTTCCTTTATAAGTTGAATATATTTTATGCTTATGAAAGAAAAGTTTGGCGTATAAATATTAAATATTAAAGTATAAAATTAATTTTTTTTATTTCTTTGTTCATTTAACACACTTTATTAATTTTTTAAATCAGAAAAATCTAAAAGGTTGATTCCAGGGTTGCTAAATTTATTGTTTTTTTTACAAAAGTAACTAGGTAAATTTAGTTTTTTTCTTTTTGTTTACAAGTTTTATATACTTTATGACTTAGAATGAAATAGTTTGGCGTAGAAATTAGAAAAATAAAAGACATAGCTCCAGAGCTGGAAAACCTAAACTTTTTCTGGTATATAAAACTAATTATTACCTTGGTAATTACATATATTCTATATTTTATAAAGAAACTCAGAAAAATTGTTCCAGGGTTGGAGCTTAAAAAGAGTTTCGGTAAAAAAATAACCAAAAATATTTTTTTTCAGTTAAACAGATTTTATGTTTTAGGAAAATCATTACTCAAGATTTTTTATACTTGGTTAATTAATTAATTGGTTAATTTTTTTATGGATATCTAAACTAATTGAAGTATAAACGAAGGTTTGTGCTTATTGAGCTCTCAGCATAATAACTATTAATTTTTAGTAAATGGAAATAAAACTAAAATTTATCGCTAAGGACATAAAGGACATGTTCCGTTTCAGTTTCCTGATACCTTTCCTTTTTGCTGAGCAAATTTTAAACAAATCCTGTAGGAATAAAACGTTTAAATAATACCACGATGTATACCATTTGCAATGGGAAATTTAAATCAAGACACTAAGCAGTTTTGCAACATCAATGATTATTAAATACGGGAAAATATAAAACAAGTTAGTTTACTTGGTATGGAGGTGCAATACTAAGAATATTTTAGAGTTATTAAATAGCAGCACGGTTTTTGAACATCTCGAGGGCGAGTAAACAAGCCCCAATTTATTGGCATTGTATTGACGTGACGTCGATGTTGACTGAAATAAGAGTGAATGTAAAATATATCTTAACCACAGAGTGTAGAGTAAAATATTCAACTATTTCTAATATCGAAAATAAAATAATTGAATCAAATTCTTTAATCGAAAAATACTGAAAAGTCACTTACTATTAATTGCTTTAGAGAAAAAAATTATAAATTTTTTCACAAAACAAATATGTTTGTATGAACGTACGTTGGTAAAGGGTATATAAGATTCGGCACAGCCGAATATAGCACTCTTACTTGTTTACTTTTAGAATGCACTTTTTTAAAAAAATTAACTTTCGACCTACCATAGACGAGAAAAACTGCACTTTAAAGGAAAAAGTCGGTTCTAAAGTTAAAACATGATGAAGCTTGATGAATCATCGACTCTGGCTCTTTAGTAGAGTTCGACCGATTAATCGGCTTCGGCTTCGGCTTCGGCTTCGGCCTTCGGTCAAAAATTGGTAATCGGCCAACATTCGGCCTACGGCAAAAATCGGCCGATTAGCCGAAGCCGAATATTTTTCATTCCAAGCTTGAAAAATAACATTATTTTTGGTCGTTGCTCGCCGACAGTTTGTATTGTGTTTAACGTTTTGAAAAGGTTGCTTTGAAATACAACCCTGTTGCTTTCTATTTTCTTTTACTTGGACGTTCTTGTGAGTGATCATATGAAAAAGCAATCTAGAAATTGCAAAATAGTTTTATTTTTCTTGTTATGTATCCAATAGATATTACAGCTATTTAAGTGATCTCAAAAAAGCAAACTTTTTTCTTAATTCATATAAAACAAGTATAATTTTTAAAATTTAAAACATTCGGCTTCGGTTTTGGCCGAAGTTTAGGATTTTAGCCGAAGTTCGGCTTCGGCTTCGGCTTCGGCTTCGGCTTCGGCCGAAAAAAACGCCTTCGGTCGATCTCTACTCTTTAGTTCAAGACAAAACGCATTAAAATAATAGAGAAAATATGTATGTATGTATGTACGCATTTGTATGTATGTATGAATTTCTATCTCTTGGCTTCTTTTGTTCCTATAAATAATTTATAATCCAATTATTGAATAGTTTATTGTATTAACATAATACAAAATACCTATACCTTTTAAATTATCTCTATATTATTTATTTGTTTTTATGTTCGGTTGTTTTATTTTATCTTTTTATTAAATTTAACCCTTTTTCGTAACACAGTGTCAGATGAGAGAGAGAGATGAGAGAGAGATGCCACTTTCTTATATTTTGTTTTCGATCGTATGAAAAATTTCCCATATTTGTTGTGGCACCCAGCAGTTAAAGTCGGTTCAACTTAACACACACTTTGTTTTTGACTATAGTAGACAAATATTTAGAAGCAAGTTTTTAATTTTAAGTTGTTTCTAAAACGAACCGACTTTATTCTGTGACTATAGTTATGGCCCATTATTTTTTAATTGCAGTTAATTTAACATGATTTTTTGGCAAATCTAGATTAATAAAACGTAATGGGAGAGAGTCAACAAACGAATTCATTAGAGCCTTTTTAGTGCACGCAAAGGTTACTTCTTTTATTTCGTTAAATATTCTGTTAAACTTTCTTTCATTTCCGCACACGCAAAGTTTACTATGAAAAATATATAAATATATATACTATACCACTATGCATAACTATGGAAAAAAAAATAAAAGATACCAACGAAGAAATGAGAAACTTTTCAAATGCAACAGATTTCGTACTTACTCCCATTCTTTTTTCCCTTCTCTCCTACAAACAAGAATTTGCAAATTAAACTTCGAGTGTGTGAAATGGGTCTTATGGAATAACCTTCCATGAATGCACGCACATAGATATATCGCTTCTATACTAAAATAACGTCATAACTTCAATAAAAAAAATTTGTTTGCTCACAACTTAATAGAAATAGAAAATTGTATCTTCTTCTCAAGGCGTGAGTATGCAAGATATTTGTATAAAATGTTTACACAACATGGATAACAATATGATAAATAATTTTGCATCATTAGCTCAAAAATCCGATTTTGTTTGAGTTAAGTTTTTTTTAAAGCTAAATTTTTTTCTTCAGTATTTTGGTTTTGATGAGTTTCACTGAATTGAGTCTTGCTCTTGAACTAGTATAAAAGAAAATACTGAATCTGGTATCTTGCGCCATTATTTTATTCTGTTTCCTTAACTGATTTGTGAATTAAAAAATATCAATATGAAAGTTTTGCTAACAGACACCATATGCTGTAGGTAAAAACAACTAACTGTGATAATAAATTTTTAGGGTTCCGTACACCAAAGGTGAAAAAGGAACCCTATTGTTTTCGCTACGCTGTCCGTCTGTCCGTCTGTCCGTCTGGCCGTCTGTCCGTCTGTCCGTCTGTCCGTCTGTCCGTCTGTCCGTCTGTCCGTCTGTCCGTCTGTCCGTCTGTCCGTCTGGCCGTCTGTCCGTCTGTCCGTCTGTCCGTCACAGGGTATTTTCTCGAGAACCGTAAGAGCTATGGACCTGAAATTTGGACAGAGTGTGTAGACCCTTGGCCGCTACAACAACAAATACATGAGAGTTGGAAATTAAAGGGTGTGCCAAAACGAGCAACGAAAAATTTTAAAATCCCATGTGGCGTTGGTTGAAGTAGTTAGCACGTTGACTACAAAACCGAAGGTCCTGGGTTCAATCCCTGTATCCGACAGTCATTAAATAACAACACCACGCATTTTTCTGTTGTGCATTAGTGTCCCTTTGTGTCAGTTGTTGTAGGAAAGTTCAAGTGATGAAGGCATAGTCTCACTGGTCACTGATCTATACCGACTTCAGCAGATACTAACCTAATGTAACATCAGAGCGCCCTCCTTCGTTGTGTAGCAAAATCATTGGCGAAGTAAAATAATCAATAAAATGGCTACAAGACACAGCTTCAAAAAATTAATACGCCTCATTTAACATCAGAGAGGCGCTGCAACACTGCATTAGTAAAAACGTGCGAAAAAGCAGAGTTGTAAAAAGAATGAAGCTTTCCTCTATCTCTTCCTTCACCACCTGTCTTCTCTCTCACTATCCCTTTCCTAAAGAAGGTAACACCTAGTAATAGTAGAAGGCATTAATTGCCTGAGTGTTACTTCTCTTTATTAAAAAAAAAAAAAAAAAAAAAAAAAAAAAAAAAAAATATACATACAATTGTATGTATGTATGTATATTACATGGGACCCTTGGCCGCTACAACAACAAATACATGAGAGTTGGAAATTAAAGGGTGTGCCAAAACGAGCAACGAAAAATGTTAAAATCCCATGTAATATACATACAATTGTATGTATGTATATTACATGGGACCCTTGGCCACTACAACAACAAATACATGAGAGTTGGAAATTAAAGGGTGTGCCAAAACGAGCAACGAAAAATTTTAAAATCCCATGTAATATACATACAATTGTATGTGTGTATGTATATTACATGGGACCCTTGGCCGCTACAACAACAAATACATGAGAGTTGGAAATTAAAGGGTGTGCCAAAACGAGCAACAAAAATTTTAAAATCCCATGTAATATACATACAATTGTATGTATGTATGTATATTACATGGGACCCTTGGCCGCTACAACAACAAATACATGAGAGTTGGAAATTAAAGGGTGTGCCAAAACGAGCAACGAAAAATTTTAAAATCCCATCTAATATACATACAATCGTATGTATATTACATGGGATCCTTGGGCGCTACAACAACAAATACATGAGAGTTGGAAATTAAAGGGTGTGCCAAAACGAGCAACGAAAAACCGTAAGAGCAAACTTCCTGAAATTTTCAAAAACGGTGAAACAAAAAAATCTCAAAATTATAAAATCGCCAAACCGAAAAAAAATCGCCAAAATCAAAAAAAAAATCGCCAAAACGAAAAAAAGCACCAAACTAAAAAAAATTTCTAAATCGAAAATAAATCGCAAAAAACCGAAAAAATCGCAAAAATGAAAAAATCGCCAAAATGAAAAAAAAAATCGCCAAAATTAAAAAATCGCCAAAATGAAAAAAAAATTCGCCAAAATTAAAAAAATCGCCAAAATAAAAAAAAATCGTCAAAATAAAAAAATCGCCAAAATGAAAAAAATCGCTAAAATTAAAAAAAATCGCCAAAATTAAAAAAATCGCCAAAACGAAAAAAAAGCGAAAAATAATAAAAAAAAATTATTTCAGCTGAAAAAACGGAAAAAACATTATTAAAAAATGCTCAAAGCCCAACGTACGGAACCCTTCGTGCGCGAGTCAAAGTCGCACTTTACTGAATTTATTGTAATAATATTGTGTCTCAGAAAAAAGAGCTTCCAAGGAAGTTAATAACATCCCAAACTTGTAGTGAAAACTTGTATAATTTCTAATATTTTTTTTGATAGGGTTGTCATTGCAAGAATTTCTCTTTTTTTAATATCTATTTAGTGAATCCAAAGTAATTTGTATGATGTTAAGTATTTTTAAGTAAGATTTTTGGTGTTGTCCTTAATAATTTAACATTAACTAATTTTTCACTACTCTTGCATTGTTGGAAAAAAATCACCATCCCATTTAAAGGAATTTGCCAGAAAATCATGTAATAACTCAGCTTTAAAACACAGTCTACTAGTGTTGTCAGATTTATTTTCAGTCTCTTCGCCAAATGACTTGTCGAATATCGCCAAATATCGCCAATATAATAAAATATTTAATTTTAATTGCAAAAACTATTTTTATTTTGAAATTACATTACAACTATAGTGAAACTTTAAATTCAGTAGTGCAAGAACGTCTTTTGTAAGATATAAAAATTATATTGTTTCAGAAAAATTAAGAAAAGTGTTTACCTAAAAATAACTTATTCCAAAAGATGAATCTAAATAGGATAAATTGAACTTGAACACCAGGATCAAAGTTATTATTTAAATCTTGCGAGAATTCGTGCAGGATTTTTGGTGCTTCATTATCAAAATGTTGGTTTCAATTTATAAAAGAAAGTTTTCCCCACACTGTGTTTTACAAACGCCAAATGAGATTTTGTTGTCGATAATTATTTTTGTTGTTTTTTTTTGTCGAAATATTTTATGTTGCAGAAAAAATTTTTTACATAAAAAATTTCACGTTTTTAACATATTCTGGTTTATTGAAGTCGTAAGAATATAGCCAAAAATATCGCCAAGGAGTTCAAATATCGCCAAAGAGTTCAAATATTGCCAATCGTCATTTCAAAATGTTCATCGCCAAATACTAATTTTAGTCGTGACGTTTGGCGAGATATCGCCATATCTGACAATACTGTAGTGAACGTTCTTATTATAAACTTTATTGCATCGATATCATTTGTTTAAAAAAAAATTAAAAAATAACTTGTTCATTAATTATCCGGCTGTTGTTGCTCATTACCTCTTGAAAAGTCCAAAATTAGGGTGGCATTGCCTGAAGTAATTAGTACGTTGACTACGAAACCGAAGGTCCTCGGTTCAATCCCTGTATCCAACAGTAATTAAATAACAACAGCATACATTTTTCTGATGTGCATTAGTGTCCCTTTGTATCAGTTGTTGTAGGAAAGTTCAAGTGATGAAGGCATAGCCACTGGTCACTGAACTATACCAAGTTCAGCAGATACTAATCCTAATGCAACATCAGAGCACCCTCCTTCGTTGTGTAGCAGAATCATCGGCGAAGTAAAATAACCAATAAACTATGGCTACTAAGCACAGCTTCAAAAAATTAATACGCCCCATTTAACATCAGAGTACCGCTGCAACACTGCATTATTAAAAACGTGCGAAAAGCAGAGTTGTAAAAGAATGAAGCTTTCCTCATTAATTGCCTGAGTGTTACTTCTCTTAAAAAAAAAATACACACTTATTGATATTTGGAAGTAGAAAAACAGGAGTTTGTAAATAACTACTTCCAATTTTTTCACTGAGGCTGTTGATGTTCGTAAAATGATATAAAATTCCTTGATCAAATAGGCAAATTACAAATAATTTAATCTTAAACTAGCTTATTTAGTTTGCGATTCATAATATATGATTATATCCTTAACAATGTTATGCAAATACGTTAATAGAAACATTTATTTTAGTTTTTGCTGTGAAATAATTTTAAGCACAAAGTTTGTGCGGGTTCTTCAATATAGATTTTGAACAAACAACCTCCTTTTTTCTTATTGTATTTTACTATAAAAGCATTGCTGCTAAAGAAGAAGTTAAAAATTTTTGTGTTATATTCCATAAATCGTTTTGTTAAAAAAATTTTCAAAATAAAAAAATTTTATCAAGTTTTTCCCTCTACCGAAATTCCGGTGAGAGCTTCTACCATTTAATTCTACCATTCCGCTTTAATTCTGCCATTGTAATTGAACTTTGAAATTTAAAGTTTATGAAAAAAGAATATCTAAAAAATTTAAATAAATATTCCATTTTATGAAATCAATATTTTATTTACTAAGTTATTTCTTATATTTCTCATTCCACATTTAATTTTTAGGAAAAATGAAATATTACATAGTGTTTAGTTTGTAGTTATCAACAAATTTATTTTAACATTAAAAATATAATTCTAGCTCTACATTGAAACGTGGAAAAAATCTTAAAATTTTTTATTAATCTTCTAAAGATTTTCCAAGGAATTGTAATTAGAATATATCTTTTGTTTTCCCCACACAATTGTTGTCGTATTACCATAGTCATAAAAAAGAATACAAAAGAAATTTTATTACCTTCATCAATATTAAATTGTATGTTTAATTTTCTTTTGTTATTTCTTCGCCATTATTTTCTAATTTTTTCATATAAATATTTGATTTCTAAAGAAAATACGAAAAAACTTTGGTCATAAAACTTGGTTTGAAATTACAATAAAAATTAGTAAGTAAATAAGTTTACCTAATACAAAATTGTTCACACATTTATATGCATAAAAAATTTTCAACATCATATTAATACAAATATAAAAATGATGCAGGTCAAGACTTATACTGCAGGTCAAGACTTATACCGAGGGTCATATTATTGTAAGTATGTTGAGTGAGAAAGGCAAATTGTTTTTTCTGAAGAGTTTTTAGTAATAAATAGGAATGTTGACTGAATATTATATTTTACTGTAACTTTCGATAAAAACATTTGTATAATGGCATCTTATTTTGTGTAAAGTTAACATGATTATGGCTAATATGCTCCAAATTAAAGTGAATGTATTGCTGATTTGAAAGTGCCTAATTCGATAAAACTGCTTTTGAGCATTACAGACATTTCACAATACAATTGGAGTTTTTCTATGCACTACACAATATACAAAATATACTAAAAAAATCATTTATAGGCAGATTTTGTAAAAAATTTCGTTTCTAAACGTTTTAAATTTATATGAAAAAAAAATACAAATCGCCTTAAAAAATTTCAAAAGGAAAAAAAATTAGTATTTACAAAACCTACCTGTTAAATTATCGGCCATGTTCTACCATTTCGCTTTGAAAACGCAAAGTTTATAAAACAGAAAACACTGTTCTATTTATCAGATAATTTATGAAATCTTAAAACCCAATAAAAAGCTGCAATAAGTGAGCTTTTTTGTTAATTTTTTTCCCAGAAATTTTGTCGGTTTTAAAACGAATTCAAAAGAAATCTGATTTCTCTAAAAGCAAAGAAATATTTGTTCTATTCGTTAAATTTATCGTGTACTTCTTCCATTTTATGGAGTATATAATCGTCCTTCAGAGCTGATAAATCGAAGAGCAATACATCGTGTGATTTAACCATGTTGAATTATTTTCTTTGAGGTGATGTTAAATTACTTGTCTGCGTTGATTAACCACAAGGAATTGAACACTTGGAAAGCAACATTCAAAGAATTACTGGAGAAATACGGCCGCAAATACTGCGAAAAGTTGTTGAAAATTGCTGTTCTAGATTGCGCTGTCTATGCGCCAGCCGTGGCGCCACATAGCAGAAATCATATTTAAACATTTCATTGATATTACAAATATATTTCCTTGTAATATTATGATTTAAACTTGTATTACTCAATAAAAAAAAAAACACCCTTAAGGACTAGCACTCAGGAAAAGGATCTTATTTATGCATTGCATTTGTTCATGAACCAAAAAAAAAACTAAAAACTAAACTATGAAGGATAGGAAGTAGCCCTTGTAGATTAACGTGAGCACCTGGTTTTACGTACTTATCTTACGGTGATCTAAACACCGGGCGTAGGTAAGACGCCAACCATCGCCCCCATGCACCCTTTAGAGTGAACCATGTACCCACTCCACAAGGTTGAAATCTTTGAATATAGTTATCCCTGTTCTATTTTCAAGTAACTTGCTGAGGTACTTCGAGCTATTTAAACTCTTTGCCTTAATGACTTTGTCAGTACAGTACTATCTGTTGTAAGGCAACAGCACCTAGAATAGTATCTGGCTGGCCACGTTACGCCAATCACTAGCATTGATTTAACACTGGGAAGCCAATACTATTCTCCCAGGATTTTTGGTAGCAACCACAGCCATCACGTACGATTCTCCAAGCTCTCACGCCACAAGTGTTATGTATACACCCACACCGGCGTCTACTAGAGAATTCCTCACAATTGCCGGCACAGCTAAACCACGCAACACAGATGCTTACATAAATGTGTCGCCAACAATCCAGTGCCTACTCCACACAGCTCAAAATCATCCCTTTAACCCCGTGGGTTAGGACAAACTCGACCTTTTAGCAAAGGATCCTGACGACTGCTACATACACCCAAACACCTAGAGCAGCTCGGCTGTCGGGCAACCGGCACCCGTGGAACCAGAAGTAGCCTCTGGTGAGACCTCGAAGTTCCACCATAAAGGTTTAACCTCTATTGTCTTTTGAACTCAGGGGCAGTTCCAGATGACGCTGCATCTAGTTGATAGCAACAGACCTATTTTGCTTTTATTAATATATACACATCCTTTGCTCTGTTGCCAGAGATTGGGTAGTAACACATACATAAGTTCTATGGATAATGTACCAAAGGTACGTCAACGGGAAAAGCCACATCACCCCAGCTGGAGCCCGGGATTGCCACACCCGTAATCAAAAATGGAGGGGGGAGGAATTTAACGTGACAGGAAGGACCTTTTTTTATCTAGTTTGTAACACATATGAACTAAACGTTAAAAATTAATTCTCCACAATAATACATACAGTCGAACTTCCATAACTAGAATCACCATTATCCCAAAAAAAAAACTTCGACTTACGGAGACTTCAAGTTACAGAATTGTATGTGATTTGTTCTTTTAACACTACTGCCAACCAAATCAGTTCGAGTTAGAGAAGTTCGAGTTATGGAAGTTCGACTGTATTTCAATTTACTAGACCAATGTTTTGGCTGTCAAAATAACCGGGTTTTCCGGAAAACGTTCTCTGAACTCATTAAAATATACTTAAATATAGTATCAGCAGAACAAAAAAAAACCGGTGCCTATTTTTCTTACTTCTACTTGCAAATGTAGTTTCTATCTTAATTTTTTCTTGGTTTTGTCATTTCCCAATAATCAAAAATATTTTATTGAAAATTAAATTTTTGTTTTTTATTAATCACTATAATTCTTTATGTGCATTTACATTACATTACATTTGATTTATATGATTTTATTCAAGGACAAACATAGTTTTCTATAAAATAAGTTGTATTGAAAAGTAAACTGCTTACTAAAGGTTTTTTATTCTTTTTACAACATTTTGTTAAATTTTCTCTAACTACTTTGTGGTTGTTCTTTTTACAATGTGCAACAAATTGTAAGAAATATATTTTAAGTTTTTTTTTTAACTCAATGTCTAGCAAAATAGTTTGCAAAAATGCATAAAAATTAAACAAGAAATGGTTTTTGTATAAAGTTCATTAACTGGCACAACCATAAAAAGTTATATTTTATGCAAGTAATGCACATTTATGCATGAAATATAAGTGATTTACTCAATAACTAAGAATCACCCACGTCTACACTCACATAAATTTGTTTAATTCTCTTCCTAAACATGTTTTTTGCAACAATACCCAGCAAAAATTTTTCAAGATTTTGTAATGGGTAGTACCCTTTTAATGGCTTACAAAGTAATGAATGGTACTTATTTATATCATTACTTGAAAGTACTTCTTGTAGTACTTTCCAGTTAATAATGAAGTTTATATAGAGAAAAATTTATTACAAAATTTAAGTATTTTTCCATATTATTCAATATACATATTCAGATTTTTTTTTTTTTGCAAAATTATGATTTTTACAAAATTATATTTATTTTTATTAGCAAATAAATTATTTTTCAACAATTTTTTATTTTTCATTAAATTTTGAATACGTTTAGGCAATCAGTAATCTATTAACTTTTGGATATTTGTAGGCAAAAAGTATAGGGTACCGCATACTTTTTGAACTTCTCAAACAAAAATAATGGGTTATTCAGTCAAATTGTATGTACTTACGACTGAATAGTACATACACTTTTTTGCATTCTAGTAAGCAAACTTTTTTGCTGGGTATGTGCGTATATATTTTACTTATTTTCTATCTTCCATTTTTTCACTATTTGATTCGTACTAAAGCAATATATGAAATCTCTAAATAATTTAATGAATCACATCTAGCAACTTTATTATAAAAAAAATATATGTATACATATATTTCGTTTTTACTTAAAAGTTTTCTATACATATAATTCTCGTACAGCAAATTTGTTTTAAATCTACATATTTAAGTAATATTTCTTTTTCTTGTCAGCGTTATATTTCGTATTTACCTCGCTCATACACATAAACGTTCTCAAATATTTCTGCTTTTCATAAATATCTTTTGCCTTGTGATATTTAAATTTTTATCTTAGATTTGGTGCAAACATATGTATGTAATATTATCCGATACGATGTGATACTCTTTTACACTCCACTATTTTCCATATTTTCTTATCAGTTGCATCTTTCACCAAATTGCCGGCTTGTGCTAAAAAAAATTAATACAGCACAAGTGGTTTTTGAACACTTAACATTCAAATATATGAACGTATGCTCACACCAACTTCACAAACACCTTTTTCTTAAGTAATGTTTATTGTGAAAAAAATATATGGATTTTCCATATTTTCTTTTTTACTTATTTAATTTTTTTTATTTAAATTTATCATTTTAATCGCACCCACTTTTTTTTATTAAAAAACAAAAATTTTTTTATACATTGTATTTACAATTTCTTTAATCCACAAAATATCTTTAAGATATTTCTTTTCAAAAGTATTCCGTCACTACGTACTAGACGTTGCTTACGCTTTGAGTTACCGCTAAGTACTAATTTTGAAAATATTTTTTTTCGCCACATCATCTGTTTGGCTGCCTTCGTTAGTATTTGTAGTACAATTTACCTCGTGCTGTTGAAAAGTTTACATGTTGCTGTAACATTCTAGTTCGGTATATTAATGTTAACATTGCAATGTTAATAATAACAGTAACTACTGCACATCTGTGTGAAGGCGAAATAATATCCCAACAGTTTAGGGATATTTTTTATTTTAAGTGAAAATACTCTCCTTTAAATGTTAGGAAAGGCATCCACAAAGTGTTTTTTTCGACAGAATATGAAAGAATTTTGCAAATGTGGATTGCAAGAGCACTGCTAAGTTGTTTAAGAGAGTTTAAGGGAATATTTAATAGAATTATGCTAAATTACTAATGTAGTTAAAATATCCTCTTGGTATAGAAAAAGATAATTTTGGATAGCAATCCTATAAAGAAGTGTGAGTATGCCTTAGTTAGTACAATCAGTATAATTGAACTATGAAAATTCTTGCAAAATATTAAACTATTATTGGGATCATAAAACAACTCCAACTACTTATTTAGAGTAAATTTTTTTTCTAAATTTTATAGTCGGCTACTTCTGCATATGTCGTCCAATACGTCCAATTCTCATGTATGGCGTGGATACCATCCACATAAATGTGGATGAATGGAACTCCAGGTAGAAGAAAAAGTGTTGATTTTTATACGGACGGCTCCAAAACACAGGAAGGTGTGGGCTATGGGGTCTTTTCGAGGGCTTTAGGTCTTCGTATTGCAAGGCGACTTCCGGATCACTGCAGTGTCTTTCAGGCAGAGATCCTTACTATAAGAGAAGTTGCGAATTGGTTGAGAGTGAATGTCACTTCAACGACTTTGATTAACATTTACACCGATAGTCGAGCAGCTATTATGGCCCTAGAATCCCCGCTTCTAAGAACAACAACAGCCCTCGACTGCCGATCATCTCTAAATGAGATGGCAGAGCAGTTTGATATTAGGATCATCTGTTTCCCGGGGCATAGAGGCTTTCAGGGGAACTCTGGGGCTGACGAGCTTGCTAGAATTGGGACAACCTTACATGTTCCACCGGATTTGGAATGTGTAGGTCTACCCCTACTCTCTTGCAAACACAACGATTTTTGCCGCAGCTGCCAAGACATCGATGAAGAGGAAAGCATAGAACATTTTCTTTGTCACTGCCCTGGACTTGCAGGAAAGAGAATGGCCACAATGGGCGCTCTTGAATTCAGGGAACTTTCTGGCGTTGCTAGTGTTGAACTTCAACGTATTAGTAGCTTTATACTGAGCTCTGGATGGTTCGACGGTGGGGACTCCGCATAAGCAGAGTCTCCGTGGCATCACAATGGACCAAAACGGTCTAAGTGAGTCCGGCTTTCGGACTGCCACCTCCACCTGCCTACCTACCTACTTCTGCATGTTTGAAAAGGAGCAAAGAAATTTGTTCCTTATATTTTCGAATTTTTGGAAGCACTCCAAATAAAAGAAAAAATCTGGATTTGATAGTCTCCGGAATATTCATTTAACAGAACCTTATATGTAAAAAAACATACTTTCATATTTTACATATCGTCGGCTTAGAGTGTAAATCTGCTAAGTCCACGTTGTATAAAATATGAAATTTTAGTGCGTTCAAAAGAGAAAGGGCCGCCGCATCTACTGCTTAAAATATTTATTTGAATTTTAAACTCTACATGTCGAAATAAACATAATTTATCAGGCTTATTTCTTAAGCTATATATAGAAATGGTTTACAGTATTTTGTCTCTCCTGTAAAATTTGTTTAAAGTGAGTTAGCAGCATTACACTCTAAAGTGGCCCACCCACTTGCAATATATATGTGCAATTTTTCGTATTGTAGAAAAATATCGCCAATGTGTTTGTGATATTCGAAGGTGGCCAATATATTGGCGAATATCAAAAAACTTTTGATATTTATTTTGTAAAAATGAATAAAGTTAGAAGTTATATTTTTTTTAACTAACACAACCCACGAAGCGATTAGCTTGTCTGTGTAAAACACCCAGCGTCTGTGGCGGGAATTGCATCCACGACCTTTGGACTGAGAGGCTAGCATCGCTACCACTCAGCCACAGGGGCAACATTGTTCAATGTTGTTTACTTTTTCACTACCCGGAAAACTGGGCAATATTTTCTTTAAAAAGGTTCTGCTATTTATTGCATAGTGTAGGCCAAACCCACAATAATATGTTTATTGTACAACAACATAGGCAATAATATTGTATAATGTATGGATGCGCCGCTTAAGCCGGCGATATTTACAACAGAGATGTATTTTTTTACTCGTATGTATTATTTGGTATTATGTATTAAATTTTCATGCGCAACAACTGATGGAAATTGTGCGTATGAGTAATATTAAATGTTTATGTATCAAGTATTCGCTGAATAAAAGTTACTGGGCCGTAGTCCAATCAAAACATATTGAAAACATCTTAAAGGTTTAAAAACTGCTTGTATAGTTATTCACATAGGTACAGCAAAAGAAGTCTCAAAAGAAGACAATTGGGACTAGTTTAATGTCTCCATTGTCTTATTTCTTGTAATTATAGATCTTATAAAATTCTGCAAAAACATGCTTGCAGGAATTACTAATTACACCACTTTAATTGTTGTATTTTTTTTAAAAATTGGCACAGAACTTGGGAGATTTAACTATCACCAGATTGCCAGCTTATAATGTTTTATTACATTTTTTAAATTAAATAATGAAGCCACGTTTATTAATTAATAAACAATTTTTATTCTAATAATAATTGAAACTATTGAACTTAAGCCTGTTTATATTTATTAACTTTAATAGAAACTTATTTTAGATACAGATATTTGAAAAATCTTATATATATTTTTTCTAGTTTTTTCGTTACATAACAGAGATACGAAAAGGGTCTTCCAGCAGGGTCTTTGGAAATCTGTTAGTTGGTAGCTACCAATTTTTTGAAGATATATCATTTGAATTTTTAAAATTGCTGTCATATATTCAATCGCTTTGGTTAAAGCCGTAAACAACATGTTCAAATGATAAAATTATTGGGTGTTCTGTTTGGATACAATACTGCAAGACTCACACATTTTACGCCTTGGGCACTGGAGGTCTGCTCCCTACTCATTTCTTTTGGAAATAATTGGATTATATGAATAATAACAACATTTAGTTTTAATATGACGAAGATAGTTGCCATACAGCTGATGCCACCTGGAATACTCTGCTTTAGCAATTTGAGGCCATTGCCACATTACGTGGAGCTTACACGAATTGGAAATTTTAAATGCAAACCATCCAGCAAAGCTGGGGCAGATAATAGCACGATATTATATTCCATTTAAAATCTCTTTTAAACAAAAGCAAATTGGCAATGATACCAAGACACAATAGGCTTTATTACGAGTGTCGTATAACGACTACGACTGTTTCGTACTAGACTAAAGAACATTGCAACCAGTTATTCTTTAATCTAGTACAAAATTGTCGTAGTGCTAGTCGAAATACGACACTCGTCATTAAGCCCATTTTGTGTTATTTAAATTTAAATCTAGAAATCACTAAATAGACGCTCACTTATATTACAAGAGTTTGTTATGAGAAAGAGTTGCTTTCATAGATCAATATCTTTTTATAAGAAATAGTAATTTTAAGTTCTTCTTTAAAACACATGTGGTCTCCATTTTTGGCTCTTCAACTTTATATGGTACTCAAACAGATTCATAAGTACAAAACCAGTTTGCTAAAACAATTGTAAATCTGTTCTTTAATAGCAGCATATAAACATTTTTCACAGCACTTATTAAATTAATATTGAAAATAATTATTATCTTATATTTATGGTTCTTATCATTTGTATTTCATGCGTACAGAAATAATAAAATAAAACACAACAATTGTAACAAGAGGTTGTTTGCACCTTTTTATCCTCACAGGACGTAAAAGTTTCAATTTCGTGCATGTTTATGCTTGTATTTATTAAAAAAAAGTAAATTTTTATTTTCTTTACGATTCAAGGTTTTTATAGCCATGGCATACAAAAAACACAAAAAATATAATACAATCCATATTATTTAGATTGCTATTAAATTAATATTTGAAAGCGTTTATTTGCCTAAACACTTGAGGATTGTTTTATTTTCTTTTTCGTTTAGTGTATTGTAAGATTTCAAGATATATACATATATATATGGCAAAGCTATTAAAGAAGAAAAAAATATGGGTTAATATTTCAATAGCCAATTCCAAAGAAATGGAATTTTTGAGGTAACGATCTAGAATTAAGCCTGTTATCGTGTAAAAATTGTCGACAAATATCTTGTTTACTTAAGTCTTGAAATCACAATAAAATTTTCTTTTCTCTTTAAGTTGTATACAAATTGAAAACTTTAAACTCGTTTTCTGGCAAAATAGTTCTTGTGAGTTTTAACGTTGTTTGAGTAAATGAGCGATATTTATATACAATGATATATGAGGCCTAAAGCTACACTAATACATTACTTTAAAACAATAATAGCTATTAGGTTGGCTACTAAAATAGAATGCTTAAGTCTAAAACTTCACACTGATAAGAAAATAAAAAATTAATTTAACTTAGTCATAAAAGGAATACAAAAAGGTTTTGTTTGTCAACCTTTCTTAAAAAACGAAACAAATATCAAACAAACAAATGTCACCTTTTTATTACATGCTTGAAATTTTTTTCATTTTACTTTCTTTTTATATTCGAAAATGGCCCACACCGATAAAGGTAAAAATATGACAAGCATTAAGGTAAGGAAAGAACAACAAAAATAGTTATATTACTTGTTTACTGAACGTGTCGAAGTTAAAGTTCTACAAAAATAAAAATTGTATTTATAGGCGCACATGTTTTGGTCAAGATAATGCTTTCGACATTTGTTAAAGTAGAGAAAAAAAAATATGTTTACTATTGTAAATACAGCGAGAAACATGACAAGCTACAGAAATATATCTAGATATAAGAAATAACAGCATAACTATAATTTGGTTGATTAAGAAAAATGTGACCATCTCGCTTTTTGTTGTAGTTAAAAACACAACAACTTCTAAATGCCCGTACGAAATATCTCCCAGGGATATAAGTCTCATAACAAATATGCAACAACTACTAAAAAAGCTTTCGTACATTTTAAGCGTTACACTTAACTCTCTTTTTACACGGTCCTCTTTTACACGATTTTGAAATTATACGGTTCAAAAGATAAAAACAAGTGATTTATTTTGCACGAATTTTTTGAACTTTAATGATATTTTTTTTCACCCCCTGTTTCTCTAAATTCGAACGATAGATTTGATCGAATATTAATATTAGAAACAAAAACAAGTTTCAATATTCTTATGAATTGAATAGGCTAATGTTCGTAACGCTTTTTAAGCCAAATTACATGTGATAATTATTAATGAACAAATAACATCAAAGTTAGTTGTAAATATTCTGACAACAACACATAGTTGAACGGAACAGCCAGCCGTTTTTCGAAGGCCACTAAACCTTACTCATCAGCGTTCTTCTGTGTTTTGGTCCACTGTGTGTGGTGTCAGTTGATGTAGATGTCTGCCTTATAACGAAACTTTATGGCAAATGGAATATGTGAATTGGTTTGATTCATTGCATTTTTCAATTTGCTCATATATATGTTAAGTCATGAAGGCTCAAAATTTACCATCTTCCATATATATTACAACAGTCTTGTTCCTTACTAACTATGCACATGTTTTTGTTAATTTGCTTATTTTTGTTCTACTTAAGACAAACTTTTTTGGTTTGTTACTGTTAAGTATATTTTTAATTTAATTTTTGCCACAAGCCAATGACTATTAATTTTAGTTAATTTAATTATTTTCCGAACTGTATTTGTTTCTATATTCTTATGAATTGAATAGGCTAATGTTCGTAACGCTTTTTAAGCCAAATTTCAGTTTTTTGTTTTTGTTTTTTAATATAAATGTTCAATCGAATCTTTCGTTCGCATTTAGAGAAACAGGCCCTTATATACAGCGTGTTTTTTTTAGAGTGTCTCAACTTTAAATTGGCAACACTGCTTTATTTGAGCACCCATTTAACAGCTGATAGTTGCTTTTTGTTAAGTTTGCTGTGAAATTTCATTTTGAATCGACTTACAGCAGAGCAACGCGTACAATTTGAAAAAATTTAGAAATTGTATTTCACGATGAAGTCCATTTCTGGTTGAATGGGTACGTAAATAAGGAGAGTTGTCGCATTTAGAGTAAGAAGAATCCACAAGCTTTTGTCGAAACACCATTACATGCACATAAAATTGCTATTTGGTGCGCTTTATGGGCTAGCGGAGTCATTGGCCCATATGTCTTCAAAAACGGCGATTGCCATAACTTTACTGTCAATGGTAAACGGTTGAAAGTTGGTGAAAACTTGTTGAAAATTAGTATTTCAGATTGTGCCTACTACGTGCCAGCCGTCGTAGCTACATGGCAGAAATCATATTTAAACCATAGCTGTTAGGTAATGACTAGTAATCGTAATGATTACTAATTTGATTACTTTTATTTTAACGGTGAAGTAATGATTAAATTACGATTATATTCAGTTTCGCACGATTACTAATTAATTACGATTACTAATTATGGAAAAGAAATCAGAATTATTTAAAATTACTAAAAAATAGTCAAAAAGAATCAAAAGTAATCAAAAAAAAAAACCGATTACTTATAAGAATTACTTTTGATTATTTTTGATTATTTATTAAGAATCAAAAATCAAAAGAAAGTAGTCGGATTTTTATTGATTACTTTTGATTCTTTTTGATTATTTTTAGTAATTTTAAGTAATTCAGATTACTTTTCGATTATTAGTAATCCTAATCAATTATTTATCAGCAATTCTTTTGAAGGCAATTATATAATCATTACAATTCTTTTTAAAATGTAATCTAATTGATTACTAATCATAATCTAAATTTAACAGCTCTGATTTAAACATTAATTTTATAAAATTTTCTTTCCGGTAAAGCCCGTTTCATTGATATTAAAAATATATTTCATTGTTTTATTATGATTTAAACCTTTGTCACTTCACAACAAAAAAACATCCTTTACATGTATGTATGTAAATATTTAGACATAAATATTGACTATCTACTGATGGTTTTTTTAATCCTGTTTGTAATAAGTGTGCATTATATACGAAACCGAGGAGTAACTGCAACATTTACTTTTAGTTTTAGGGCCTAATTCATAAAAAATATTTTGATTTTATAAAAGGTTTATTAATCAAATTTCCATAGAAAATTTGTTTCATAAACCTCTTATTAAACAGAAATATTTTTTATGAATAAGGCAGTTAATCTTTAAAGCTTGAAAGGAACTTTTATTTGATGTTTCTTATAGAAATGAATTGTTTTTTTAATTTATATTTATTTTTTAATAAAACTTTTTGAAAATCTATTTTTTGCACGTGTTTCTCAGTTAATACGTGGATTTTTTTCCAACTTGCACGAATTTTTAAGGACATGGATCGTACCACTAAATGTTCCATATCGTCGGCTAAGGGTGTCAACTTATTAACTCACTTCAACCATATTTTACAGGAGAGACAAAATACTGTTAATACATACCCTAAAAAATTAGTCTAATATATTAAGTGTTTTCGATCTGTAGAGCTTTAAATTAAATTATATATTTTAGCCAGTCGATGAGGCGTCTGATTCTGTCTCGAATGACACTGAAATGTCGTTTATTATAAAAAGTAAATTTAGCAGATTAACACTCTAAGCCGACGATATGTTGCATGTACTTAGTTACGATTTTTTTTTTTGCACAATTTCCTTAGGAATGTATTCACCGTGTAAAATAAGAGTTGAGTGTATTTCATAGAGGAGTAATTTTAAAATTTAAAAAAAAAATTTCGGTTTATTTTTTGAAAAATGAATTTATAGTAGAGTTCGACCGATTAATCGGCTTCGGCTTCGGCCTTCGGCCAAAAATTGGTAATCGGCCAATATTCGGCCTATGGCAAAAATCGGCCGATTAGCCGAAGCCGAATATTTTTCATTCCAAGCTTGAAAAATAACATTATTTTTGGTCGTTGATCGCCGACAGTTTCTATTGTGTTTAACGTTTTGAAAGGGTTGCTTTGAAATACAATCCTGTTGCTTTCTATTTTCTTTTACTTGGACGTTCTTGTGAGTGATCATATGAAAAATAAATCTAGAAATTGCAAAATAGTTTTATTTTTCTTGTTATGTATCCAATAGATATTACAGCTATTTCAGTGATCTCAAAAAAGCAAACTTTTTTCTTAGTTCATATAAAACAAGTATCATTTTTAAAATTTAAAACATTCGGCTTCGGCTTCGGTTTTGGCCGAAGTTTAGGATTTTAGCCGAAGTTCGGCTTCGGCCAAAAAAAAACGCCTTCGGTCGATCTCTAATTTATAGGGTATTTGCACCTGCACAAAATCTGGGAGACTTTAATTAAATTTTTGTAAAAATCTGTACCGTTTACACTAAATTTTATCGGCATTCATTAAGACTTTTTTTACCCAAAAAAAACCCATTAACTGAAAAATTTCTAAAACTACAACGAAACAATTGCAATGTAGCGAATTCGCACACCTTTTCAAGCAGACCGAAGCTAATTTAATCATTTTTTTTATATAAATATTATGTAAAGGGTATTGAAAATGAAATAAAAATATTAGATTTTATGTAGATTTTCTACAAATGAACTCACAAACTAGAAATCTAGTACAAAGCAGCTAGATTTAGCTGGAAATCTCATAAGTACTAGATTTTGAGACAATGACAGAAAATATTTTCTATTTCTGGCTCTTCAGGCGTTTGTTTTGAACAAACTGTGGCTCCTATTAAAGTTTCCCAATTAGAACATTAAAAGCAAATTCTTATGTCCTTGGATTTCACATTTTACGAGCTCAATTTTGTTGCTTAGTGTTGTTATAACTCAGTTTTGTTTTCTATTGCTGCAACTTTATCTTAAAAGGTATGAATATCATATAATCTCTATTAAAAAGGCAATTAAATTTTTTTCGGTTGAATTAGTTTAAATATATAAACTTTCCAGCACATAATGGTGATAGATGATGATAAGATAAGCTTAAACTTTGCAGAGCAAAACTTTAACCAGATTTTTGCAAAACTTTTGCTTATTTAGCCTGCTTAAACATCTTATATATACAAGAGTAAGGAGGTAACAAAAAATATATGTTACTGAAAGCAACTGCAAAATATTTCATTTTTCTATAAACACTAAAATAGCTCCCTTGTACATAGAACACCTTCACTGTTAAAGCTTTTAAGCAAAAATGCTTGCAAGTATTCTTTTTTTTTTGTGACATCCTGCTTAAAACTTTTAAATGTGCAGTGAACGTTTTCATCATAAAAGCGAAACTAAAACTTTCGTGTTTGCATATTTTTAAAAATAAATTTTACATTTTGTAGTGTTCATATGAATTATGCTCATGTATTGTATGGAAAAAGTTTTGGCTGCTTAATGACAAATTTTCACAAATGCTGAAAACTAGCTTTGTAAAGAAAACTTTAGTACTTAGAAGAGAGTTTAATATTTATTTTGTTTTTTTCTATTCAACGTCAGCATGGATTAGGATAAATTTGTAGAAAATTTCAAAAACTTCATTTAAGTTGTATGCAGTAAAGTGTTCAGGTAACAGATTTTACTGAGATTTATACGAGAAAATATTTTTTTGTAATAAAAAAAAATACTGCTAAGTGAAACATGCTGGCTTTTTTTAAAATTTTCTTAAAATAGTGAAAATTTGCAGCAAATGTCTTAAAAGATATTTATAAAAAGAAAAACTTTACTCGATTTTTAGTTTGTTAAGCAACAAACGTTTTCCTAATTAAATTAATTTTCTGCTTTCATATAAAAGTTTTCTTTTATCTTTTTTAAACTATTGTTAAGCAATACAATTTAACAGAAACTTTATTTTATCTGTGACTTTTAATGACAATTAAAATGCCAGCGACAAGTTGTAAAGCTGAACTATTTTGCAGTTTTGCTGAAAGGAAAATAGGGATAAAGAAACAAAAGCTAGAAATGTTTAATTGATCCTGCAATAAAAAATATAAATTATAAATGAATTTGCAATATCAAAAATGCAAGTTACCATATTTTTTCTGTCTGTAAGGAACACTGTTCTATAGACCTAAATTAAATAAATAAACAAATAAAAAAGCCCTGAATATTAACTATGGCCAAACTCTTCTTCTGAAGTAAAAGACGTATTCATCAATAATATTAATAATAATAATACTATTTTGCTTAAATTTTCTTATGCATTATTTTTCATCTGCATAAGAGACGGTTTTTATCTCAAATATAAAATATCTATGAAAGCAGTACAGTGTGTTTAAAAGGAAACAACTTAAAGCTGCTGTTATAGTTTCAACTATTGATTTATTTACACATAACGGCTTGCGGTAACTAAACTATTGTAACTTAAGAGAAAACTTTTTTAATACAAAATTCTATGAAAATTATTTGTAAGAAAATATGATGTAAACAATTTACATGCCTTGTAGTTTACTTACAAAAAGTTAAAATATTGTGTTAAAAAAAGCTGCAGCCATAAATGAATATATTTTGTTGAAAATATATGGCACAGTTATTGAAACAAATTTTGCGCGGCTTGTTGCTTGACACTTATTTTGGAACAACAAATATTTTTTAAGTAAAATTAGTTCATTTTATTTGTATTGCATTTTAAAAAAATTGTTGGTGTTACAAAAATAAATTCAGTAAATTGTGACTGTGACTACCACACGAAAGCTTCCGTACGGACACTACATCCCAGTAAAAAAAGACACTCCAAAAAAGTCATGAAAATGTAGAGTTTGCGATCTGGAAGTAGTGCAAATTTCGATCCGATCTAATGATTTTTACATACGGTTGTCATTGCAAGAAGTTCTCTTTTTCGATGCCTGGTCACCGAATTGGAAGCGATTTTGAGAAAAATTTCCTTTTTTGTGTTCTATGATAATATTTTCATCTAGGAAAAATGGTCAATAGTTACCTATTTAAACAATTAGTTTCTGTTTATAGGAATTTAAGCACGAAACAGTATTTTCATGTAAATTTAAGCAAATAACTTTAAAATTTTAGACCAAAATTAGTTCATAAGTTTCTTCAAAAAAATCGATTTTTTTAAAATTCTGGTGAGTAGTTTCTAAAACTATAGAGGAATTACAAGGTTTTGTATGACTAAAATAAACTTCTATTTGGTTTTCTACTAACTATCGACAAATTAAAAACATCGATTTTTTGGAAGCAATGAAAATGTAGTTCCTTTAGAATGACTTCCAATTTTTTTTACTGGGATATATAATACTATACAAACTTAAGCCTTTATAATGGAATATCTTACATAATGTAGAAATTAAAAAAAAATGAGTACCTTTTTCCAGTTTTTTGTCGATTTTTCTAGTTTTGGCGATTTTTCTTATTTTTGACGATTTTTCTTACTTTTAACGGTTTTTACGTATTTGGGGTTTTTTCGGTTCTTAGCGTTTTTTTTATTTCGGTTTTTACGTTTTTGAGGTTTTTTCTGTTTTTAGCGTTTTTTGTTGATTTCGGCAACTTTTTCGGTTAATGGCAAATTATTTTAATTTTTAGCGATTTTTTTTAGTTTGGCGCTTTTTTCATTTCGATGTTTTTTTCGGTTTATGGTTTTTTTTTTTGGTTTGGAGATTTTTTTAATTTTGGGATTTTTTTTATTTAAGCAATTTTGAGAGCTTCAAGGTTTTACGTTCTTTTCGTTTTTAGCCTTTTTTTAATTTCGGTTTTTACGGTTTTGGGGTTTTTTGCGTTTGTTTAATTTCAGATTTTTTTGTTTTTTTTTAAATTTATTAAATTTTTTGGCGATTTTTCGGTTTATTTATATTTTTTTTTTCGATTTGGAGATTTGTTAGTTTTGGAATTCTTTTAGTTTTAGCGTTTTTGAGAGTTTCATGCTTTTACGTTTTTGGAGTTTTTTGTTTTTGTTTTTTTGCGTTTTTGAATTTCGGTTTTTACGTTTTTGTCGTTTTTTCGGTTTTTAGCGTTTTTTTAATTTCGAAAATTTTTTCGTTTTTTTTGGCAACTTATTTTAATTTTTAGCGATTTTTTTAGTTTGGCGCTTTTTTCGTTTCGACAATTTTTTCGGATTATGGCGATTTTTTGGGTTTGGCGATTTTTTAATTTTGGGATTTTTTAGTTTTAGTGTTTTCTAGAGTTTCAAGGTTTTACGTTTTTTTGGGTTTTTTTCGGTTTTAGCGTTTTTTTTAATTTCGGCAAATTTTTCGTTTTTTGGCAATTTATTTTAATATTTCGCGATTTTTCTTATTTTTGGCTCTTTTTTCTTTTCGACGATTTTTTTTCGGTTAATGGCGACTTTTTTCGGTTTGGCGATTTTTTAATTTTGGGAATTTTCAGTTTTAACGCTTTTGAGATTTTCAAGGTTTTATTTTTTTTTGTTGTTTTTTTCGGTTTTTAGCGCTTTTTTTCATTTCGGCATTTTTTTCGTTTTTTTGGCAACTTATTTTAGTTTTTAGCAACTTTTTTTAGTTTGGGGCTTTTTCATTTCGATTATTTTTTCGGTTTGGCGATTTTTTGACTTTAGGATTTTTTAGTTTTAGTGTTTTTGAGATTTTCAAGGGTTTGCCTCTCCCGATTTCCAAGATGCAGCAAGTTGTCAGAATTAGATAGTCAAAATTACATTAACTTCTATCCGTTACCCTTTGCAAATTTCAAGCGTCTATATATGTATAATTGTATCTATATTACATTGGATTTTAAAAATTTTCGCTGCACGCCTTAGAACACCCTTTAATTCTTAACTGTCATATATTTGTTGTTGTTGTGGCCAAAGTTCTACACAGTTTGTCAAAATTACAGGTCCGTTATGGTTCTCGTTAAACAGCCTGTGACAGACAGATGGACAGCATAGCGAAAACAATAGGGTTCCTTTTCACCTTGGGTGGAGAGTGCTACCAAAAATATTTTTTGCCTAAAGACTCATTTGCAGTGTTTTTGATACCTGAAATCGCATATGATCTTAAATAAGAATTTAACAAATAGCAATAATATTGTTTATATCCCCTAGCCTAGCCATTTCTTTTAAATCGGCAAATATATTTCACAAATAGCGATCGTACTAAATTCTATTGAGCAAAAATTTCAGGTTTTCAAAGCTACTGCATGAGTTAATGGTACAGACAGATATTGATTTCCAGTATATAGCAACACTTCTTTTGGAGTTAAGGTATATAAATATTGATATTATTGCTAAAGAAAATAATTCGTTTACTTGGATCTGGAAGGTGCAAATGTGTTACGAATAAATGTATTACACAGTTAAGATTTAAGAAATTTATTATTCGACATATTGTCAGAAGTTTATTTTAATTTGAAATTTATTTTCTGGTGCTTCAGCATATATACAACGCTAAACCACCAGCAAATAAATTTCAAGTTGTATTACATAGTGTTTGTCACAGTGGACTAATTGCCTTAATTGTGAATATAATCAAAATTTTTGCACAGATTTTCATTATTTATAATTTATTTTATTATGCTGAATATCTAGCTTCCAAAAAAATTACAAAAATGTAAAATATTTGCTGCTCTGTTTTTTTTAAATGAATTTTCGAAGACAAACCAAAAATTTACTTTTGAATTAAATATATTTTTTTTCGCCAATAGTGCCTGAATAACTCTGAAACCGTTAAAAATCGAAAAAAAAATATATGAATTTGACCAAAAGGTAATTTTATTTTGCATGTTTCAGTATTTAATTTTTTATTTTATTGAATCGAGTTATATTGAAATAAGTTAGCGTGACTTGCCTTATTTATGGGATAATATTAACCACACCCATTAAAAAAAATCTGTATAGATAAAAACTTTAAACGGATTTGAGTTAATAGCATTAGTAGCCCTATATAATACATATTTTTATTTATTTTTTTTTTTGCAGAACATTGTTTTATTAAGAAAAACTTCAAATTGGCAACTCTGCTAAGAGCAGTTTTTACCACATTTAATAGATACAACAACAAATCGAAAAAGTTCTTCAAGTTTTTAAACACAATTTTAAAATAAATAATTCCCTTATAAATTATTTTTAAAAGCTAAAAGACAAATAAAAAAAATAATCTTCTTAAAAATATATTTCCTTTTATTACTCAAAAAAAAAAAAAAAAGAAACTTGCTCTCTTGCAAAAGAAATTACCCCAGCAGAAAATCATTGCAAATTCAATAAAATAATTGATATATTGTAACGATATTCAAGTGCAGTACCAAATGTACATACATACATACTTACATATATTCATTTATATGTATTTAAGTATAAATGTGTGTAGATACATTGAAAAGTACAAAAATCAATATCACTTTGATGAAATTGCTTTTAAATTGAATTTCCGTTTACACCCTCAATTTGAGTGTGACTCTTTGCCTCGTTTATATACATACATATTTATTTGTTGGACTAACAACAATTGGTAATAAGACAAACGAAATTTCTTGGATGTATTATTATTATTATTATTATGGGGCAACAACAGCTACAACGTAAAGTAAAACAAACAAAAAATAAAAAAGACAGACATAAAGCAACACAAAATGAAATGCATGCATTGATGTTCTTTTGCAGATTTAAAATTCAATTGCCTAATTCACAAGAATTTGTATTGTGTATTTGTGTATTATATACAATTTCTGTTTATTTAGTTGTGAACACCCTGTGTGTAATGTATTAATGCAGTGTTGCCAGTTCCCCAAATTTGTGACTTTTTTTCGCGATTGGGGATAAAAATTTCGTATTGGGGATCAATATAGCTATCGATATAAATGTATTTTATTGAATAAATATTTTATTTTTGTCATTATTTTTCAAATAAAACTAAACAAATTATTTTTTTTACCAAAGAAAAAAAATTTGAATCAAAAAAACTCAATTTGGGGATTTTTGGGGATGACAAATCAAATATTGGGGATAAGCTCTAGAAAAAAAAACTGGCAACACTGTATTAATATACCTTGTATTTTTAATGACAAAAGAAGAACAAGCTAAGTACAAGTTCTCTCAGAGAATCTCTCTCTAAAGACAATGTTTTAGAAACATATGTATAAAATAAAAATTTAATAGTGTATTTCATTTTTCAAATTTTACACTATTGTATTTAATATGATAATACAATCGATACAAAGATAAAAGAGGTTTTGTGAATTTGGCAAATATGGCTTTAACAAAAAAAAAAAATTTCATAATAAAAAGTTAAAATTATTTTATTATAGTTTTATTTTGTTGTAAATTTTTATTGTTCTCTACAGAGATTTTGAAAAAATTAAATAAAAAGCTTTTTATTGCATATGCTTATTTGAGAGTCTTTTTTGTTATTCAAGTTAAAGCTTAAATAAAATGTAAACTGCCTTGAAGTTAATAAAAAATTTAGCATTAAATACAAATAAGTAATGGCTTACTTAAATTAACTTTCAATTTATAAATCTGAAAACGTAAATTTAGAATTCCCTTATTAGTCCAATGTAACAAAATTTTATTCTAAGAGTCGATTTGACAATTCGAAATTATTGCTGGTCGATGTCAAACCATCAACTGTTTGTTGATATTTATACGAAAAACTTTATAAAAATCTTAAAAAAAAATTTGGAAAAAATTACTTTTTATATTATAATACTTTCTGCCAAAAAAAAACCGATTTAAATGCAAAGATCAGATAGAAGATAGAAGAAGATAAAGAGAAGTGCGTTAAATATAAAAATTAATTTTAATGGGTATACCTCCGTCCATTTTTTAAATGCAAGATTGTTTGTTTTTCAGGGCTTAGGGAGTATGTTAAGCTTTGTAAAAATCGTTAAAGTAGCACCACGTAAAATAAAATATTAAATTTTAATGGGCGTGACTCCGCCCATTTTTAAATAACAAATTTTGTATATTTTAGAGCTCAATTTGTGTGGTAAGTTTTGTAAAAATCGGTTAAGTAGAATCGCGTGAAATATTACAATATGGGCGTAACTCCACCCATTTTTTGTTCTTCTTTCAAATGGTTTAATTAGAAGAACAAACAGCTTTTTATAGGTTTCACAAATAAGTAGAATATCATAAAATTATATAAAAAAAAATTGTGGGAGTGTCCCACCCACATTTTACAATGGGACCAATGGGAAGGTATACTCTCTCAAACAACAAAAAAATTTACAATCGGTCTAAAATGTACCGAGTTATGAAGTAACACACCTTAAAACAAAATAGGGGCGAATGGTTAAACTTCTCCTTTTTTTGAAGTCGGTTAAAAAGAGGGTCAATAAGGTAATCTGATTTTATTTATTAGATATTATTTACACATATGATAAAGATAAATTACCTATCTTATGCTGCATTAAATTTTTCTTTTAACATTTTTAAGCATCAAAAATAAGTTTTTGTGAACTAGTGTGTAATGCAAAATTTAATTTAATATATTGCTTTCTTCTAGCTTTTTTCTAATCTGTCTGTCTGTTTATTTTTTAATACTTTCTTATCTTGAAAAGAAAAACAATATTTGCTTTAAATATAAATATGTCTCTATAGCAAAAATAGTTAAACTCACAGAAAAACTATTTGCAATATAAACATTGAGAGTTAAAAAAAAAATCTAAACAATTTGTCATCATTTTGGAGCATTTTTCATTTTGCCAAAAATGAGAAAAACCAATGGTGGAGGTGTTGCTTTTGTTATCGCTTCACGTTAAATTCATTTATCATTTTAGAAAAAAAAAATACTTTTCTTATTTTTTAATTTTTATAAATTGCAACTTTTTGTAAATTGCAACTATAAAAGTAACAGAAAAAAGTTTAAAAATACTTTCATAAAGAAATGGTTCTTTATATGTGTGGGCAATATGGAATAAAAGCTTAAGTCGACTAAAGCAAAACAGTATTTTTTCTCAGGAAAGTTTTAATCATTTTAATCATTGCTAACTCTAAGTGGAATATAATACTACAACATAATAAACCTAAAATTCATTAAGTTTACTTAAGCTACTATTGCATATTACCACAGATATATACAGTATACCCTCGATAATTTGAGTTTGGTCTGTCACAAAACTTTCATACCATAGCCTTAGAAAAGCTCAACATTTTTATAAACAAAAGATATTAGGACTAATATTTCGAGTAAAAATGTTCATCCCTGATAATGTTCCGCACACCAAAGTTGTTTTTGCTACGATGTCCGTCTGTCCGTCTGTTTCCGGCTGTTTTTTTCGAGAACCATTAGAGCTACGGGCCTGAAATGTTCACAGAGTATGTGGAACCCAAACAAACAAAAACATCGCAGTTAAAAATTAACGGGTTTTCCAAAGCGAGCAAAGCTTAAATCCTAATATAATATACAGAAAATTATATATATAGATTTGAATTTTAAAAGTATTTTTATGCAGACTGCACCAATTGACATTGAAATTTTAAAATCGAAATTGTAGGGTATTCTATCAGTTAATATTATTTTGACCATGTTATTTTGGCAACTTGCTGTAACTTGTAAATTGTAACAGAAAAACTCTTGATATATTCAAAAACCAAAAATCCCAAAATAAAAGAAATTTCCAAAACGAAAAATCGCAAAAAAAAGTAAAAAAGTCGCCACATTGGAAAACATACGCAAAATTTAACAAAAAATCGCTAAAACTAAAACAAGTCGCCAAAAACCGAAAAAAAACGTTTAAACTAAAAAACGCCAAAAACCGAAAAAAAATCCCAAAAACGAGAAAAAACGCCAAAACTAAGAAAATAATTTAAAAAAAACCCAAAAAATCGCCGAAAACGAAAAAAATGTCAGACGAAGAAAAGCGCCAGAACTAAAAAATCGCCAAATTTAAACAAAAACGCCAAAAACCGAAAAAACTTTAAAACTATAAAAAATGCAAAAAAAAAATGCCAAAGAAAAAAAAACAATGCCAAAACAAAAAAAGTTAAGAACTAAAAAAATCGCCAAAAATCTAAGAAATCGTTGACATGAAACAAATCACCAGAGCTAAACAAATACCCCAATCTACTAAACTTAATCGCCAAAAACCGATAAAATCGCCATAAATTACAATAAATGCCAGAACTAAAAAAATTGCCAAGAAACGAAAAAAAAACTGTAAGAACGCTAAAACGAAAAAAAAAATCGCCAGAACTAAAAAATCGTTAAATCTAAACTTAATCGCCAAAAGCCGAAGAACCCATGAAACTATAAAAGTACCCAAAACAAGAAAAATCCCAAAAACGAAAAAAAAACGCCAAAACCGAACCGAAAAAAATCGTGAAACTGAAAAAACGCCAGAAATAAAAAAATACTCAAATCTAAACTTAATCGCCAAAAACAGAAAAAATCGCCATAAACTAAAATAAACGCCCGAACTAAAAAATTTCCAAGAACCATAGAAAGTCGCCAAAAGGAAACAAAACTAAAAAAATAGCTAAAACTAGAAGATATTGCCAGAATTAAAAAAATCGCCAAAATTAGAAAATCGCCAATAGCAAAAAATAAAAGTCAGCAAAAATATAAAACAGTTTAGGGAGTAGTTAAATTTTTAAAAAAATATATTATGTATGTACAGAACAGAGAACTGTATGAGTTGATTCACTCTCGCTTTCCACTCATTTTTACAATGCTTTGGCTTTCGTTCTTTAAGATCTATATGTACTAATGATATTGCTTGCAGAGTTACCTCTCTAACAACTGACTGTCATTAGCTTACCCTCTTTTTAAGTTCAGTTTTTAAAAATATATAGAAACTTCTTACTGTTATTTGATTGTTTTGTATCGTAATCAAATACTCGTAACTAACAAAAGCACGTTGACTAGATGAAATCCTTAAATTAGTAAAATATTGCGCATTAATTAATAGTTTTTCTCGTATGAAAATAATTTATCAAATAAAATGAGCCTAGATATTTTATTTTATAATATCACAAAAAACTATAATTGTTAGAAGCGGTTTTAAGAAGGTTTCAAAGCAAACATACTTATTTATTGCTTTAGTGAATCATGTGAATGAATAGAAATTGCAAGCAGTGGCATGCATTTTTTAATAGCAGTCTCATTGTTATGAATGCAAACGCACCTTTAATTTTTTTTAATGTTAAAATCCAGCTCAATATTAATTTTAGAAAATGCAAAATTATGCCGCTTGATTCGTAATCATGCAGATCTCTGATGCATACACCTTCTCGTGTTGAATTTCTAGAAGTAGTAATAGAAACTAACAAAACGTAATTTGTTATAACCTAAAAAATCGACATATAGTACCCCTAAATTGTTAAAATTACGAAAGTTTTTAAGTTCAATCATGCAGATCTCTGGTACAGAACCCGTCGTGTCAAGATTGCATTTTTCTGACTATATATTCCATACACCTTAAATAGTTTAAAGTTTTTGCAATGTATATCTAACAAGTTAAATATATTAGGATTCACATTTCGATTAAAACATCCAATATATTTTTTATTTGGCTGTAGTTCTTGAGATAATCTGACTTTATGAAGTACTATTCTTCAAGTAGATTTTTTCGAACTTAAATTTAAACATTTATAATGTTTATGTACCTGCAGACGAGCTAAATTGGTGTTCTCAAAATCATTAATTATATATATATAATAAATATTTATGATCAATAAATAAATAAATAATACCACCTTGTTATCATTTAGGTTTGAAGCTATTTTCGAAGTTTGTTTTTGGCTTAACCTCTTGAATTTTATATAAATTCCAATGATTTCTGTCACAGTAGTTTTTCACATAATGGTCTTATGTTAGATAAAATTGAATGAAAACCAAACTAAATTTTCATGCTATAAGACTTTCATATACATAATCGTATGTACATGAATGTCCCTATACCAAACCCTTCGCCTATCCCTTAAAACATTATGATTGTCATACTCTGTCATGCATATTCTAATGCTTTTCTGTACACAACAACAAAAGCTGTAATGTTTCAAAAGGTTCTATGACATTTCTTTGAAGAGAAATCATATTGCTATTAGCAATCAAACTTATCCAGTAAAAAATCTCAACTTCATGATAACCATATCACAGGAGATTTTCTAGCCCCAAATTTGATAAAAAAAAATATTACAGACCAAATAAATACAATGGCAAATATCTCTCCATGATGCTGGTAGACGACAAGATACTAAATGTGATTTGGTTGTTGATAATAGAGGTCAAAGTGTTGACAATAATAGTTTCTTTCTATTCAATTGCTTGTGAAAGTACACTTGTTGTAAAAGAGAGAAAAAGAAAATTGATGTGCAGCTGGAAATGTAAAATCCTACAATGAATGGTAGTGTAGTGGTAGGAAAATATATGAAATGAATAGTTTGAAAAAATAAATTAAATTGTTTTGAAAATGTAGTAAGAATTTCTGTAACATTTAATATTTATTTAATAAATTGGTTTGTTTTGTTAAGGGAAGGTAATTTTAAATAAATTATTGCTAATGAATTAATATTATTAATAATTAATAATTAATATTGCAAGAAAAGGTTTTATTTAATTGCTGAAATTAGTTATCAGTTTTTCACCAATTCTATTGAAACATCAATTCATATTAAAAATCCCGTTTTCATTGAAAAAATCATATGAATTGATATTTAAATAGAATTGGTGAAATTTGTTCTAATGGAATTGTAATGACATGAACCGAAGTCTCTGGTAGAAGTCGAACCCACGGTATTCGTACAGAACACACTTTGCACTAGGCTATCGGGGCACCCAATCAAGGAATCTTCAATTAATGTATCTTTATTGCACCAAAATAATACCTTAGAGATGAAAAAAAATAATAATATTTCAGGAAAAAAAAATTTGGCAGATATAAGTTTTTGCAAAAGATAATTTTCAGAAAATAAAACTTTTACAAAAATATATAAGAATATAAATATATTCTTAGAAAAAACTTTTTACAAACTTATTTTACAACAGCAGCTTTTTACAAAAAAAAAAGAAATTTAAAAATTTAAGAAGAGGTGCTTTTTACAGGAAGTCCTTTTTACAAAAAGTACTTTTTAGGAGAGGTACATTTTACAAAGAGCACTTCGTACAAAATATATTGTTTACAAAAGGTACTTTTTGCAATATTTAGTTTTTAAAAAATTTATTTTTTTACAAAATGTATTTTTTAATGAACTTTTTCAAAATGTACTTTTTACAAATTATAACTTTTACAAAGATTATTTTTACAAAATGTCCTTTTTGGAAAATGTACTTTTTCAAAGACTATTTTTACAAAAAGTACTTCTTGCAAAAGGAATTTTTTCAAAAGGTACTTTTTACGAAAGGTGGTTTTTACAAAAAGTACTTTTTTCAAAAGGTAGTTTTTACAAAAAGTACTTTTTTCGAAAGGTAGTTTTTACACAAGAAACTTTTCCTAAAAGGGACTTTTTCTAAAAGGTACTTTTTACAAAAGTTATTTTTGCACAAAAGATATTTTTACAAAAGGCACTTATTACAGAAGGTACTTTGTTCATAAAGATACCCTTTACAAAAAAGGTAGTTTCTACAAAAGGTACGTTTTGCAAAATTTACTTTTTGAAAAATTAACGTTTTATATCATGTACTTTTTACAAAATGTATTTTTTATAAAAGATACTTTTTTAAAAATTATTTTTTACAAAGGTACTTTTTACAAAAGGTACTTTTTACGAAGTGAACCTTTTACCAAAGGCAGTTTTTACAAAATATACTTTTTACATAAGGTACTTTTTACGCAATGTATTTTTAAGAAAATGTACTTTTGAAAAAGAGTATTTTTTACAAAATGTATTTTTACAAAAGGTACTTCTTACAAAATGTACTATATACTAAATGTACTTTTTACAAAAGGTACTTATTACAAAAATGTACTTTATATTAAGGTACAGTTTACAAAAGTAACTTTTTACAAATTTTACTTACTGTACAAGGTAATTACTACAAAAGGTACTTTTTACAAAAGGAACTTTTTACAAAAGGAACTTTTTACAAAATTCACTTTTTACAAAATTCACTTTTTACAAAAGGAACTTTTTACAAAATTCACTTTTCATAAAATGTGCATTTTACAAAATGTTATTTTTACCAAGTGTACTTTTTTCAAAAGGTACTTTTTACAAAGTTTGCATTTTACAAAAGGTACTTTTCAGAAAATGTAGTTTTATTTTCAAAAGCTACTTTTTACCAAATGTACTATTTTCACGAAGTATATTTTAACACCATGAGGTAAAAAATAAAAATTTTACTTGTATTTTTCTGTATAGATATAGATGCTTCCACTAACATCTGAGTAAATATAGATAAATTATTAAATTATAAAAATCCATTAACGTAAATATTGAGTGTTTTTCTACTCTGCACTTGCAGTCTTAAAACAGAAACAATAAATTCACTTTATCTGCTGCTGCTGCTGCAGTTTTATTGTGTGTAAAAGTTATGAAAAATCAATAGTAAGAGTTTCGTTGACATAAATTTCAGCTTATAGTAAATTCTACATATAAGATTTTTAAGTAAGATCATTCAAGAAAATTTTATGTGAATCTTTAATATGCTGATGTATTCGTATTTCTTAATAAAATATCATGAACATGTGGTTTTAAATAGACCATTAAAAATTTAAATGCTTAACATCTTCCAATTAAAGGCTCTATTAGTAATTATAAGCATTTTGGAAAAAAAATCGAATTTGCCACAATACTTCTCTTAATTTTTTTTTTTTGTCAATGCAAGCAAGTACTTGTATTGTAAACGAGTTAAACCTTAAATAATTTCTTAATGATAATAACAGACTTAAATTTTTTTTATTAATTTTTCTTTGCAAGGCCTACATTGCGTACATTCATTTTCATTATTCATGTTGGCATGTATCTGTGCATTTCATGCATAATACCTTTGAATGCTATTGAAATTTTACTCAAGTTATTGTGGTTTTTAAAAATTTCGAATGGAAAATTGATGGATATATGGGCATACAAGCATAAAAAACAGCAAAATAATGAAGGTAAGTGAAGTATTGAATGAAAGCTTCACTAAGTTGTATCCCAAAAGCATATTATGGCTTTACATAGACTCTACCATTAACAGGCATTGAAATTGATGCATGCATGCAGTTGGCTTTTTTCAACACTAATGTTCATTTGTTAAACACTTCAAAAATCTACTTGATTGATTTAAGGATTAAAAACGTTTGTTGGCAATAACAATGTTTCAAAAAAAAAAAAAAAATAATAATAATAATAAAAAATTAAAGGTTATCTATTTACGTTTAGGTGTGTATGTATGTATGTAGATCTATAAATTTATATATCTTTCATTTACTTAAACAACGTTATATCTCAAAAATAGCTAGCTTGTAGAAAACGCATTTTAAGTTTTCAATTTACTACACACAACTTAATGGAAAAAGGAAAATTTTATCTTGGGGTTTTTACATTATTAAATGTAATATGAGCATTAAATTTGCATCTTTATTTCAAAAATTCCTTTTTTTGAGTTATGATGTTTTTTAAGTAAATGATGAATGGTATGTAAACGGAATGTGTGTTTGTTTGTTTGTACCTTAAACGAGAGCAGTCCTCCAGACCGGTCTTCCTAAAATTTTCACAACATTTAACTTGGACTCTGAAATTAAATATATACTACTCTTTTTAACCATGCCCACTTTTTTCTATAATGTTGCTCCTTCCACATAAAGTCCTTCAATATCTTAATCATTTATGGATTAATATTCCAAATTTTTTTTGCACATGAAAAATGTACACCACATTTTTTTTTTTGGAAATTTGGAGGGGGCGAGAAAGCAAAATGTCCGCCCCAAAAATTTATTATCAAATTACTTTATCATTTGTGACCAACTTATAAAATTACTTCTGTATGGCAACGGTCAACTAGACCAATTTTTCAAAATGTTCTGGCACATATACAAAGTTCACTAAAACTTTTTTATTTATTTTTTTTTGGTAATTTTGGGGGAGGGGCAGGGAAAGCAAAGTGTCCCCTTAAAAAATTTATTATCAAAAAACTTCATTTGTGGACCAGTTAAAAAAAAAAAGAAGAGAGGTGTGTTAGGACACCTAGTTGCGTGTGATAGCAAACATTTAACATTATAATTACTTCTGAACACCATGACTCGATTTTTATACCCTTTACCAACAAAAATGGTAAAAGGGTATATATAGGTTTGTCATTCCGTTTGTAATTTCTATAATATCCATGAGCGACCCATAAAATATATATATTCTGGATCCTTATGCATAGGGAAGACGAATAAGCGATGTCCGTCTGTCCGTCTGTCCGTCTGTCCGTCTGTCTGTACGTGAAATCGGTTTTCCGAAGCTCCCAGAAAAGCTGGAGACTTCGTTTTTGAACTGGTGTTTCAGAAATTTTCCAAAATAGATTGGTATTGAAATTCAGCAAAATCGAGCAGACGATTGCAGAGCTGGAAAACTTAAACTTAATTTTTCCATATAAAAGTAACTACCGAAAACAAATTTTTATTTTTTTTAATAAATAAACTTATTTTACACTTCAGTACGACTAAAATTGGAATTTTAAATTAAAAAAAATTTAAAAAATTAAAAAAACGTTTCCAGGGTTGGAAAAGTTTAACTTTTTGTGTTATGTAAAATTAACTATATCTAAAACTATATTAGTATTTTCTCGAGAACCGTAAGAGCTACAGACCTGAAATTTGGACACAGTGTGTAGACCTTTGGCCGCTACAACAACAAATACATGAGAATGAGAAATTAAAGGGTGTTCCAAAACGAGCAGCGAAAAATATTAAAATCCCATGTAATATACATACATACAATTGTATGTATGTATGTATATACACTTGAAATTTGTAAGGTTAGTGTATTTTTATACAGACTACAAAAATTAACACTAAAATTTCAAAAAATTTAAATTAAAGGGTGTTCCATCAGTTAATGCAATTTTGACTATGCAATTTTGACAACTTGCTGTATCTTGGAAACCGTAAAAGCAAAACTCTTGAAATTTTCAAAATCGGTAAAACTAAAAAATCAAAAAATTATAAAATCGCCAAACCGAAAAAAATCGCCAATAACAAACTAAAAATCGCCAAAACGAAATAAAGCACCAAATTACAAAAAAAAATGTCCAAGACTAAAATAAATCGCGAATAACCGGAAAAATTGCTAAAATGAAAAAAAAATCGCCAAAATGAAAGAAAATCACAAAAATGAAAAAAAATCCCCAAAATGAAAAAAAATCCCCAAAATGAAAAAAAAATCGCCAAAACGAAAAAAAAATCGCCAAAATAAAATAAAATAATAAAATGAAAAAACCCCAAAAACAGAAAAAAATGCCAAAATGAAAAAAAACCACAAAACAGTAAAAAATCGCCAAAATGAAAAAAAATCACCAAAATGAAAAAAATTTCCAAAATGAAAAAAAGCCCCAAAAACAGAAAAAATCGCCAAAATGAAAAAAACGCCAAAATGAAAAAAAAATCGCCAAAATGAAAAAAACCCCAAAATAGGAAAAAATCGCAAAAATGAAAAAGAACCGCCAATATGAAAATAAACCCCCAAAAAGAGAAAAAAATCGCCAAAATGAAAAAAAAAATCGCAAAAAATAAAAAAAATTCAAAAAACAGGAAAAAATCGCCAAAATGAAAAAGATCGCCAAAATGAAAAAAAGCCCCAAAAACAGAAAAAAATCGCCAAAATGAAAAAAATCGCCAAAATGAAAAAAATCGCCAAAATGAAAGAAATCTCCAAATTGAAAATAAGCCCAAAAAAAGAGAAAAAATCGCCAAAATGAAAAAAAATCGCCAAAATGAAAAAAAAAAATCACCAAAACGAAAAAAATCAAAAAAAAACGCCAAAATGAAAAAAAACCTTAAAAACAGGAAAAAATCGCCAAAATGAAAAAAAAATCGCCAAAATGAACAAAATCTCCAAAATAAAAAAGCCCCAAAAACAGAAAAAAATCGCCAAAATGAAAAAAACCTCCAAAATAGGAAAAAATCGCTGTGCAGGGCACACGGGGGTTGGTTAAAATATAGATGGGAAAATATATGGAAAGGAAAAGGGGGTGACTTACCGGGAGGTGGTTGTTTCTGGAACACAAGAGTAGTAATAAGTACAGGTGTAGTAAGCGGAGCTTATAGTTGTTGGCTTCAACCGTTGTAATTCCTGGTGTAGTTAGTGGAGCTTGAAATGTGGAATGTCGTTGTTCTATCAAAAACCTCAAGACACTGTTCCTTGTTTTCCCACTCCTTCTGGACACCCTTTTCGGTCTTGTGGTAACTGTGTGATTTATAATTGTGTGATTGTCTGCTTATGCACGTACATACATATATACCTGCGTATATAGAATTATTTTATTTTACTGGTAACCTTTTCAATGATCACTAGGTATATTATAGTTTTATTTAGGTTTATCAATCACTCAACTATTTTCAATAAAGGTTTCTTTAATATGTATGGATTTTTTATCTTAAAGAAAACTAAACACAAACGCTTTTGCTTATATTTTCAAGCTTATATTTTCTTAGAAAATTACACTTTCTGTTTACACTCTTAAGTTTAATGTTGTAAATGCTGGCATGATTAAAAATTAATTTATTATCTATTTTATTCCATCAATACGAGTTGCAATAATTTGCTTTTTTTTTATTCAATAAATATGTACATATGTTTCACACTACACTTTTTTCTTATTATTATAATCTTGAAGGCTCGATTGCTGACAACAGACTACCTTTTTATTGATCTAAGCAAACAAGCAAAGCCAGAAAAAGGGAAGACAAAAAAGAGGAAAAAAAGAAGTGTGACCGTGTATAAACATTCTGCCCCCCTTGCTATATTATAATATAGCAACGAGAGACGTTCTACAATGATATAAAAAGGGAATGTGATAATAATAATAATAATATTATAATGTTATAATTCAAGGGTGCAATAAAAAAATGATATAATTCAAATATGATTTTGTATAAATATATGTACGTTTAAGGTATTATATGTATATAAGTATTGCATAAATATTATAAAAAATAAAAATGATGTGCAAACGGCAAATTTTCCGAGATGACCCATCCCAGCACAGTGTCTTGCGCTAATGGGGACCCAATAGAGGCTGTTTGGATACAACTCCGGATTAACCTGGGATACACGTCCGCTCCCAAAACAAAATTGATGGTGTGGCTTTCGAAGAAATCAGGATCAGCCAAGCGCAAATTGTGATAAGCGTCAGTGACGCTATGATCCAGGCGTTTTGCTGGCGGCCTTTCATGTACATCGTTTGCAACACGGGCATTTTTATTAAATTTTGCGCATTTACGCAACGGATGATCTTTCCGACATAAACGCCAGTCGGGAGCCTTAGCCTTTAGGTGGACGGTGAGCTTGTGCTCTTCAATGGGGGAGTCGTGACTGCGGCGACGATTATGCATATTTTCTATAACGGGGAAGAAATAAAGGGGGAAAGCTATAAATGGGTTGAACGATAGAAGCGAACTTTTGCTGGACGGCGGTTTTTGTTCCAATAATTGTGAGTACTCGTCGCTGAAATGTGATTTTTGACAGGCGATTATCAAACGATTTTTGACATCAACTAGTTCTTGAGCTGAGAGGTCGTTGTTGATGTTATCAGACCCTTTGGAAACGAATTTCACTAGTGCAACTTTCGTTTTAGCTGCTAGCAGATGACTGGCGACATGTCCTTGGAACTCAGAGCGAAGGTAAATGGCTGCTGCATATGCTTTTTCCGACGCGTCACAAAAGCCGTGTATTTCGACTTTATAGGCGGGATCAAAATCAATGAAACGGGGGATTTTAATTTGTTCAATGTTTATGTAGTCATCAAGGAATTCATGCCACTTTTGCATCGTTGGGGATTCAAATCTTCGTCCCAGTCGGTACCATCTTTCCATATTTGCTGCATATTGATTTTTGCTACGATGTTTTTGGGTGACAGCCAACCTGCTGGGTCGAATAATCTTGCTATTTCAGATAGCACACATCTCCTCGTAGTGAAATTGCGACTGGGTGTAGTTTTAAGTTTAAAATAAAAATAATCGCCTCCAGCGTTCCATCGGAGGCCTAAGGTTTTGGTTATACTGGAGTCGGACAATTTTAGAAACTCTGCATCCAGCAAGTGTGTTGACGGCAGTCCTTGTAGTAACATTTCATTGTTTGCCGTCCATTTTCGAAGCGAAAAGCCTGCTTGTAGAACTGGGCCAGTATAAAGCAAATCGTTGAGGCTGACGCCATTTGCTGAGGGGTTTGATTCATTAAACACCACACGTAATTTGGTTGTGGTGCTATCAGATTTTATAACAGCGTGGTGGGGCAAATAATATGTGCCGCTGTCACCACGTATGGGGGTTACCTTGGCCATTTGGCCAAGAGCAGAATATTCGGTAATAACTCGAACATATTCGGCTTTGAGTTGGGGGTTTTTGATCAAGCGCGCTTCATTTCGTAGAAATTGGGATAACGCGATTTTTCGGGATTGACCAATGTTTAATTTTTCGGGGTGTTCTTGTTTGAACGGAAGTGATACAACGTATCGACAATCTTGATTGCGGAATGTAGTCGAGGTGTACAGATTCTCGCAGTATGTGACCTCTGGTGATGATTTGGCTTTCTTCGGGATGTCTTCAAGCTCCCAGAAACGTCGAAGTTGATTATCCAACGCGACGGTGTTAAAAAATGATAAAATTGTCTTGTTACACGGATTTGCGGTTACCTTGCCGGTAATTATCCATCCGAAAGCAGTTTTCTGCGCAACCAAAGACTGTTGTCTATCCCAATGCAGCCCATCTTGAATTATTTTTGGGTAAACATCTCCACCGAGAAGTAGGTCAATTTCGGACCCACCGCTGCGGTAAGTATCGGCTAACTGTAAATGTGAAAAACTGCTGTATGCCTGCGATGATGGGGGGTAATATGCAAGTTGACCTGTCAGCTTGTTTATGACTAATGCCTCTGCTAACAGTTCAAACGACGGATCGATAGGAGAGCCTATTTTAATAGGGCATGTCTGCGCTGAGATAGCAGTTAATGAATCACATAAGCCATGTATTTGAGCTTGGGACGATCGCGTGCTAAGGCCCAGACGGTTTTGTAGTTTTCGTGAAATGAAAGTTGCCTCAGACGCGGAATCAATTAACGCGCGAACTGTATATTTGCATTCACCCTGATATACGTCAACAAGAGCTGTGCCTAGGATGACAAATTGTGTCGTTGAGGGGAGGTGTGTTGAGAACGATTGTAGCGTTCTGTCAGCGGCTTGTGCTGACGTTGAGGGGCACATATCTAAAGGAGTATGATTAGTGTTTAGGTTGGTCTGAAAAGGGGGAGAAATGACTTGGTGGGTATTTGAAGATCGTTGTGCAGTAGATGTGCGATGAAGCAACGTATGATGTTTTCCCTTGCACGTATGACAAGCATATTTGCTTTTGCATGTTTGAGAGCCATGAGATGTTCCCAGACAATTGGTACATCGATTTTGGTGTTTAACCGTAGCATAGCGTTCT